>CM042256.1:15866049-16466049 GCA_023566225.1 Romanogobio albipinnatus
TTGATAATGTTTATTGAGCATCAAATCAGCATGAATGATTTCTGAAGGATCATGTGACACTGAAGACTGGAGTAATGGCTGCTTTTCCATCATAGGAATACGTTACATTTTAAAATATATTGAAATAGAAAACATTTTTCACAATTTACATTTTAAATTTGAAAATTGCAATAATGTTTCACAATTTTGGATTTTTTTTTTACTATATATATATTAGGGGTGTAACGGTACACAAAACTGACAATTTGGTACGTACCTCGGTTTTCAAGTCACGGTTTGGTACAGGTTCGGTACAGCAGTTTTACAAAGTTGCTTTTTATTTTTTTGAATTAAACAGTGGTTTACTGAAGAAGAAAAAAATGTGTCTGTCCTTAAATTAATTAAATTATAATTAAAAGTTTCTTTAAGATAATGCTGTAGAGGGAGCCCTTACTTGTACATTACTATAATATTAAAGGACAGAGCCCAAACTATTAGCCTAAATTCAGTTTTTAGGTATATTAATCAACACTCAAATAACAGTACCCAAACATGTCAACTTCACATAAGGCAGTTTTTGCATTAACTTCTAAATCTAATACACTCCAATTTGTTGTTGAAATGTAATCATTTGTACACAGTGGCTGTCATTTTCATGAACATACACTAAATAATCAAGACTTCAGTAACAGGTTCAGTAGAATATAATGAATATATAGGCTAATATAGGTCATATATTAAGTGAAATAGTTGATTTCTCTTGTGAACTAACAGCTGTGGACACTGAATGACTGCCTGAGGTAAATGTGATGCTACATGACATTGTTTACAAGCTGTTTTAATATTGACGTCTTTCTGCTGTTGAAACACTGATTGAGCGATTACATGACATATGATGCATTTCAGTAAGTTGTAATGTATCTTTAACATACCTTAAGATAATAATTCATGTTTGTTCTTTAGGAAGAGATGATCGATCGCGTTCACAGATGATTGCGTTCACACGCGCGCCGCGCGGCCGTTTGAACTGACGCGCCTATTCAGTCACATCACATTAAAGAGTGTCAAAACGGAATTTATTGTTTAAATTTCGTGATAAAATTAACTGAATACTTAATATGTTTGTGTGGGAACTAGGATTGAAGTGTTCCGCGCTTAATACACTTAGAATATATATATTTTTTTTAAGTAAATGCAGCCTTGGTGAGCATAACCAACCCCAAACTTTTGAACTGTAGAATGTATACATTACATAAAAAACATTTTTAAATTTACATGCATAATAATAATAATAAAATAGCAAAATGCTGTATTGAAAATATTTCAGATGTCAAATCGTAGGGCGTCAATTAGAAAGATGTCATCTCCAATGCTCTTATGATGCTTTTGTCTTTCCACAATGGTTACATTTTTAAAAGCTACTGAAAGTATAAACACCATTCAGTCACCCAATATTGGGTAAATTACAAAAGCTTTAACTAATTATTTAGCTCTTAAAAAAAAACACACCAAAAAAACCAGCTTGACCCCCATTACTCTTCTAGTCAAAGTTGTAAAACCAAATTGAGCATTTGGTTAAATACTTCCAAAGCAGTATTAAGGAAAACCCTTTTACAACCTATAATAATTATTGTTAATAAAGGTTAATTGAACGTGCAGGTCCAATTCAACATTAAAGGGGACCTATTATGCAAAATAAACTTTTACATGGTGTCTGAACATTGATGTGTGTCCACAGTGTGTGTAAATAACTAGCCTATAATGGTAAAAATCCACCCATGACTTTTTTTTATAATCCCCATCAATCATTATCAATCTCTCATAACGTGCTGTTTCATATTTCCCCCTACTCCTACATAAGAGTAGGGAAACCCCGCCCACGACTGTTGATGATCTGCCCTTTTAGCAGAGACACACCCTTGAGGGAGAAGCACAGAGACCACCATTTATGTTTACTCGCTGTATCAGCTAGCTAAAGTATTGTAAAGTCTGAGCCAAAAACATTACAAATGTTCTGTTGTTGGATGTTCCAATGAACATACAAGTCTCCATAGACTCCCGGCATCCGAGCCTCTGAGGACACTGTGGTTGAATTTTATTTTTGAAGGAAATGTGCCGAAGATTGCCGGTAAAATGTTATATATTTGCACAAATCATTTTACGCATGACTGCTTTACCAACGAGGGTCATACAACGCTGGATCTGCGAAGGATGGGCCAATACCAATGCTTCGTGCTCTAACTTTAGAACAAGTAAGGATAGAACTTCATATTTTGTGAATGCTTGTCAATTTCCTTTCTGAATGAGCTTTCTAGAATGCTGTACGGCTAATGTGATTAAAGTTATCATAGTCTCTGATTGTATTCAATAGTTTTATCCTGAAAACGCTCACCGTCTGCGTAAACGCACATTTATTATGCATTGTATAGTCGAGTGACAGACTTTTTTACTTTCCCACATGAGCACCAATACAACAATTTATAGATTAACATGACAGTACATGCTAGTCGATGAGTTGAATCAATGTAACTCCACAACGACTAACGTTACATAAATGTATCCACTAACCATTCAGAAACGTTCAGGTGCAGTCTAAAAGTTGTCTCTCCATCTGTGTCCGACTCTGGTTAAAACATGTAAGGCAGCACTCCACAACTGATTATTTCTAACATTTTGGCTGAGTGAGATTCGCCTGTTTTGTTGTTGATGGAGTATCCAAAGCTTGTGTAAAGGATCAGCAGCTCATTTGCATTTAAAGGGACACACCCTTTTTTGCACACACCCAAATAAGGGCAAATTTGGCAAGCTATAAAAAATGATCTGGGGGGTATTTCTTTAGCTGAAACTTCACAGACACATTCTGGGGACATCAGAGATTTATATTACATCTTGTGAAAAGGATGTTTAAATGAAACAACCCATTTTTCAACTGCTCTTGTTTCAGATGTTGTATTAGAACAGTACATGCCATTTAGAATCCCACAACTTCAAAAGTGTATGATGACATCACAGACATCAGCTACAGTATGAAGACAATAAATGACCATCCTCTTTGTCCATTTTCAGCAGGGTCACTGGAGTTGTCGTCTTAGACACTTGAGCTTGAGATAAAGAGGTTCCTGTTATATGGGGTCATAAAAATCTAAAGGGCCAGAGATTTGGCAGTCTGTCAAACTGAACTGTAAACGTCAGTTGAGAAAGGAGAAAACCAACCAATGGGAGACAAAATGAAACATCCAACATATGTTTTGTAATGCGATGTGATGGACGACTGAACTCTGAGTCAATCTTCTGTATCCTCCAGAGCTGAAAAATTGTATATTTAATGGGGATGGCATCATCAGTCATTCACAACACTTAATCTTGTTGTCACATCCTGCAATCCAATAAACAAATGCTCTCACAGAGTACGTTCTCGAAGATTTGTGTCCCAGGGGGCTTCACAGGAAATGTCCTTTGCGCCACAGGTTTCCACACCATTTCCTAAACATTTGGCTCTAACTGAAGCAGTGAACACACTAACAAAACAGCTGCCCGTCTCTGTCAGGCTGCATCTCATCTGCATCAGCGAATCCGTTAAATAATGGAGACATCTGCAACAGCCTGTCTGCCAGTCTCTGGAAAATAAGACATCTCAAGAAACTACACTAGGGGGCTCGACTGATCGTTTGAGGTGTTAAGGACGTGCTAATCTTCTAATGCAACAAACAGTCGCTTTGAGATACGGAGATACATGAGCACAGAGCGCTATTTGGAAGTTAGCCCAACAAATTATCCTATAATTCCAAAAACACTTACCCCCCTGTAGAGTTTTGGAAGATATCTAATGCAATATCTAGCACGATATAATGCCTAAGATCTGACCTACCACAAATGCCAACAAATATCTACGAAACTCACATTATTTGTTTATGCCGGCTGTTCAGTTTAGTTCATTAAAATGAGCTAAAGCAACACAGTTTTCAACATTTTATTACTTAAAATGACTTTGCATTTAATCAATTAAAACTTAGTAAAATGAGAGTTGACTTGATCCATTAGCTTTGGAACTACATAAATAAGGGTGCTTTCACACCTGCCTCATTTAGTTCGGTTGAATCATACTAGAGTTCGTTTTCCCCTTTGGTGCGGTTTGTTTGGTCAGGTGTGAAAGCAGCAATCGCACTCGGGTGCGCACCAAAAGCAGACCAAACAAGCGTACCGAGACCTCCTTGAAGAGGTGGTCTTGGTACGCTTTCAAATGAACTCTGGAGTGGTTAGTTTGTGGTGAGAACGTGATCCGACCTTGAACAGACCCAACTGCAAAAAGTACTGATAATTTTTGGACTAAACCAGCTGCCGTACTCAGCTTGTCAGTTTGCACTTTAGCGTGGCAGCTCGAGGACAAACTTAGAGTAGTGAGGAGGTGCGGAGCCTCATAGAAATTTGTTCTGATGACCATATTAGGTCCTAACTTTCGAAAACTCACAAGAACAGCACGATCTTCGCTTGAAGTGACGAGCGATGCGCATTCGCCATTTGCAGTGCATTAGAACGTTGTTTTCAAGCCGCATCTGCGATTCATTATAGAAATGTATTGTTTGCATATTGTGGTGTATACAAACAATGTAATAGATTATGGCCAGGGAAAAAACCAGCCGGCGCAGTCACAGTTTAGTTAATACGCCATGGCCAATGAGTGATGTGGATGTTGTCATGTGACTGCATTTTAGTTCGTTTCAACTGGTTAGGACCAAAGCAATCAGCCTGGTGTGAAAAGGAACCAAAAAAGCTGAAAAATGATCCTAACACTGGTCTATTATTTTCTTTTCTTTCTTTTTTTTAGATGTTTTCTGCTTCAGAGATAAAATGTGCTATTTATTATGTATTTTGATGTGCTGAATTCAAATATTACAGATATTTAAAGAGTTAGTTCACCCAAAAATGAAAATTATCCCATAATTTACACACCCTCAAGCCATCCTATATGACTAGCTTCTTTCAGCTAAACATAATCCTGGCTCTTTCCAGCTTTATAATGGGAGTGAATGGTGCCTGAGATGCCTGAGAAGCCCAAAAGCGCATCCATCTGTTGACTACTCTTTTCTTCATTTGAAGCAGAGCCCAGGAGACTTGGATATATCTTCAGCAGGATTCTTTATTGCGAACTTGCGCTGTCTTTCGGCTGTGGTCATCAAGTCTAACTAAGGGAGCTGTACATGGCATTCAGTGGGCAGTCCTTAAAGGTGTTGACCTTACACACAGTAGAGGAAGAGACAATCTAAACAAAGCAATGAAATGTTGTATAGGTAAAGGGACACACCCCAGATATTACAGTGTCACCAGTCCTAATCCAATCAGCATAACAGTGTCATTCAAATGCATAAATGCTCTGAGATTGTCATGCTAAATGGTCAGGAAGTGCATAAAGACAAAAGACTAATGTCTCAAAAACCTAGGCTGTACCTCAAACTGTAAAACACACATTATCAGCTTATATACTATTACATTGGAACCTAGATATAACAATTTATACATTTGTAATACCACAGTCCCCCCTTTGAGAGTTCTAATAACTCTCACATCATTCATAATACAAGTAATCCATACGGCTTCAATGGGTTAATACATGTCTTCTGAAGCGAAGCAATGCGTTTTTGTAAGAAAAACATCCATATTTATAACTTTATAAACTATAATCTCTCGACTCTTGGAAGAACCAGGATATTTTTAATATAACTCCAATTGTGTTTGGCTGAAAGAAGAAAGTCATATACACCTAGGATGGCTTGAGGGTGAGTAAATTATGGAATGATTTTCATTTTTGGGTGAACTAACCCTTTAAGTTTTTACATGTTACGTCTATATATGTACTGTGTAGATAGTACCTGTCACCTTTCCTATTTATGTAACAATTTAAAAATCAGCAAAAGGGTTATATAAATCAGATTTACTATGAAACAAAAGGCAAAAATGACGACCATAGGCTGGTATTATGCAAATTTGTTGCATTGTTTTGTAGGTATGTAACAGGGAGTGAGACTGGAATTGCTGACGACTCATTTCATCGATTCTTTCTTTTAGGAGACAATAACTACATTTATTGTACTCGTTGATCATTAAAACCTTGCAGACCTTTTACATTCACACACAGCTATATTGCAAACTGCATTAAAAGGTAATATTTGAAAAAGCATAATAGGGGCACTTTAATATAATGAAATGACAGTATTACTGTAACTCAGTCATTTTCAATGATATTTCTAGAAGGCATGGCAAAATTAATTGAACTTTGTACGACTGTTGTAAGGCAAATGCATTCTAAATGTTTTTTTTTTTTTTTTTTAAGGGTTTAATTTAATTGCATGGAACGTTTTTCCCTGAATTAATTGAGTTCATTGAATGTTTTATTTCTTGAGTGTTCAGCCTCTTTAGATAACACACCAGCACATTAGTTTGTAGTTCCGATGTCATAGAACAAACCATTAAAAAAGGAGAAAAACAAATAAAAAAATATCAGAAAATTGTAGCAAACTTCAGTCTCTCTGATTAAAAATAAGCATTAAATGAGTAATAAGTACATCTGTGACAAATGTGGCCTTCTAAGGAAGCTGCCATTGCCCTCTAATCTAAAGTCGATAACAGATGGTTAAATATTTTATGGGGCGCCAAGAGCAGATAATTGGTTAGCTTAAAGAACACTTTATCACTCCTAGTTGTGGAGCGTTTAACCTTTGCCTCAGAGCAAGCTGCTAATCATTAAAGATCCCGCTTTTGACTGGGATCAATCACCCGGCTCTGGCTGCCACTTTTACATTCATTTCCAAATTTCACGCTCACCCTCACAACGAGATTTCACTTGCATTAGAGGGATAGAAGGACAAAAGGAGAAGAACTATGTGAAAAGAATACTACGAGACAGAGGGAGGTTACACCAAACAACACTTGTATGTTTATCAAACTATAATTTAACTTCACAATTATTCTTATTCTCCACATGCACTTGGATGCAGTATTCCATTTATGACAGTGCAACACTTCACACAAAGCATCAAGCTGAGGGAGTTGAATTTAGGTTCCCAAACACTTCCAAGCACACCTTGAGGTGATATTCTCATATAGAGAGACTGTTCATTTGAAGCAAACTAGGCTGAATATATAAAACCGAGTAGCATGAGAAGGCTGTGTGACAAAATGAATTCGAGAAATATTGTGAAACAAGGTCAGCTCCATTATGCTGCCTGATGAAAGAACCGTAACACTGGAGAGAACAAGCCACAGTTACTTAAAAATATAACATCTCCCAATGAGATTGAGAAGAGCTGTGTGCGAATACATGCATGTTTTAAAATTTATGTCAACCAAATTAGGTGATGCTCCAGAATATATTAAGCACAGAACATGTATCTGCAGTACCCATTTTTCTATACACACAAGACAAATTTCTGATTTCTGATCTAGTGCTGACCTGACATCAGTTTTTGTTTTACCTATCCTTACAAACTAACCATGGTTAAAAACAAGAGGTTGCATAAAACACAATTTCTGTAATTTATCATTTATTTTTCAAATAAATGTGAAAATGTATCTAAAAATATATTTCATAATGATTCAACGATAAAATATTTAATAATTATTAATAAAATAAACCCCCCAAAAAGTATTAACAATTATTTTATAATAATTCAAGAATCAAATTAAATCAAAGATGTATTTAAAAAATGTATAATCATGTACAATTTTAAATAGAAATTAAAATACAATTAAATAGAAATTAAAATACATTATTATATATATATATATATATATATATATATATATATATATATATATATATATATATATATATATATATATATATATATATACCAACAGATACCAACATTCTTCAAAATATCTTCTTTTTAGTTCAACAGAAGAAAGGAACTCATACAGGTTTGGAACAACGTAAGGGTGTACTATCCCTTTAATTGAGTGCTCATGAGCAAATATGGTAGCAAGCAGGTCACATATACAGCCCCATCTTGTGTGTACTAATAAAATAACATAAATGACGAATACAAATACAAACTTGACAAACCAGTCTGCAAATTCTACTTACTTTTAACCATTATATGAAATACAAACCGTATGACTTAAAATACTGACTGTGTTTTACGTCTAAGGACATTCAGCAGTCTTTACACTTTTGCAGACCTGCCAAGCAGGACTGGGTGATTGAGGAGAGAAGGCTGCAATTGCAGAACCCCTGCAGCAACACATTCAGAAATCATCTTGCTCAAGGGCACAGCATCTGTGGGTGGAGTAATGACAGGTATCCCACACTCCACAGCAGAAATACACCTGCAACCTTCAGGAACCTGCAATGAAGCCCCGCCCCACAATCCTACACTCTTCAAAGCCCTTATAATAACCTTTTCATCTCTTCAAAAGAATAATCAGGAGTTCTGAAAAACCAAGGCCAAATATTATGACTGCCAGGCATTGTGGTGGAACCTTATCCCACTCGTACAAACAGAGAGCCCATTAAGAATGTGTGTATGACAGTGAGCTCCATTAACTCAAAGTGCAGATATATTGAAGAGCATTTCCCACCGAGTTGCTCAGCCTCTCTTTGCCCTCCAAATCACTTCTACAGCTGTGAGTCTGACGATGTGTGTTTGCGTGTAGGAAATGAATACACTCGGAGCACAAGAGCCACTCAGACCACTTAACGTTACTCTTGTTAGCGCTCTGTAACTAAATGCTTAGTAGTTACTACTGGAACAGCATCTAAATGAGCCGACTAATTCAACCGTGAAATATTAACCAGAGACAACAAAGCCAGCTGGAGGTACAGGTATCTCCGGTGAACAGGTATCTCTAGAATATGCAATAGAAAGAGTTTATGGTTTTAGTATGGTCCATAATTGTTCAAATGGTGATCGTACACTTGGAAGGGCTTCTGTATTTGTAGTATAAGATTATGGAATTATACAGTAATGTGTATAACGTGTTCTGACAGGATAGTCACTAATAAAGAGTAATTTTGTTTTGATATCCAACTATTTTGTTATCGTGGCAAGGTAATCTGTTCAGAGACCTGCCATATGGAGACAGTCAGTGAAGTGTCAAAAGTGTTTGTGACAGGGTTTTGCACCACCCTGCACCATTTCCATTAACCTTTACATCAGCACACCTCAGATCACACAATGCTTGCAGAGACAAAGCCAGAGAGAAGAGCGGAGAGACAGCACAGTACAATCAACAAGGAAACAGTGAACAAGGAACAGGATTATACACTCTACATTTGGGAATTGTTCTCTTTCAAATGACACGGAGAATGGGAAATTGTGGGACCAAAGGATGGTAAAGCTGATCAGGACAGCAGAATTTGAAGCAGCACATTAATAGCACAGCTCTGAGATTCTGAGATCCTTCTTATATTGGCGAGCAATGCTGTTATTTATTAGAGTGATAAAGAGCAAAAGATGCAATGGATTTCATATTTTTTTCCAACTTTTATCACCCTCTCCTGCCTCTCCCACATTATAGCATTCATGCCTTCATGTCTTCAAATCTTGTTTTTTCTATCCGCTTATTATTTTGTGATGTTACATTTCTTTTTTTATGGTTCTGAGTCTTGTTAACCAAAAAATGTTTGGTTAACCGCATCATTCTGGTTGCATAATTTGCCTAATTAAGTAAACTAATCTATTTCCAAAAAAAAAAAAAATACATTTTATATATATAAAATTTTCCATAATAAAGAGTAATAGTGTTTTGCAGAATATATATATACAGTGAGGAAAATAAGTATTTGAACACCCTGCTATTTTGCAAGTGACCAAAGTCAAAATGGAAGAAGCTAAACATGACTGTCAATCTCCTTCGGACTGGGGCTCCATGCAAGATCTCACCTCGTGGGGTCTCAATGATCCTAAGAAAGGTGAGAAATCAGCCCAGAACTACATGGGAGGAGCTGGTCAATGACCTGAAAAGAGCTGGGCCCACCGTTTCCAAGGTTACTGTTGGTAATACACTAAGACGTCATGGTTTGAAATCATGCATGACACGGAAGGTTCCCCTGCTTAAACCAGCACATGTCAAGGCCCGTCTTAAGTTTGCCAATGACCATTTGGATGATCCAGAGGAGTCATGGGAGAAAGTCATGTGGTCAAATGAGACCAAAATAGAACTTTTTTGTCATAATTCCACTAAACGTGTTTGGAGGAAGAAGAATGATGAGTACCATCCCAAGAACACCATCCCTACTGTGAAGCATGGGGGTGGTAGCATCATGCTTTCAGGGTGTTTTTCTGCACATGGGACAGGGCGACTGCACTGTATTAAGGAGAGGATGACCAGGGCCATGTATTACGAGATTTTGGGGAACAACCTCCTCCCCTCAGTTAGAGCATTGAAGATGGGTCGAGGCTGGGTCTCCCAACATGACAATGACCCGAAGCACACAGCCAGGATAACCAAGGAGTGGCTCTGTAAGAAGCATATCAAGGTTCTGGCGTGGCCTAGCCAGTCTCCAGACCTAAACCCAATAGAGAATCTTTAGAGGGAGCTCAAACTCCGTGTTTCTCAGCGACAGGCCAGAAACCTGACTGATCTAGAGAAGATCTGTGTGGAGAAGTGGGCCAAAATCCCTCCTGCAGTGAAAAACTACAGGAAACGTTTGACCTCTGTAATTGCAAACAAAGGCTACTGTACCAAATATTAACATTGATTTTCTCAGGCGGTCAAATACTTATTTGCAGCTGTATCATACAAATAAATAGTTAAAAAATCATACATTGTGATTTCTGGATTTTTTTTTTTAGATTATGTCTCTCACAGTGGTCATGCACCTACGATGACAATTTCAGACCCCTCCATGATTTCTAAGTGGGAGAACTTGCAAAATAGCAGGGTGTTCAAATAATTATTTTCCTCACTATATATATATAATGTATGGTGCTGTCGAATCGATTAATCGCAATTAATTGCATCCAAAATAAAAGCTTGATCACTTGATCATGACGCACAAAGCCTTCCTTTCAGGCCTTAAAATTTAGAATAGATCAAGGAAAATAATAATGTACATTGACATAAGATAGAAATAATGCGTTCCTGCATGAAGACACATTTTGGCTTTGTACTAAAAGAGAATGCAGAGCCTAATAATAGCATCTGACATGATTCCTGTCAGATCTTCTCTCCTCATATCTTTTTCACAGTCGGTCCAAAACAGATTATCACTGTCTGCAGGGAATCCCGCCGAAGACAAACCATAGAAAGAATTTATAAAATAAACCAACTGAGTGTCACACCCTGTGAAGGTCCTTGTCAGCTTAGAGGAAGATTACAATTTAGAAGACACTTTTATTGTCTTTTCTGTGTCTCGGTGAATCTCACTGTGAAGAATGCTTTAAAAGCTCACCTGTGTGCTTAAGTCTTTTTAATATCTGACCAGCTGTCATATTTAGACCTTGTTGTTATTCCATGTGGATATATACTGTAAATATAATATAATTCTGTCATCATTTATGTACACAAAAGGAGACTAAGGGCCAGATTTACTAAACAGCAAATTAGCATTAGAGCACAATTCCAAAAAAGTGCTGATATAAACTCGCAATTGCAAGAAAAAAAGTCAGAATTACGAGCTATAAAGTCACAATCGCAAGTTATAAAGACAGAATTGTGTGATATTAAGTTGCAATTGTGAGAAATAGTCAGAATTGCAAGATAAAAAACTCACAATTTTGAGTTATAAAGTCAGAGTTGCATGATATAAAGTCGCAATTGCGAAAAATAGTCAGAATTGCGAGAAATTGTTTCTCACCATTGCAAGTTTATATCTCACAATTCTGACTTTATTTCTCGCAAATTTTGAGTTTATATCTCGCAATTCTGACTTTATTTCTCGCAATTGCGACTTTATATCATCCAATTGAGTTATAAAGTCAGAATTGCAAGATATAAACTCAAAATTGCGAGTTATAAAGTCAGAATTGTGAGATATAAACTCGCAATTGTGAGAAACAAGAGTTTATATCGCACAATTCTGACTTTATTTCTCACAATTGCAACTTTCTATCATACAATTCTGAGATAAAAAGTCAGAATTGTGGGAGATAAAAAAGTAGGAATTGTAAGATAAAAAGTCGCTTTTAATTTTTATTTTTTATTCCGTGGTGGAAACAAGCTTCCATAAATTAGTGTCTGGTTTAAGACATGCTTTTTTGGGGCAGTAAATAATGATAAAAGTAAAGTGCAAATCTTAGTAAATCACCTTGCATGATTCATTTAAATACTCTCCCATACATTTTGTGTCTGAAAGGGAAACTCCTACAAATTAATACTTAATAAGGTCAGCCGCAAAAATAACTGTGTCCATGCCTTTTTAACCACAAATTTTTCACTGCGTGTCTTTAGTAAATCCTGACAATAGTTTTTTAACACCAAAAAAGCATTTGTGCTGGCACAAGCTGTTAGTAAATCTGGCCCTAAATGCCTATTTTACAGAAGAAATGGAGGCATAAAGGTGGATTTTACTTCTTTCAAACTCTCAATCAGCCATTTTTATTATTCCCAGAAACAGCTGAGCACATGGCCAGGATTGTGGGATATATCAAAACCATGTTGCGCTTATATAATTTTGAAGGGTCCAAATGTATGATTATCTATGCATTAAAGCTTTAAATTTGGCTCTTTTCCTTACACAAATGGATTCTGAAGAAATTCTTTAATTTGCATCTATTACTTACATACTTACATCTGTTATGTACATTTGTTAGGGATGAACCAAAATTAAAATTTAAGACAATTCTGTCATTGTTTTCACATTATGGGCCCTATCATACACCCGGCACAATGCGACGCCAGGCGCAAAGCAAGTGTTTTTTACTAGTTTCAGCCCGACCCAGTTATCATTTTCACGTCCAGCTCCACGTTGTTTAAATAGCAAATGCACTCATCCATCTGTTCGCCCATGCGCTCGTCTGAAAATTAGGTGTGTTCAGGCGCATTGTTGGCGCGTTGCTATTTTGAGGCAACTGAAAACTGTATTTTTTGTGTTATTTAGCACAACACACGTACACTCTGCTTATTACACACACAGGGACGTGCAGCAGCACACAAACATTTTTAAATATGAAAAATAAAATAATTCCTCTCTGGAGAAGTGTTTAGTCTTTCCACATGCAAATTCCGGCATGTAAATTGCCAATCTGCCATGGTGAAAATGCAACTGGCTTTTAAAGGGAATGGGAGATGAGATTCTGATTGGTTTATTGCATGTTACGCCCAAAACACACTCATGACTCATTAAGAGACTAGTTACAACCATGGACCATGCGCCTTGTGCGCCGACCGTTTTTTCCTTCGTTAAACTAGCAAAAGTGGATTCGGACACGCCCTAAGTGCACCTGCGCCATGCGCTTCAGAGCATGCGCTCAGATCGTTAAAATAGGGCCCTATGACAGATAACAAAAGGCAAAAATGGAAAATATTAAAATTCTATACCATTATGTCTTAATAAATAAATAACAATAACAAATTAATTGTTTTAAAAGTGTTGGAGATTTATTGTTATTAAAATATTAGTGTTTTTAAATGTTAACTTGAAATTAACATTAGATGATGGTAAAGATTTGGAACAACAAGAAGGTAGGTAAATTATGACAGATTTTGTTTTGTGTACTGTCCCTTTAAGCATGAGTGTAAACACAGTCTACACAAACTTATATTAGATGTGGTAAAATATTCCTCTGTGGTCTGTAATGAGAGTGTTAGGGAGTGAACATTGCTAGCACTCTCTCTCTCTCTCTCTCTCTCTCTCTCTCTCTCTCTCTCTCTCTCTCTCTCTCGCCCAGTGGCACTGCAGTCTAGGTTATCAATCCTGCTTTGTGTGCTAATGATGGTGCCGCACATAGCAGCCAGTGCACAGGCAATGAGAGGCAGCAGGCATGAAAAGGGGAGAATCTACTGCTGGCAGCAGCACGGTGCAGGGATGAGATGTGACTGGAATAAACAAACAGCAGCCTCGTTTTGTCGGCACAAACACACACGTACACACACGCCGCTGCTGCTGTAGTTTCATCGCAAGTAAATGCACACAGACTGTGTTTCACTGCAGGTGACACACATACACACACCCACACACTGCGCCCTCAGGCCCAGGTTTGTTCGCCGCACTCTGGAGGTTTGAGATTTGCATCACATGAATCCAACACCATGATTTTCTAAAAAGATGTAATTTTTTGGAAATGAGCTTAGGATAACTGCCTAAAAGATATATTTAAATATATAAAAAGATACATTTAAATGTTATTCCCTTTGTTTTAGTAAGACAGTAGAGACGGAAAGGAAAAAGGACAGAAGGGGGAAAATGGTAGTTAAATGATTTTAATTCAAACTGAATGGAAATATGGTGAGGAAAAAAAATATTAACCCCTAGGAGTCTGAGCTGTTTTGGATCGCGCATTATGTTTGTTTTCTTTATTTTGCAAAAAGCAAAACATTTTGTTTTTATTGTGACGGTACACAAAATAATTGAAACTTAACAGATTATAATGATGTATAACACTTGCCTGAATGATAAACGACAGAGTTATTTGAGTCTCTTGGGCACTGATAAGAAAAAAAGAGAGCCGATCGCGCCGGCGCAACCGCCGACTTGAGGGGGTTAACAATGCAATTACGAAGTTTTTGAAGAAGATTGACCCACTTGAGCTGAAGCGCAATGAACACGGTTAAACTTTAAACTAATTTATATATATATATATATATATATATATATATATATATATATATATATATATATATATTCTATAATATAATATTATATCATGCATCTGCACAAAATGATGCGAATGCAAAAGTGAACTTGAACTAAGTTACTAGTCAGACTGTAATCTGCATTGTGAAATACTCTTTCTATATTAAAGCTACACTGTGTGATATTTTCCCCCATCTAGCGGTGAAAAGGTATATGACCACCCAGTAAATATTAGTTTCTGTTCCTTCCAATTCCGATTTCATTTTAACTCCTACGGTGGCCGATTTAGTCCAAAATTAACATGGCTTCCAGTTCAGTCCAGCAATCCGCCTCTTCACATTCGACACGGTGCCATCGAGTGTTAAAACGCGAAAACCGAAGCTTGAATTTACGGGTATGTCCCTCTTTGGCTAATGTACTTTCAAGATGGAGGGGCAACATGGCGACCCCCATTCGAACCCCTTACCCTTATGTATTTTCAATGGCATATTATAAACTTACAAGAATACTTTATTACTTGAAAGAAGTAAATATACATTAATGAGCACATATATTTTTGAAAGAACTAAGTGTTTTTAGCTAAGAATAAACTAAAAAAGTTACACAGTGTAGCTTTAAAATTGACTAAAATAAATAAATAAATATAATTTAATTACATTTACCTTAAATATCATTTTAAAAATACAATTCTGAATTAATACTGAAAAAACTGAATTAAATTAAATAATTTTGGACTCCTTCAACTAAAATTAAATTCCATTTAGGTCAAAGTAAAACTGACTAAAATTAATTAAATTAAAATCGTTCGGGTTACGGGAGCCGTCGGTAGCGCTGTCATTTTTATTTTAGACCACGAAATCAACAATGTCTCTAAAGAAGTGTGTGTTTTTGATTGTGAGGGAAAGATAACCTTGTTCAGATTCCCAAATAACCCAGCGTTAAGGAAACAGTGGATGCAGTTTGTTTTTCCGGAGTTGTGCAATTGTTTTTGTTCGCAGTCATGAGTCGAAACCGCAGGCGGTGAGTGAAACTGCATCAACTGTCTGTGTTTTCTTGGCAATCGCTGCACGTAAGTGCATATAATGTAAACAACACGAACATATATATTGAATCGAGTGTGTGTGTGTGTGTGTGTGTGTGTGTGTGTGTGTGTGTGTGTGTGTGTGTGTGTGTGTGTGTGTGTGTGTGTGTGTGTGTGTGTGTGTGTGTGTGTGTGTGTGTGTGTGTCTGTGTGTGTCTGTGTGTGTGTGTGTGTGTGTGTGTGCTCGTTACTCTTTAGCTCTGCCTGTAGCTCCCTGGCTTAAGAACGGCCCACCGCACTCTTCCTTTATGAGCTCGACTGTTTTTGGAAAGAACTGGTACAGCGTATCTGTTTTAAAAATATGATAAAACTAAAGACTCTTCAGAGATATGAAGGATGCAATACTCAAGATTAACATGAGATTGGCAGAAACTGTGCGTGTTTGTACCCTTTAACATTGGACACGACCAGTGTTATGAACTATTACAAATGTTTTTCGCTAACCAAAATAAATATGTACATTTTAGATGAAAAACTTAAGCTTCAAAAAAAAATTACATGATAAATGTAGCCTTGGTAGCTTACTGAAATAAAATAAGTTGAAACACTAAAATGACTAAAACTAAAGCCGAAATAAATGTAAATTAAAGCTAAATAGAAACTAATAACTAATAGAAATGATAAAAGCACAAAACAAACATATTCAAAATAACATAAAAATGCAAACTGAAAAAATATAACAATAAAAGTGTATTTACATATTAAGAAATACTATAATAGTATATAAATAATTCTAAAATAACACTGGACATGACCAAAGTTGTATTCAAACCTCGGTCTTCACATTATAAACTAGAATCTGTGCCATAGCTCCGACTAAATCTAGATGTTTTTCTTGTCACCGATGTGCACAGCGCCCACGTTCGCCACCCAGGTGCTTGTGAGAATCCACAAATGAACGTGTGGCTGTTCGCCAGCCAGCAGCGGGGAATGTTCATTCGCCTAATATCTCTCTCTGTGCCAGTTTAATTAAAGCCAACAATATCTTATTTAATGCGTGGGTCATAAGTCGTTCACTGCTGTGGTACAAAAAGACCAGCACGATTCCTCCCTCATGCAACCCAGCAAACAAGGCCCGAGGAGAAACCAAAGCTGTGGTTTCCTGTAGAGAGGAATGTGGTGCTCACACCCACGAATCCTGTTAATATCGGGTAAGACATAACAGGTCGCACGCAGTGTTGTCAGAGGGCCAAACAGGGATGTGAGAGCGAGAGCGTGTTTGATTAGGAGACTGTCGGTGCTGTTTTGAAAGCCCAGTGGGTTTCTCTGCAAGGTTTGATGGAGCAGCCTCTCCAGGTGAAATTTAGCACTGTTACAGTGATTTTGGGTTTCTGCCCCCTGTCTGAGTTTTGATTGCTTTTACGCTCAACCACATATTGAGTTGCTTTATAATTTCCCATAAGGTAACGGCTCACTGAACTAGGCCAGCTTGTTTAAATATTGTAATTATATGCAGAATCTCAGTGGAGAGCACCAAGTAGTATGCAGAAACACAGCTAAATATATACTTCATCGCTAATAACCTTATCAAATAAGGGTGTTTCTTTAACTATGGCCACTTTCGGCCCTGTGGACTTAAAAAAAAAAAAAAAAAAGAAACTGTCTGAAAACACTTTTCACTCTCTCACGAGTTTAATTTGTCCACTAACAATGTCCAACATTGGACAGGACATACATGCACCACAGGAGATCATTTTTGCCATTTTTTCTTCAAATCATGATAATTGCCAACACATCTCAAATTATGTATGATTTAACCCTTATCTCTCCAACTTTGTAACAAATCCTTCCTTCTCGGGTCAAATTGACCAGACTGCTTATTTAATGTAATTTTGATAATATTTTTTCTATTTGTACTGGATTTTTTGTTATTTCTGTATTTTATTTACCTTTAAATTACTAGATTTTATCAATAAATAATCATTTAAGAACATTCTTCGCATTTTTTCAACTGAGCTTCTTATGGAGCAAATGAGCTGTTTCGCTGGGTCCTAAAGTAATTTCTCTTCAGGATGCATTCAGATACGCATAATAAAATCTTTTTAGCATTTTTAGTTTGAATTTTGAGCATTTTTAGGTTTTTCTATGGGTACTGAAGCATTCCTCGAGGGATGGATTTGATACTTTTTAAAATTTCAACCTCAAATCCAGTAAACAGATTTTTGTGTATTCGTGGTTCACAAATTACAAAAGTCCTAGGGTTTTTCTAGGACTCAATTCAAAACACTCAATTTATATATATATAATAAAAAAAAAATGTTTCGGGAAGGATGAGGGTAATTCTGTGATTGGAATGATGGTGGTGAATTTTTTTTGTTTTTTCAAATAAAAGAGCCAAAACCTTTGTCTTGCTAATTTCATAGCTCTCGAGTGTATTTACACAAATAAATCATGTTTTTTTTAATAATTTGGCGAAATTATAGGTTGAATCCAAATTAAGATGTAATATTTACCCTGATTTGTCTTTGTTTTCTTTACTCATCACATGTCTGAAACTGTTGTCTTCTTGGTAACCAAGTACATTAACTTTTGCAAGTACATCAACTTTTGCAGAAAGGGCAACATTTTTAGGGTGGTGATACCACAACTTTTTTATTAATTTAATTAATTTAAGTTAAATTCATTTATTTAATTAAATTAATTAGGTCCCCTCTACTGAATACAGTGCCAAAAATCATAAAACTAAACTAAATGATATTTATACATTTTCATGTGTAACTTAAGTGCCAACAAACACTTTTTGGGTCCACGGTAAATATTGTATATAAACCATAAACTCAAGAAAGCCTTCCTATGGACTCATGAAACCTTTCGGAGATACAAAGTGAGCATCCATGAGGTAAATTGGAGCTCAGGTGTTGTGGGATAAAGCCAATTGCATTTCTATCTGTACTCCCAGAGATAAAAACGGTGAGAGCAAAACGCAAATAGGCAAAGCATATTTGTGTGAATGAATAAACAAATGAAAGAAGGTGAGAGAATATCCTACCAATTCACTCTTATTATGGGCAGGAAAAAAAGGAAAAGTATAATTCTTAGCTCCATTATTACCCTAATATATAACCCTACAGCAGATTTACAAGGAACAGGAATTGTGTAAAAAAAAAAAAATTCACATCAGATGTCTAATTCACCCCGTTACCCTCAAACGTGTGTGTGCAAGCGTTTCTAGAGAGAAAACCCTAAAAAGGAAAGACCCCAGGGCCTAATGAAACGCTCCAATAGCAGATCAAAGTTTTCGGCAGTATTAAGTTTTGTTCTGATATGATTGTAAAACTTTAGAGAGAGAGAGTGAGATGAAGCCCTCGGAGGCATGTGCTGATAAGGTGCTTCATGTGCATTAAGACTTATTAAAGAGTTAAATGTATTCCAGTCCCGGCCTCCTCCTCCTCCTCCTCCAGAGGGTTTTCTTTCTAGTGAGAGAGATTGTAAAGATACATTTATGTTGCCCTCAGGTTAAAGCTTGACTGTCATTTTGGCTTTCATTCAGACACAAGCTCTTATTCTTGAAGGTGAAGTCATTTTCTAGAGAGAATATTCAAGCCATTGATGCATCTGGGGCCCATCCTTTGATGGAATATTGGAATATTGCGCATTTTTAATATATATATATATTTTGAAACACCATAGTTGGGGGGAATTTTGACCCATTTGGCTTTCCATACCAATATTATTTTCTTCAAAAAAAATGTAAAATATCAAATTAATTACTTGCAATCAATTACTTATTTTGCATTAACATCAGAGTTCTGACCTGGAGAAGGTAACCTGACTATTTCTATATGTCAAGATCCTCGCCTAATGGGCTACGACAAATCACATATGAATCTTCACCCTACACACTCTCCACATCTCATTGGAGCATCTGCGGTGCTATGTGCTTCTGTTTGTTCTGGCTGCTGGGTAAGGTTAAGCATCAGATGTACACAGAGAAACTGCCAAGTGTGTCAAAGACTTGAGAATAGAGGAGAGGTTAGGGAAGAGATGAAGGGATGAGGACAGTGAGGCCCACATTTGAACTGTTTGGACACTGAACACTGCTTATAGAGTATCACAATTACCATACTATTTATTATGTACATAATATTTTGTGGCAATAATTGCATTTTACTTGCGGATTTAATGAACTCAATGGTGCGTTCAAGTCCTCATGGGAAGTTCCTATTTTAGAGTTCCATGTGTGTTCAAAGGAATTTAGTCAACATAAAATGGACTTACTACACTGGAGGAATTTTACACTGGAAGCATTTTAGTGCTAATGCAACAAAATAAAGGGGAAAGGTCATTAAGTGTGTAATTGAATGCTTTTTTTATTCTCGCACTGTCACAGAGAATGATGGGAAATGTAGTTTGATCACACAAGTCTTCTCATAAACAAACCAAATAAATATTTCCTTTCCAAGCTTTATCGCTATTCTAATCTATGATCAATACTCACAATTTCAGAAGGACTGATCAGTGTGACTTATTAAATCACTTTGAAATATATGTAATTATCTTAATATACAATATCATTCACTTTATTCCTCTATCTAACCATCTTAAAGGGGTGGTAAACAACATTTAACTTTTCTAACTTTAGCTAGTGTGTAATGATGCTGTTTGAGCATAAACAACATCTGCAAAGTTACAACGTTCAAAGTTTAAAGCAAAGGGAGATATTTTCTTTTAAAGAAATCAATTTCTAAGGACTACAGCAAACGGCCAGTAGGGACTACTATACATTCCTCCAGGGTCTCTGACATCACCAGCCCCAATATTTACATAAACCCCTCCTCCGAGAATATTGAATATGGGGGGGCGAGGCCATTTTGTATCGCCGCGGGGAAGCGTTGTTGTGGTTAGTAGGCTGGAGTGTTGTTGCCGCAATGCCAACGAAACACTGTTATTTCCATCCGGATTGCAGGTCCAATTTGTTCAGCCTTCCTATAGGACGGGGGTGCGTTGCAGCGCTTTTAACATACAACATCATGTTATATGCATGCGTGTATGAGACAGAGGGGAACAGGTCGCATTTGCAGCAGATATATGCTGCCCATCATAAATCAAATAAGCAAGAGACAGACAGGGGTCGGAGGAGAAGACCCGAAAATGTGACATAATGGACAATATTCGTCTGTATTTGCAATACACGAGCCGTGGTTCAGCTGCACGAGACAAACACTGCCAGTGTGAAGGCACAACGGCTCCCGCTGCACATTTCACGGAGTAAAACTTCCACAATCTTCACGAGTTCAATGCAGGATTCGCACAACGGCTTGTCCTGAAAGATGTATTTAAAAACAGAAGCTGTTTACGGGCCACAACCTTTAAGTATGATTTATTTTTTGTCGATGTGTTTTCCTGTAATAGTTCGTATTGTTAATTGTACATTGTAGCAAGGAAGTGAACAGATGACAATGCTGTTTGGCTCTGCAAATCAGTTTTTAAATGCTCTTTCATAGCCTACTTAACGTTATCCGACAAACACCTAAAGTTACAAACTTTTTTAAAAAATCTCAACAGCGAACTTGGCATTAGTGTAAATTATTCTTTGATTAGAGCTTTTATGTATTGTTTATCTACAGGCATGCTAAACATGGTTCTGTGTTTGATTTGGCTACTAGTAAAGCCAATGTTTAGTGTTCGTTTTGGGTTAATAGTTCTTGTGACAGATATTTGGCTAAAATCGTTCTAAAAATACAAAATTAACAGTGCCATTCAGTAGCGATCACTATAGATCCGCAGTCTTTACTCTTGAGGACTGAACAGGTTCTGCTCGATCATCTTCACTAAAATTGTCTGGGTCTGATTCAGGCTCAAATTGGTATGGTTTTATTGACGCCATTGTTTCTAATACTACCCAAAGCACAGGCTACCGGTAAAGGTAAGGGGCGTGACGTTTCACTAGGCGGTTAGCGAATCACAACACACTGGGCCAGCGAACCAATCTGAGCCCATTGCGTATTTTTGAGGGACCGGCTTCATACAACCCGAAAATCATCAGACCGTTTTTACAAGGAGGGACAGAGCAGTGTAGAATAAAGGTAAAATTTATGAAAAATAATGCAATTTTTTAAAAACGAAGCATGAACACATGTTACAGTGCACCCCACAAACACAATCAAGCCTTCAAAAGAATGTGTTTTACCACCCCTTTAAAGGTGCTCTATGTAAGAATGGCTAGTGGTTGAAATGGGTACTGCAGTCCAAATTCAAAATATTGTTTGAATTTGGCCCCCTCCTCTGCGCAACTGACAATGGAAGGCGAGGAGACTTACACACTGTAAGTTGACGAGATGATTTATCCGCGTTTTAATGTGCTTCTGTTCAGATTTTTAGATGGATGACGAGGCTTTTTAGGTCGGGTAGAATCTGCGATCTCTAACCTAGTTTGTTAGCTGGCTAGCTTTGTTAGCTTCAATAGCAGCAATACACAGTGTTTTCCGCCAACTGGCAACCTGTGGTTTCGAAATACTACTTGATAAATTAGTAACCTGACCAAAACAAAAACAGACCTTCTATTTTTCACAGAGCGCACATTTCAAAACAGAACAACTGGCTGTAGCATTGTTTTTCAGAGAAACGAGTATGTGAACTCAGCAGGTTTCCTAAATATCTGCAAATATATCATGGTATTTTTATGCTTTAGTAAAGTCAAAAACTTACATACAGCACCTTTAAATAAAAATCAGCTGTATTAGATTTATTATTCTGGGTTTAGGTGCAAAAGCTAGAAAGTATTTAATGTATTGAGATCTCCACTTCAGTGGTTTACTCATTCAGAAAACATTTTAACAGACAGCAATTGTTCAGACCCTCCTGTCTTTTTAGTCTGTCTCTTTGTTCGCACTTCCTGTTCTTGAGACGGACCTAGAGCTTTGTATGAGTTCTGTCCCTGAAAAAGCCCATTCATTCCTCACACTAACAAACCAACACGGCCAACCTGCCAGTGAAAGAGAAGGCAAGATGTGTGTTTGTGTGTCTCAATTCCAAGGTCCCCCATCATTTAAAAGTTTGGGGTCGGTATAATTTTTTTTTTTTTTCAAGAAAAAGAAAAAGCCTTCTTTCAAAATAAGTCTCTTGAAAGAAGGCTCACCATGCATTCATTTGATTAAAAATACAGTAAAATCTGAAATATTTTGAAAAATATTACAATTTAAAACATTTTTTTAATATTTTAAAATGTAATTTATTCCTATGATGCCAAAGCTGATTTTTCAGCAACATTACTCCAGTCTTCAGTGTCACATGATACTTCAGAAATGATTATTTTTTATTGTCTTTTTAAAAACAAGACAATAAAGGGGAAAAGAACAATATTATCTCTGAAAACAAGTCCTATTAACTTTTGCCTCTAATGTAATTTTATTTTGTTTCAAGGATTTTTTGGGGGTCTTTTTTCTTTAAAAATGACGATATAATGATAAAAATACTATATAAAATGTAATAAACAATTCACAATATTGTCTCTGAAGTCCAGCAGTTTTGCTTCTCAAATAATTGTATCTTATTTCAAAGGATTTTAAAATTTTTACTAGAAAAAAAAACTAAAAACATTAGGGAATATCCAGAAGGTATTCTGGCGCTTGTGCACAGGGGAGCATGGGCAGGTCTGAAGGCTTTTGGAGGAAATGTTTATATCTCTCTGTTCCAACAGTCCATTGTGCCAAGCAGGGAGCAGCCATCAGCCCCAGAGGAAGTTGAGAGGAAGACCAGCTTCAGACCAGTGTGAGAAAGCCACCGAGGTGCCAGAATACTTGACTTAATGAGGCCTTTCTCTGCACCTCCTGAAACACTTTACTTTGGAGTAGCCTTTTCAAACACACACACACACAATCTGAGATTTCCCCCTCATTCCCAAGTCCCTGCTCTGCCATATGCTTGAAATCTTTTGTGTTTTAAGCCAAGCTGCTGTTGTCGCCACTGTTACCTGTAGCAGCGCCCGCAGACAGGCGCTCTGGGGACTATCGCTATCAACATGTGTGTGAGTGCCCACATTTGGGGGGGGGGGAAAGGAACGTCTCGGCTGGAAGAAAGTGCAGACCGGGTGTTCTGCTTTAGTCGCTAATGAAGTCGCTCTATTGTTTTGATGAATGTGAGAGCTAGTGCAGGAGCTGGTTAATACAATGTACCCCTCTGTTTATTCATTACGACTGTTTGTCTGCCCTTATGAGACGATAAGTTGGGTTGCCATGATAGTGTGAGTATGAATGTATTTGAATCCATGCTAAGAAAAATTGCAAATGGTAGCAATGCAACACATACGCTATATTAGTGTCTATGTATGTGTGCGTTACAATAGCTTTGCAGTTGATTCTCAGTGCTGTAAGGTAATTAGTCCCGTATGAGTGTGTGTGTGAGTGCGGGAAGTGGTTTGTCTCGTTAATCTGCCATGAGAGTAATTAAACGCACTGTAAACACCTGGAGCCAGGCAAATACACCTCCAATCGTCTGTCCTGTCATCTCTATTCCACACACACACACACGCACACACGCACAGAGGATAAATAATACCACTCCCTGTCTGATGGCATCTCTGTGTCTCTGCACTACCTATAACGGCCCAGGCATAGAATGTTTTTTTGTTGGTGTGTGTCTGGCAGAAGCTCTTTGTGTAGGTTTAATGCAGAATGCGTAAAACATGCTGTTTACAAATGTGTGTATATCTAGAGGCCTGTTCACACTGACAGCATTTTGTGCACTGCAAAACATCCTTTTCTTAATTTGTATTTTTGTCTTGTTTTGATTTTTCTTTTTTTCTTATTTATCTAAGCATCCTTAAAAACAAGACACATTAACTTCAAAAGCAACATTGTGTGAGATAATATAGCTTGGACTGGTTTTCGGTGGATACATTTTGAATTTAGGTTATTTTTTCTTAGTACATTAAATATTCCATCTCAGTCAATTTACAAAATTTATGCTTAGAACAAGAAAACAACTATACTAGACTATTGGGATAAGAAAAATAAGCCTGATTAAATATATTTTAATTGAAAATCATAATATCTTGTGCAGGTTTTGCTTCTTAAAGGTGCAGTGTAGTATTTATGAGGATCTATTGACAGAAATGCAATATAATATACATAACTGTTTTCAGTGGTGTATAAAGACCTTACATAATGAACCATTATGTGTTTATTACCTTAGAATGAGCCATTTCAATCTTCATACGCCGCAGGTCCCCTTACAGTGAAATCACCATTTTACGCCGCCATGTTTCTACAGTAGCCCTAAACGGACAAACTGCTCTACAGAGCGCTAGTCACTCTCTGCTCTCTCTGACGATGACATTTTTGTCCTGTGTCGGCCACCGTAGCTTCTCTATGTGCTTCGAAAGGGAGAGGTGAGCTGTGGGCGGTTGCAATTCACAACCTCATCGTTAAATGCCGCAAAAAATGTACACAGTGCTCCTGAAGTAAATAAAACTTCAGATACACTACCATTCCAAAGTTTGGCAACGGCTATATATATATATATATATATATATATATATATATATATATATATATATATATATATATATATATATATATATATATATATATATATTATAATATTATTTGATTTTCTATTTTAATATATTTTTAAATGTAATTTATTCCGGTAAATAGCTGCATTTTCAGCATCATTACTCCAGACCTTCGCATGAACCTTCAGAAATCATTCTAATATGCCGATTTGCTCTTCAAGAAACATTTATTATTATTATCAATGTTCAAACATGTTTTTATTGTTGTCAGGAATCTTTAGCGAATAGAATGTTCAAAAGAACTCGAAAGTCAATCAAACTACAATGTTTTCCATGTATTTGAACGCAATATGAAGGCACGCTACATATAATAGTATATAACCAATACTATAGATTTCATTTTAACATTAAACTGTGTGTTTTTGTGTGTAAACTGTTTAACATTTTGTGTTTTTGAAGTTAGCCTATGTTTTGCAAGCTACAGTTAGCATAGCCTACTGTACCTGAAGCCGATTAGCCTGCTAGCTTATTAGCCTATACATAAGCCCATGGGCGTCGGAAGCAAAAAAAATGTGGGTGGGTCCTCAGAATTTTTTTACTGGAGTAGATGTCAATAAGTACAAATATACCACCTTGCTTGCTAAATGTATAGTTCGGAAAGACAATCGCCATATCATTGAGAGTGGCAGTAGTGTAGGGGTAAGATGCACGGCATCTAGTTTTGACACAAATCGACCCGCGGTTCGAGTCCGCCTTTCGCCGAGCTAAATCTTCTCCCTTTTCCCATCACAAATCAGATCGGAAAGGCATTTATTTTCAATAAAAATGACGAAAATATTAGAAAAGTGGAAATAAAGCATCTAACATGTGTTTATTAATAAGTGTTTATCGATTAGGGGTAGGTAAACAGACATGTGCTGAATGTTAGAGACGATAAAAGTGAGTGGGTCCAATTTCATTGATCGTAAAAAGTGGGTGGGTCTTGTCCCACCCACATACAATGGTTCCGACGCCCATGCATAAGCCTATAATCACCCAGCCAACATGTCCATGTGGGCCCCACGTGGGTTTTATCTGGGCTATATGGGCGTCATCTGGGCATGGGCTCAGAGGGGGCACTTCGATGGGCTGAATGTGGGCCCCATCTTGGATAAAGTTGTGGGGCCCAGTTAGGTTGCCCATTATTGTTTATTTGAGGGTCCCATGTGGGCCACATTTGGGCTATATTTAGAATTGTAAAGTTTTATTGTTTGCAGTTGGTTTTGTTTTTTATACAATTATGGGTAACAGCCTAACCCTATTTTATATATATATATATTTACATACACACACACACACACATATATGTATATATATATATATACACACACACTTCATTAAAATTATTTTTTTAAATAATCTAAAATCTAAAATCACTTGCCTTGTGCAGTCATTGCGTCATGCGTTCGACGTCGTGCCTTCCCACGCCTTCTCATTTGAAAAAAACAACAACAACGTCGCCGTCGGCAAGCCAGCTGCAGCCACTTCAGAACGTCCTACTACACTCGAAACTGTCAAGGTAAGATATGCATATTTAATTTGATCTTAAACCATTGTTAATGTTGTTTTTAATATACTGGTAATGGTATATTTTTTTTCAAGATTTTTTTTATTCTGTAAGACTTCGAATTTTAACCAATTTAGCGAAGCACTTCTCATATGTTGCCGGTACTCTCAGCGGCCACACCGAAACATAGAGGCAGATTATTAATCAATACATTGACCGTTCTGAGCTTTTTATAAGCTGTACAAACTGAATGGATTAATGGTTTGCGCAAAATGACTGTGACTGAAGCCCAATAGTTTAATTGTGTGTGAGTGGCATGCAAATGACTGTGGGCGCGTTCACCAGCACGTTCATGAACGATTTGTTCATTTTTTAACATCTTCAATATGACTCGAGAACAACAGATTGTCTCAGAGAGCGATTCGTTCATTTTGTGTTGACTGTGCATGCGCAACATCCCATATGCTCTGTACAGGAAAAAGAAATGATTAGTTCACCAGTCTCGAGTCATTCGTTCATCAAGTCCCAGCCCATAAGCAAGGTTATGCAGTCACCGGAAACAGAAAAGATTAGTTAATCTCTCAAGTTGTTCGTTCAAGTCCCCATAGGCTGAATGCAGAAACAGCTCATCTCTCGAGTCTCGTTCTTTTGTCACGTGACAGCCGTGTTGGATACAGAAATGAGTTAATTCCTTTACAGTTTATGGTTAATTCACCATTCCTTACAAACAAGTGAGTATTTTATGTTTGATTAGTTCAGTTTTTAGCTAGTTTAATTGATTTTCCTATGAACACAACTTGTATCAAATATTTGTGTTTACATTAATGCCCCAAAATTGTCTGCTGGTAATCGCTTTACTTTTATCATGGTTGACCCTCAGATTTTAAATGGCTGTGCTATTAAAAAATTACAAATTGCAAATTGGGCGGTACTGGTTCCATGATTACATGCTAGCATGGATAATTTAAAAGCTGACATCGATGTCTGCAGTACAAAATTTGACTCAATGTATATATGTTGGAAAATTATTTTCCTGTAGCAATGATATAAATATGATTCACCACATAATTACTTATAATTACACTATTTCTTAACTGAATAGTGTCACCTTTAACTTGTTCTAATTCGTTTTAGTAGTAGATATCCCTTTAATTGTCAGTTTAGTCATTTGGACAGAAATATTAAGTACTGGCATGGCTTTATCATAATCATGTATGCTTTTTAAGAGAGTGTTCTTGTTAATGTTTTGATAGTATTTTAAACTAATTGCCTTTTCTGTCTTTTCTTTCATTACTGTTCTTTAGATATGAAGCTGATGGGGCTGCCCAATCCCAGGAGTGATGGACTGAAGAATTTTCAATGCTCATGTCCTGTGTGATCTAACTATTTTTATTTTCTTGTTTTTTCTTATGATCAATAAAAAGGTGATTTGCAAATTCTGAGTTGAAAGTCATTTTTTTCACAGTAGAAATATGTTTTCATGTAATTTAAATTATTACGGTCAGGTACAGGTTTAGTAAAACATAGATTAACTTAAAGTTGGCAGGGTTTGATAGTTTATTTTGCAAATCAGCACATTCATTTCACTTATAGGAATAAAAAGAAATATAAATGGGGCCCAGTTATCACCCACTGGGGTCCCACAAAAAAAACATATTTGTGGGCCCAGTGGTATCACCCATTTGGGCCCCATAAGGGTTCTGTATGTGGCCCACTTTGGCCCCATTTATTAGAACCCATGTTGGCCCCTATAATGAATACACAAATGGGCCCCACTTATTGCCCACTATGGACCCATCATGTGCCCCTATGGGCTAACATGGGGCCCATGTGGAGCCGATGGACAAAATTCTATGGGCCCCACTTGGGTTGCCCATGTAGGGCCCAAGTGACAGCCCATCAAAAACCCACATGGCAATGTTGGCTGGGCAGGCTTTTCAATCGACTATACCCAGCTTTAGCATGTAGTGCTACACACTCATAGCATTGTATGTAGGCTATGTATGAAGTCCTCCTCTCAACTAAATACCATCACAAGAGCTCACAGGAGAGACACATGTTAGGGTTTGAATTTGAAACTAGCTTGTTAGTACTCAGCCGATCTCGGAAGACACTCAAACGAAACCCCATGCAAGGGCAAGACATGGTAGTGGTCTCTTCATTTCCCCTGTATTTATCATACAAATGGATGGCATGCAAATAGAAAAAGAGAGAAATGTGAAGATGAGGTCCTCTCTCTGTGATTCTCTGAGGATGTTTCCTGTCACTCCAGCCCTTCAAGAGCTCATTTAGCAGTCAGAATGAATCCAATCTCTCTCTTCAGCTTTACCTCTTTATGAAATTGGCCAGCTCTGCTCTTCTTTTCATCTCTCTCTCCACAGGAGCCTTACAGTTTCTCCATCATTTCTCCTCTACCTTCTATACATCGCTCTGTTCTCTCAGTGTGAACAGCGGTTCTCTCTCCACAGTCAGTTCTTTCTGAGCCCTATCTTTACGCTGATATCTCTCTTTTTCACTCTATGTAGCCATAGCCATATGTTGGAGTTAACTAAGACAGAATTGTGCCTGCTGATATAGTGAAACTCATATGACTGACTTTCTTTGTGGAACGCAAAAGGTGAATTTTCGGAGAATATCCCAGGCTATTCTTTTCCATATAAAGAAAATGAATGAAGGCTGAGGCTGCCAAGCTCCAAAATGATAATAAAGCCCAAGTAGTCCATATGACTTTTGCACTATATTTCTAGCCTTTAAGCACTGAAAGTCAGAGACAGAGACAGAGATTGTTGCTTAATTTCAGTGAGTCTGAGACACTTGAATCTTGATTCTGGCAGAGCTACGAGTCATTAATCCTCATTCCTTTTAAAAGCTTTGACTGCCGTTTTATTCAGGACAGTTTAGAAAAGTCGCACCGGGGAGCTTGAGGCAATCTAAACTACAACTCCTGGGCCTCTTCTCATCCCTAACAGATGCTTTCAAAACACCTCCAGAAAAACAACACCTTCATATGGAACATAAAGTGAATGTACTGCATTTGTACTGCATTCTCTCACAGTGACTGTAATTTATGAGATGAAAATCGGTGGGGTTTCAGAGTGCAGGTCTACAGACGGTCACAAAGTGAACAAATTAAATGGGGAAAGAAAGAATAATGATAAACTGTTTAAAAGAAAAGCACAGCGAGAATAGTGAGTCTATACATCACAAAAGACAACACAAATAAAATTATATGGTAACACTTTCTTTTGATAGTCGACTTTAAGGGTCCTGCACACTGTGCGATTTTTCAAAATCCTCTGCGAATGTTGCTTGTCAGACTGTACGAACATGATCTCCGATGTAATACATGTCACACTGTAGGATCTCAGTTGTCATTATGTCAGACTGTACGACAGTCAGACGCAAAAAAAGGACGCAAGCAAGAGACTCGTACGGACTGAGTTTTACGTCATCAATCCGTGACACGTTTGGTAACGGTGAGCCGCATTCACAGACACAATGGTAGCGTTCAGCAAACAACAAAAACAAGCGGTGTCATTTTTCATTCACCTGACTCTTTTCAACATGTCCCCTGTTGTGATTTGATGTTGTCGCACGAAATGCGTCATCAGGTTCTGCGCTCCTATTGGTTCTTGATTTGACGGTCGTCCTAGGAGAAGTCACACTGCAGGATTGCGCCTCAAATCTTCTGACACTGCCAGAATTTTGTCCGTGGTATAATTTGATCGCAACGGTCATTAACCGGTTGTCGGTGCACATGTCAAACTAAGGATCAAAGACTTCAGATTTTAGCCTAGGATCAGAGAAATCTTTTAGGATTTCAAAATTTGTCTCAGACGGCCAAAGCGTGGCCAAAATCGCACAGTGTGCACCCGGCTTTAGACATTCTACTAACAATAAATAACTTTGCAACTACATGCCGGTTTTGCCAAGACATATTACTGATCAACTTCTGTTGATCAAGGAACATAATTCTTGTCCAAAAAACAGTCCTAACCCTATATACCTACCCCTAAACCTAATCCTACCAATAACTTATCCCTAAAATCAGAGGGACATGATCATATTTGAATGAATAACACTGACGTAGAAGCATCTACCCTTTCAAGCCTAAACTTGACATTAACGGTAAACCTATCCCTTAAATCTGATTGGTTGATTAGAATGTTGTTCCAGAATCCATAAGGACGTTGATCTAGGAACATGCTCTACTTGGTGAAATCACATTCATCGTCAACTAAAGGGGTCATGAATTGAGAAATCAACTTTTCCTTGAGCTTTTGATATATAAAAGGTCATCGTAATATAAGAATATTCTGCAAATTTCGGAGCTGAAAACTTCCCTGTTAGTCAAATAAAAGCTTTTATTGACAGCTGGCTCATCAAACGAGAAAGCAGGGAACCACCGCCTCAACAGAAGAAGACCAACGGACACACACTTATGTGAGTAAAAACAATTTTTTTTGATATGTGATAGTATTGCATTGTTAGAGATCGTTTTATACTGATTATGTGTACTTGTCTAACTAAACATACGCTGTCACAGGCAGGGGTATCCTTTGTATTTGAGATGCTGTTGGTTCATTGTCCTGCTATTCGGGATCAGACTCTAGGTCGAACTGGGCGAATCGTTCTGATTGCCATTTTTCCACATTGGAAGTTTTAAAAAACAATTCCCCACGTGTACTGACAGAGGAGTCAAAACAAAATATGCAAAACTGTTATCCAATCATAGCAGTGGGCATTTACTTCCAAGTCTTCAATGCGGCACGTCCATAAAAATTGAGCGTTTCAGGAGCTAGGCTCAAAACCAGGGTACAAATTAGCCTATTACTTATTCATTATGATGTTTTTGAATGTAAAAACCAGGCAAACATCATAAGTTGACCTCAGACAATAGTAAAAAAAAATTGTATAAAACACTTTGATGAACACTTTTGAACCACCAACAGACATTCTGCACTGATAAAAATTAATCATTGAGGCTACAAGTGTAACAATTTTTTATTTATTTTTTTACAAATAAATCTTTGTTTTTTACTTTACATTGGATAATTTGAGTTGCTCACTTAATTTGGATTTTTAGCAATAACATATTTTGTATAATTATATATCGCACTTCTTATCCTGAGTAATCTAGACAAGGCTTTGTAGACATGTATTTCCAACATACTATTTAAGTTACATTTACATTAAATATTTACTGCTGGATTTGGCTGAAATGAACCCTTTTCACATTGTAGTGGTTTCTTGCTTTTGACGCGCTGCTCACATCTTGCTGTAATCTTGTCTTTATTTATTTCCTTGTTTAGAAAGTCATTTAAAAGTCATGAATGTTTTTAGTTTTGCTGATGAAATGCAAGCACTAACTCAAAACTAGGGTGTCTGCTGCTTGATCAATATTATTTTTAAATGAACATTTTGTCACAACTTAATTTTATTGTGTACAATCTACTTACTGGGGTAAGGAGATTTCTAGCTCCCAGAATGCTTGGCGTGGGATTTAATTGGAAGAGAATATGTGGAATTTATTTATCTTCATGTGTTTTTAGGCAAGATAAATGAAGGCTTGTTATAATTGTTTAATGTTCTCTTAAGTTAGGATTTAGAAAAGTATTTGTCATGTTCTGGGGGTTACTGTCATGGTGACAAGTGGAGCCTGATGTTAGGCTGAAAACAGGTAGGCGCAGTGCATCATATGAATTGCTTTGCTCAATGAGCAACTGTTTATAGCAGTATTGTGGTTTGTCTCTACTGTACACTGCTTATTATATATAGTGAAATATAACTAATACATGTCGTATCAGTGAATTCACAAGTTTTTTTTTTATTGTCTAATTTTATTGCCGCTTGCTTAGTTGAATTATATTTCTGCTATACAAAGTATTTAGATTGTGTTTACGAGGAAAATTTAGTTGAAATTACTTAAGGGTGTAAACGTGTAAAGTCTATTTGGTCAAACACAAATTAGATGAGTTCAAAATACCAAGGTGATATTTTTACTGACTATAAGAAATTTAGCAAGTACATGTCCTTATTCAAGTACTTATTCTACTAACCCATAGAACCCATCTAGAAGTCTACTAATACTCTAATGAAAGTTAGCTCACTTGTAGTTTACAAACAATCGAAATAAAGTGTAACCAATTAGATTAGAAAGAAAAATATATTATAGGTGAAATATTAACAATATCACTAACGGCATCAGACATAACTGCAAAAATAATGACCGTTTCCAAACAGGCTTCCTGAACACTCCCCGCCATCTGAAAAAAAATGGGAGACTTCAACTTTAATAGGTATTTCTTTTCTCTTTTTTAGATAAATATAAATAAAATAAATAAAGATATATATATATATATATATATATATATATATATATATATATATATATATTTTATTATTATATTATTATTATTATTTTTTAGATATATTTATTTTTTTTATCATTGGGGAATGAGATAGAAAGAGTGGGAAAATAAATGGAGTTGGTGCTTATGTGGCTAACAAGAGGTTGGGTCCTGCTTTTGTCATTTTCCTAACCCTGTTCCTGTCCTCTCTTTATTCTCCTTATTAATAACAATAACATTTTGGCCCAAAATAAAAAAAGAAGTAAAATGATAACTACCATTTTCCATTTTTCCTTAAATAATGCCACCTAGCCGTATAGCTCCTGCAAAAATACAGGTGTAAAAATGCAGGAAAAAACACTCCTGGGCTTCAAGATAGGCATCTATTACAGGTGCTCCTGTGACAGATTAGCACACACTTCTAAAACAACATACATACAACCATATAGCTGTGCGATTCTTTCTGTGGCTGCAGCAGGGACAATACTATTAGTATTCCACACACTGTTATTTTAATATATCACCGCATTAAATGACATTTCCCTTAGAGCCAGAGAGAAAGCGAGAGAAAAGGGGATTGTATAATGGCAGGGCAGACCTCTTTCTTTCTCAGGTGTGGCATATATCACCATCTCCATGGTGTCAGGCAAATCAGATTCATTTAAAGAGCATTCCTACCTGCAGGCTTCAAACCCGATCACTTAAAATCCCCTCCTCCCCCTCCTTCCCCACCCGCACTCAGCCTGGAGAGTTTATTGATTTCTCTGAAACTCAGCGGTGACCCCCAGACCAGCCACCTGCTTCAGGCTCAAATCACTTTGTGGCTTCTATTATTGCTCCTGGTGGCCTACGTGCCACCGGTTCTGCTCTCGCTCTCTGTACACCGCAAGAGTGGTTGGAAATGTGGTTGGAAACGTATTTTATTCATTTTCCAGTAAAAAATACTGAAATATCATTTAAATGTACATGAGACGCAATGCCGCAGGATTTATGTCTTGTTTTCTTGTCTGTGTACAGCAGACTGAAACAACAAAAAGATTTTTTTTTTGTGAATTCCTTTTAAAAAAAAATGTTTTGACTAATTTGATAATGAAAATATTTAAATTCAAATGTATGATCAAACATTTATGAGCAGGTTGTTTGCAGTCATTGCAACGGTTAATAGTATGTGCAAGGTGCGGAATATCTGTATCTTACAATAAGAACATTTGTAACAGTGTAAAACGAGAAAACAGCACTGAAAATAGCAGTGGGTAAACAGCAGAGCAGACTTAACCAGTAAGCACTTAAACTCTCAGCAATATTGGAGCAATGGACCCTGAACTGTTTCCATCATGGGCAAATTATAAAGCTTATATGAGGATCTGGGGCAATAGGGTCAAATAATTCAATGCCTCATTCATGGTGGGCTTGACTAGCAATTCAGCTGAATCTAATGTGGCAGTCGATGCATTTTTCACTTCATTTCTCCCTCTCGCTTTCTCTCTTTGGATTGTCTCAGTAGCACACAGATGAACTCTATCTGTGAAACAGAAACACTATACATATGAAACATGTGCTGTGACTGGTGTTGTAGAACCCGTCAAGGTTCTCCAAAAAAGCGTTGTCAAAGTTGATATTGTGGCTTTATATATGGTCAGACACTTGCATGTATCACTCGATTATTAGCATTTTTCCAAAATCAAGATGTACAAGATTTTTTTACCAGCAAATGTCCAAGATTTTCAGAAATACAGTGTTTTCTACGTCATGAGAACGGCCGCACCTGAGGAATTAGGTGCATTACGTTCTTGTCAACTTACAAGTCAAGTTATAATTTTTATTGAAGCTATTGGCGCTCAGGTTTTGTTTTTTCTTTTTTGTCTGTCATTTGGCTAAAATCTCATGTTACTAAAGACAAAGTGCTACTCACAAGCTATTTAAGACAGTATGGACTATGACTTGATTACAAATGTTAGACTGAGACACTCTTCTCCGCTCCTCAAATACATAAAACATTAGGCATCTTTGTTGAGTAAAGAAAACCCTCAGATGATTTAAGGAAAAAAGACGAAATATGGAGATACAAGGTTTTCTGAGTGACTCATTGAATCATTTATTCAAGCGATTCGTCAAAACACTGATTCATTCAGGAATAAAACAAGTAATGCCTATATGAATGAATCACTGAATGACTCATTCAAATAATTTGTTCAAAAATACAGATTAATTCACATAAAACAAGTGATTTTCTTTACGGATGAATCATTAAATCATTAACTTAACCAATTAGTTTAAAGCTCTGATTCATTCATTCACAAGTAATAGTTTTTTATGAATGAGCCATTGACTATGTTTACATGTGCACCAATAATGCGATTATTTCTAATAATCAGAGTAAGGCTTTAATCGCAGTAAGATGTTTACATGGCATGAGCAGAACTCTTCACTTATGTTTACATGCAATTTTCGACCTCAGAATAACATCACAGAGTTCATTCATGAAGTTGTGTGAACAACACAGGGCATCTGTATATGTCCGCGCACATGTACACTTTGGTCAGAACGGTAATAATGCGATTAAGGTGTTTACTGTATACTTCGATTAAAATTGGCATCCGCCACATAGTTTAATGTGATTACGGTTACTATGATTATGAGCTAAATTGAATAAGCTTGATCAAAGCATTGCGTTTACATGAGGTAAACTTTAATCACAATATTGCCAAAATCCCATTATAATCGCATATGAGGTTGCATGTAAACACACTTATTGATTCATTCAGGAATGAAACAAGTGACTGTCTTCATGAGTGAGTCACTGAATCATTCACCCAACTTATTCATTCAAAAGACTGATTCATTCAGGAACAAAATAGCACTACTCTGAGTTTCTGAAGTAACCAACAACATTGTCTAAAATGTAAGTTAGTTCATTTCAATTTCTTGTATATTGATGAACTTTGCAACATTGACACTGTCATTGAAATCAACTGAATCAGCACTGAATGTGAATTTAGCTGAAAGACACTATAATTTGAGTCTTTAACTTTATCAGTGTAGAATGTCTGTTAGTGGACCATCAAAGTACATGACACTACTGTTTTCTATAGAGCTGACTTACAGCTGATATTGAAGTACTTTTGAAACAATCTGCATTGTATAAAGCACTATACACATAAATGTGACTTGACTTAACTTTATAGAAATACTATTGAACATCTCGGGTTACGATTATAACCCTTGTTTCCCGAGAAGGGAACGAGACACTGCGTCATCGAGTGACAACACTCTGGGAATACCCACAGCATTCCTGGTGGAATAGGCCCTCACGGCCATAGGTGAAGGCAAATTGCACACCTTATAAGCCGCGGCTATAGCCTGGACAATCCAATTACTGATTGTCTGCATAGATGCAGGCAGCCCCTTCTTGGATGAGCCAAAGCACACCAACAACTGGTCTGACCTTCTCCACTGGGAACACTTCTCCAGATAAATTCTTAAGGCTCTGACAGGGCAGAGCAGGTGAAGTCTCCCCTCTTCCGCCGTCAGGTGGGGAGGAGGATGGAAAGCCTGAAGAACAAAGACCGTGCCACATGAGATGGCACCCGGTCTAGGGTGTAAGATGGCCTTAACTCCGCCGGGGGCAAACTCCAGGCAGGTTGGCGTAACAGCCAAGGCCTGGAGATCTCCCACTCTCTTGAGAGAGGTAATAGCGAGGAGAAAAGCCACCTTAAAGGTCAGGTTCTTCGGCTCAGCCAACTCCAGTGGCTCGAAGGGGGCTTCAACCAACCCTTTAAGTACCACCGCCAGGTCCCAGGTTGGGACTCTGGAGCAAGCCGCAGGCCTCATCCTCCGAGCCCCACGGAGGAACTGTACAACCAGATGGTACTTCCCCAAGGGTCCATCACCTACAGGTGTGTGGAAAGCCCTAAGGGCAGCCACGTACACCTTCAGGGTGGACGGGTAAGACCAGCGGAGAAGCGATCTTGGAGGAACTCCAGCACTGAAGCCACTGGCAAGTTAACTGGGTCCACCTCACGCTCTCTACACCAAGTGGAGAACACATTCCACTTAAGGCTGTACAGTCTCCTGATGGAAGGAGCCCTTGGAGCTGAGTAGGGTCTCGACCACATCTGCCGACAAGCCAGCCTCTAGGTACCGAGCCCCATCAGGGGCCACACCCAGAGGTTCCATAACTCCGGCCGGGGGTGAAATATTGTGCCCCCTGCCTGCGAGAGCAGATCCCTCCTCAAAGGGATCTACCATGGAGGGCCGTCTAACAGTGCTACGATGTCCAAGAACCATACTCGAGTGGGCCACCGGGGTGCTACTAAGAGGAGGCTGATGCCCTCCCGGCGGACCCGCTCCAGAACTCCCGGGAGCAGAGCGATCGGGGGAAATGCATACAGACGCAGCCTCGGCCATGTCTGCATCATGGCATCCAGCCCCAACAGACCTCTCGCAAAACGGCCGTCCATGACCGCACCCCAGCCAGTGAGGGAGGCATCTGTTGAAACGGCCTTCCGGCAACACAATGCTCCCAGCACTGGCCCTTGGGACAGGAACCAAGGTTTTCTCCATATGACGAGGGAACGAAGGCATTTGCACATTACCCTGATCATACAGAACGGATTTCCCCTCGGGGAAAACCCCTTGGCTCTCAGCCACCACTGTAGGGGTCTCAAGTGCAGCAGGCCAAAAGGAATAACGTTGGACGCTGCTGCCATGAGCCCCAGCAGTCTCTGAAACTGCTTCACAGTGAAGCTGCGGCCGAGCTTCACTCTGGAGACCATCGGCAGTACGGACTCCACGCGCGCGGGAGACAATTGTGCCCGCATTGTCGTAGAGTCCCATACAACCCCCAGGAACGTAGTCCTCTGGGAGAGCGTCAACACGCTCTTCTTCGTGTTGAGTCTCAGCCCCAAGCACCTGATGTGTCTCAGCCCCAAGCCAGTCGTCGATGTAATTGAGTATACGGATGCCCTGGAGTCTCAGCGGAGCCAGTGCTGCATCCATACACTTGGTGAAGGTGCGAGAGGAGAGTGCCAGGCCGAAGAGAAGAACCCGATATTGGTACGCTTCGCCCCCGAAAGCGAACCTCAGGAACTTCCTGTGACATGGAAGGATGGAAATATGTAAGTACTCGTCCTTTAGATCTATCGTGACAAACCAGTCCTCAAACTGGATCTGACTCACGATGGCTGGGACTGTGAGCATCTTGAACCTGAATCTCCTCAGAGAACGATTCAAGAGCCTGAGATCCTTCTTGGGAACTATGAAGTACTGGCTGTAGAACCCGGACTTGTGCTTGTACTTCCTGTTCCATAACCTGAACCTGCTCTGGGCTGACCACAGTTCGTACCACCCTGTTGAACTTTGGGGGAGGAGAGCAGAACTGAAGTCTGTAACCCAGCTCTACAGTCTGCAGGGCCCATGTAGAAACACTCGGAAGGCATGACCATAATCTACTAAGGGAACCAGCCTCTCGTGGCTGGCCTCGGGTGTCAACCGAGACTCGTTCTCGATTTTCGGTGGGCGAACGCGTTCGCTGCCCAGTCGCAGGTCTTTGTAGAGGCGACTGAGGCAATGTGCGTGCGCGGGAAACCAGTGAAGCCTGAAGCGTCTTGGACGGCGGGAACACAGCACTGATTTCCCAAGAGCTCCGGGGGGAAAACAACCTCGGTCACTCCACCCCGGGGGGGACAGTTCTCAGCGATCTGGCCGCAGCTAGGACCACTTGGTGAAAGCCTTCACCTGAAGGACGGTCCTTAGATCGACCTTCGGCTCGGAAGGCTTACCGCGAGAGCGCCTCCTTTGCCAAGCTCCCTCGGCGAGGAGCTAGCAGATGGCCGAGGCTGCCCCTTTAAGGCAGCCTTCCCCGAGGAGCTGGACCGACGAGGGAGGTATTGCTGGAAAGCCGCCGACTGTTTTTTCACCTCCTGAAACCTCTCGACAACGGTGTTTACCACGCTGCTGAAGAGGCCAGAAGGTGAAATCGGGGAATCCATGAGAAAGTGTTTCTCTTTCTCCTTCATCCCCGACAGATTCAACCAGAGATGTCTCTCCACACACACCAAACCAGCCATAGAGCGGCCGATAGCGCGGGCCGTTTCCTTGGTGATACGGAGAGACAAGTCGGTGGCTTTCCTGAGCTCCGTAACGTCGTCTGGAGACGGACCCTCACCCTCGTCGAGCTCCTTGAGGAGGTCGGCCTGGTAGGCCTGCAGTACCGCCATGGTGTGCAGACAACTACCAGCCCGCCCGGCCGCCATATAAGCCCTGCCCACCAGCGATGATGAGTCGTGACATGGCTTGGTGGGCAGCACCGGGATGAAGCGGCCTCGGGAGAAAGATAGCTCGCGAGAGCTTCCTCCACCCGAGGCAGCGTCCCATAACCCTGCTCAGTCGCCCCCAGCACATTAGCAAAATTGAGCGCAGGGGGGTTGGAGAGCCTGGCTGAGTAGAGTTTAACCCAGGACTTGCACAACTCATTGTGCACGTCCAGAAAAAAACGGTAGGCCCGGTGTGGAGGTTGAGACCTGCACCTGAAGAACTGTTCATCCAGCTTACTGGGAGGCTGGATTTCAGGTTCTTCCTGTGGCCAGTCAATTCTCAACTTGGCCACAGCGCGGGTCAAAACCTCCACTAACTCCTCTTGAGCAGGTGAGTGATGTGGCTCAGGCTCCACATCACCCGCCTCGATGCTCAGCTCATCTGACTCCTCGGAGCCAGATAGCTGAAACATCGGGTCCTCCGCCCCGCGGGAAGAGGCCGCTTCACGGGCTTCCACACGAGGTGGGAGGACATCGGAATCCTCAGACGAGGACAGGGAAGGTGCCTCAGCAGTCCCGTTGAGAGATCCCTTTGCGAGCCCCACGATCTCCGGCGGGCCCAGATCCATGGGGCTCGCGGGCTTGGCAGGTCTCATCGAACACGGCCAGCCGTGAGCGCAACACCCTGAGCGGCAGCTTATCACACTCGCTACAGGCGGCTCCCTTGAGAGCCGCCCTAGCGTGCTGCAGGTATTGCACACATAACAGGTGTGTGTCCGAGCCCGCAAGGAATCGCGGACACGGGTGCACACACCTCTTAAAGTGTTGCTCGCTAGCCATCTTTTTACAAACAGAGAGTTTTCTTGACTGATATATGTGACAAACAACACCAAATAGACAGACAATATTTCACACAGAGCGCTCAGCTGAAGAGCAAAAGCTGTTGTGTGTATGCATCAGCATCCCTTTGTATCTTCCGGGTATGCCGTCATCTACTACGCCATGACGCAGCACCAATCAGATTGGCTTGATTTCATTCATATTTCAGACGCGCAACGCTGTGGGCGTTCCCAGAATGTTGTCACTCGACGACGCAGTGAGAGTTCCCTCGAAGGGGAACAATATGACACTCACAATAAGTCTATGGGAAGAAACAATCATTGTGATGCTCACATCTACAACACACACAACCACTGGAAGAGTCAGTCAGACCACCCATGTTCTCCATAACTATATACTATCTATATCACAGTACGTGTCTAGTTCCACAGTTTGTGACTATTTTTATAGAATTCACCACAACACACAAAGCCAATGTGATGAATAAAATAATTGTTGGGCCTTGAGGAAGGACCAGTTTTAAATAATGCAGTGCCGAATTCACATAAATATTCCTACAAGCCGTGATGGTTTGCTGAGGTGTCGAAACAGGCTGGAAAGAGACAGGAAGGGCAGAGTCCACATGAAGGGTAAAGACCCCCTGCTGTACATTCCCTCCGCGGAGGACGCAGCTGTCCTCCAAATAACCCACCCCTACCCACACCGGGCATCCATGCCAGGGCAAATCACTCTGCCCACACTCGCTATAATTACAGTTGCGTTCTAATACGCTTCTCTTTCACTCAAATACACTGGCGCAGACAGACGTCAACACATTAAAAATGTGGGTTATCTCCACGGTTAACCTTACATGATTCTGGATCTCTCCCTCCCCCACTTACTATTCCACTCCATTTCTCATCTAGCCACACACACACACACACACACACACACACACACACACAGAGAGAGAGTCTCTATCTGATCATGCCACCCTGGGATGCCATTTCGTTTACATAAAGACATTTTAATGTTTTTGTTTGTGTGTTTGTTTTGCATGTTCCAGACAGTGGAATTGGGAAAGTGGTGGTGGTTTTTCAGTTACTTCTGCAGATTGCATACAATAGTGACTCAATGAATTGGGGACGCACATTCAGAGGACGCTTTACTATACTATACTTTACTTTACTATCCCACGAGGCCACGGGAGAGGAGTTGTGAATGGTGGTGAGGAGACGCAACTGAGGCTGTAGGTCACATGCAGTGTTGTGCAAGTTACTTCCAAACTGTAATACATAGATTACTTGTTACTGTTATTTAAAAGTAATTATTTACCTAACAATATTACTGTCTCAGAATTGTAATGCGTTACATTACTCCTATATTACTTTTGAGTTACTTTCACCAAAATAACTACAGAAGTAGAACTTAACATTATAAAATGACATAATGTACTACACTTTTAAAAAAAAGGTTCTATATGGCACCAAAAATTGTTCTTGACTCGTAATCATAGGGGAACCTTTTTAAGTGCTATATAGCACCAAATTTGGTGCTTCAGTGGTTCTTCAGCGGTTCTTCACCAGTTCTTTGAATAAGGTGCTATATAGCACCGCTAACTATGGTGCTAAATAACACTGCTACCATATACAGAACATGTTAAGATATGGTATACCTTTTTTTTTTTTTTTAGAAAGGATTCATTCAAGACCAATACAAATGAGTGTTTTTATGATTGAATCATTTAATTATTCACTCAACTGTTTTCGAAATATGGATGTCAACATATCAAAAATATGGTTTATTTCCATGGTTAGCCTTACATGATTCTGTGTCTCTCCCTCTCACTCGGCATTCCACTCCATTTCTCATTTTGCAACACATACACACACAGAGAGAGAGAGAGAGAGAGAGAGAGAGAGAGAGAGAGAGAGAGAGAGAGAGGAGAGAGAGAGAGAGAGAGAGAGAGAGAGGAGAGAGAGAGAAAGAGAGAGAGAGAGAGAGAGAGAGAGAGAGAGAGAGAGAGAGAGAGAGAGAGAGAGAGAGAGAGAGAGAGAGAGAGAGAGAGAGAGAGAGAGAGAGAGAGAGAGAGAGAGAGAGAGAGAGACCTCTTCTGGCTGCCATTTCTGTTCATCATGCAATAAAGGGGAGGGGAGTTTTATTCCTCTCTCTCTCTCTCTATTCCCCCAAATCATTTCACTCCAATTTAATCCTGATGGTCTTTGGAATTGCCCTGTTCCATTAAACCCACTTTGTGCCACTTTGCTATCAGCAGCGTGCCGATTCAGCGGCTGTCATTAAACTGGGGAGGGGCTTAGCTAAATCTGTCGGGGTTCATCCAAATATCTCGCTGTCAAGTGCCTCTGCGTGTGTGTGTGTGTGTTAAATCTTAGTCGTCTCTGTGTGAGGGCATCTCATTTAAAGACACAGGATTATTAGGCCACCTTCTAATCAGACCCCATCAATTCCGAGAGGGCCATCTAACCCGACTCTTATCTGCCACAGTCTAATGTCATTAACACATCGAGCTAATTGAAGACTTGCTATCTTAATGGTTTCACACACACACATAATGTGGATAGGGAGTGTCTATGCTTTGTTTTTTTATCTTGGGAGGTCTGTGAGAGGAAAAGATCTTGAGGTGTTGAGTGCTGGATAGCTACCTGAATCCAGAGTAAAGGACTCAAACGGCACTAGAGAAAGATCAGTGAAGTGTGAAACTCCAAAATGGGACAAATGATCTTGGAGATCAACATTTTAAAGAAAAGATCTGAAGAAAAAAAGGATGAAAAAAAGAAATAAATGACTTTGCAGGTCACAAAAGAAACTCAACAAAGTAATAGCCAAAATAAAAAGATTGATGGGAAGAGAGAAGGAAAGAAAAATCACAAAATACTGCCAAGATACCAAATCTTGGATTTCAATGAACCATTTACTCTCCCTCATGTCATTCCAAACCTGAATTTCTTTCTTTCTTTCTTTCTTTCTTTCTTTCTTTCTTTCTTTCTTTCTTTCTTTTTCTTTCTTTCTTTCTTTCTTTCTTTCTTTCTTTCTTTCTTTCTTTCTTTCTTTCTTTGATGGAATATAAAACTAATATATTTTGAGTCAAAATTTGTGAGTCAAAGGTTTAAAATGACACAAGTATACAAAAAAAAACCATCATTTTCATTTTTAAGTGAACTATCCAAGAGTGAATTTTCAAATGTCTCATCAAATTCTTCCAAGACCAAATTATCTGATCACACTCTTAAAAGTAAAGGTTCCAAAAGGTGTTTTTTTTTCTTCACCTTTTAATGAGCAGTTCTTCAACAGAATATTGTTTTGTTCTTAGTGTAAAGCATATTTTAACAATCTAAAGAACACTTTTCCACTAAAAAGAACCTTTTGTATTACTGAAAGGTTCTTTACCCTTACATAACCTTGATTTTTTTACTGTAGCTGTATGTCAAAAATGTCCCTATTATTTCTATTTTTATTTATTTTAGGGTATTTTACGAAAAACATCTTAAAAAAAGTCGATTTGCCTTCCAAAAATTACAATTCTTACTAACACATGTTGTATGCTGTTATTTTTCTGTGGAACATTCTAATGAATCTATACACAGCTCTTTATACAAAACACACACAAAAACCCATGTGCTATATTCTAAATCTGTAGACTATGCAGCAAATATGTGAGGAACATAGCGAAATTGAAAACATTTTTCAGTGTTTATTTCAATATTCTTTTATGCCATATAAAAGCATCACCCAGGTAACCTTAAGTGCGTTTCTGTGAATAGCAATCTACATTTCAATAATGTGCTCCACACAAAGTTATCATATGGATTTGAAAGATTTGCAATATAGTGCCCAAGTCCACTTTTGTGGTGAATTGATGGTGCTTTTTGGAGCTTGACAGAGACGGTGAACACAATGAATGCCACAGTACAGGGAGTGCAGAATTATTAGGCAAATGAGTATTTTGACCACATCATCCTCGTTATGCATGTTGTCTTACTCCAAGCTGTATAGGCTGGAAAGCCTACTACCAATTAAGCATATTAGGTGATGTGCATCTCTGTAATGAGAAGGGGTGTTGTCTAATGACATCAACACCCTATATCAGGTGTGCATAATTATTAGGCAACTTCCTTTCCTTTGGCAAAATGGGTCAAAAGAAGGACTTGACAGGCTCAGAAAAGTCAAAAATAGTGAGATATATTGCAGAGGGATGCAGCAGTCTTAAAATAGCCAAGCTTCTGAAGCGTGATCATCGAACAATCAAGCGTTTCGTTCAAAATAGTCAACAGGGTCGCAAGAAGCGTGTGGAAAAACCAAGGCGCAAAATAACTGCCCGTGAACTGAGAAAAGTCAAGCGTGCAGCTGCCAAGATGCCACTTGCCACCAGTTTGGCCATATTTCAGAGCTGCAACATCACTGGAGTGCCCAAAAGCACAAGGTGTGCAATACTCAGAGACATGGCCAAGGTAAGAAAGGCAGAAAGTCGACCACCACTGAACAAGACACACTGAAAATCTGAAACGTCAAGACTGGGCCAAGAAATATCTCAAGACTGATTTTTCTAAGGTTTTATGGACTGATGAAATGAGAGTGAGTCTTGATGGGCCAGATGGATGGGCCCATGGCTGGATTGGTAAAGGGCAGAGAGCTCCAGTCCGACTCAGACGCCAGCAAGGTGGAGGTGGAGTACTGGTTTGGGCTGGTATCATCAAAGATGAGCTTGTGGGGCCTTTTCGGGTTGAGGATGGAGTCAAGCTCAACTCCCAGTCCCTACTGCCAGTTTCTGGAAGACACCTTCTTCAAGCAGTGGTACAGGAAGAAGTCTGCATCCTTCAAGAAAAACATGATTTTCATGCAGGACAATGCTCCATCACACGCGTCCAAGTACTCCACAGCGTGGCTGGCAAGAAAGGGTATAAAAGAAGAAAATCTAATGATATGGCCTCCTTGTTCACCTGATCTGAACCCCCATTGAGAACCTGTGGTCCATCCTCAAATGTGCGATTTACAAGGAGGGAAAACAGTACACCTCTCTGAACAGTGTCTGGGAGGCTGTGGTTGCTGCTGCACGCAATGTTGATGGTGAACAGATCAAAACACTGACAGAATTCATGGATGGCAGGCTTTTGAGTGTCCTTGCAAAGAAAGGTGGCTATATTGGTCACTGATTGTTTTTGTTTGGTTTTTGAATGTCAGAAATGTATATTTGTGAATGTTGAGATGTTATATTGGTTTCACTGGTAAAAAATAAATAATTGAAATGGGTATAAATTTGTTTTTTGTTAAGTTGCCTAATAATTATGCACAGTAATAGTCACCTGCACACACAGATATCCCCCTAAAATAGCTAAAACTAAAAACCACTTCCAAAAATATTCAGCTTTGATATTAATGAGTTTTTTGTGTTCATTGACAACATGGTTGTTGTTTAATTATTAATGTTGTAAAATTAATCCTCAAAAATACAACTTGCCTAATAATTCTGCACTCCCTGTATAGAAAACAAGTTGAAAATTCTCAACAGAAAAAAAAAAGAATTTGAACAACACGATGGTGAGAAAATGAAGACATCATTTAATTTGATGATGAACTATCTTTCTAAATGAACAAATCTCAGAACTCAAGGAAAGAGCAAGTTCTGAAAAAGCTCATTTTTCCTCTGACTGCAAATTGAACTTGGAGTCAAACACCATCTTCAACTCCATAAAACACCAATTGTCGTATGAATAATTTACTTGTTTGTGCATCCATGCACAGTTGCCTAACCATTACTGATGCGATTCACAATCTTATGCCATTATGCAATCTCTCCATCCATCTCATCCCTCACTCTCTCTTACTCCACATATCTCTCCATATTTCTCTGGTGCATGCTGAGTCTCGGCCATTTATCCAGCAGTTTCAGCATGACACCGCGTCGCCAGAATGGCAGTTTAATATGGCCCTGCTCAAACACATGCACACACGCGCACACATGCGTTCTGCGATGACACGCACGGGTGCAATAGAGTGTCTGCGCATTAGACCCTGACTGCGCTCCAGAGATGGAGAGGGTGAGTGTTATCACAAGCAAAAGAGCCCTTGCTTTTATATCAAACACAAAAAAGGGGAAAAAAATCCTTCTTTCATCTCTTTTTCGGCACAGATATGTACACACAACTCTGAATCCTTCCCTGCACACAGAGATAAGAGAAGGGGGAAAAAACAGATTCGTAGATGGAATTCCCCAAACAAGCAAGAGCGCGGGAGAGAAAGAGAGAGTTGTGCAGTTACTTCTAGCAGAACATGCAGCAGAGGAGAAGAGAAAAGCAATCGCTCTGGAGAGATGTATGTTCGTTTCAAGCAAAGCCGGAGAGTAGATTTCCCAGGCAACTATTCAAAAAACAGAATCAGTTTCCTGCAGTACAAGGGCAGAAGGCTTTGCTGGCAACATGAGAGCGAAATCTCTCCCAGTCAGGGCAATAACGCCAGGAGACCGCCTGAGACGTTACGCCGTAGCTCTTTGACATGTAATCATTATGGAAACACCCCGTCTCCAGAGCTAAAGGCTGGTCTTCTGTCTGTTCAGATGCATTTACTATGTTGATTCTCATGAATAAACACATCTACACACATTCCTAGTTCAAGAATAGAGTGAGAAGGACTGACAGAGAGAGAGAAAGGGAGGGTGGCAGGTTGGAATAGTAGGTGTTGGAAGATTATGGCTGGCACATCTGGATCTGGCGCCGGTGTGATTTTCCTGTCCAAATGAGCTGTGATCCAGCTGACAGACCTTGGACAAACTATCACACCACAGATGTGTCCATGTCGATCAAAGAAATGAATGCCACACCTCCCTGAAAATCATGCTGCCACAACATGTACAACCCTGCTTACTTCACTGCTAAAATCCCCTACGTAAAAAAACATTATGTGAAATAGTAGATATAGTATACCACCATGTGAGATGGTGGTCCAGTGGGTTAAACCATGGAACTGACACGCAGAAGGTTGCTGGTTCGATCCCAGTAGTCACCACCAGTGTGTCCTTGAGCAAGGCACTTTACTCCATGTTGCTCCAGGGGGATTGTCCCTGTATAAGGGCACTGTAAGTCGCTTTGGATAAAAGCGACTGCCAAATGCATAAATGTAAATGTATACTAAATAGAACATACTTTTTTAATGGTTGCAAAGTCCATTCCTCACCAAATGACAGAATGTGAATTTGGACACACCTCTGGTCTGTTAATTTTGAGGCCATTTAATGTGCACATAGCATAAAATACTGTCAATATAAAACAGACCAAATATATTGAGGTATCATCTTGTTTGCGAGGGCATGTACATTTTAGTCCAATAAAATGTTCTCTAGAATCCCCCTATTATCACTTGCCATTATTTATCAAACCAGTTTTGTTGCGCTGTAACGTAAATAAAAGCCTGTTTAAGGTGCACTGTGTAAATTTTAGCGGCATGATGAGGTTGTGAATTGTAACCGCTCACCCCTCCCTTTCGAAGCACACAGAGAAGCTACGGTGGCCGACACAGGACAAATATGTCATCGTCTGAGACAGCAGAGTGTAGCTAGCTCTGTAGAGCAGTTTGTCCGTTTAGGGCTACTGTAGAAACATGGCGGCGCAAAATGGCGAATTCACTGTAAGGGGACACCCGGTGTATGTAGATAGAAATGGCTCATTCTAAGTTAATAAAAACATAACGCTACATTATAAAAGGTCTTTATACATAGTTATGCATATGATATTGCATTTCTGTAAATAGATCCTCATAAATATTACACACTGCACCTGTAAGTGTGACTGTTTCGAATCGATTTGAATTCCATTACGATTGATATATTGCAAACTGATTCCAACTGGTAAATCGCCTTTTGAATTGTTCATTAAAAGAACTGACTTACTGTATAACAGTCATTTGTTTCAGGAATTTGGCTACATTGGTCGTACATTCATTTCCAAAAAAGAACCAGTTCATAAGAGTCATTTGTTTGTTGAATCGGACTACACTGGTTATTACATTGTATGTTTGTTTTGCGTGCACAAAAAAACTCAATAGAACTATTTTTCTTGCCATTATTATGTGGTACACACTCTTTTGATAGCATTTTTTTATTGAATCACATTCAAAACAGACAGCAAAATCACATTCTCACAAAAGAAATATGATTTATTTTGCTGGATCACTGAGGATGAATCGCTGATTCATTCAATGAGCGATGCAGTGAAGCTTCTAACTCGAAACAAAATTAAATATTAATTAAAAAAATAACCCCAACAAATAGTTTTGACAGGAAATGCATCAACTTTTAAATGAAAATAACACTTGTCAAACCCCTTAATTTAGGGTGACCATATTTTGATTACCGAAAACCAGGACACTCGGCCCGGCAATGAGATACTCAAATGATACTTGAAGTTTACTCAAAGATTCCTTATTAATTTCAATACATTTAAAGTATGCCCCCTCTGTATGGATAGAAAATTGTTAAATTAGGGCCAAGACAGGGCTTGAAAACAGGACATGTCCTGGGAAAACAGGACGTTTGGTCACCCTACCTTCATTGGCTTGTTTAATAAAAGTGCAAGCACAGAGTATGGAAATGTGAAGAACTCTGTCAATGATGAATGTTCTGATAATACAAAATAATTCCGTGTTCAGATTCACTGGCCTTGACACGCTATTTATTGACATCTTGGTGAATTCCACAGATACAGTATGACGTAGATTAAATTAAATGAAGGATTTCAGCAATTTATTTGTTCATTTAGACAAAACCGAGTTAGCCATTTTGTGTCTCATTAGACAGCCAAAGTGTCGTTATTCCCTAGTGTTTGACTACAGACCTGGCTTGTCTTGCCCTCAGGCTAACATCTGACAGAATACCACCAGCTGGCAGCATATGCACACCGTCATATAACTGACAAATCTACGCTGACATTAGTAGAGCAAACCTCACGTCTTTGATTCTGTGTGTGTGTGTGTGTGTGTATGTCTCCGTCCTTACATTCAACTGCACCCTCTCTCTCTAGAGCGCATTACAGCTGCAGCTGTCCAGTTCTTTGCAGCTCGCCACTCTGTCCGCCATGGAGAAATACAGGCTTTTCATTTCAGCTTGATAATGGTGCACAGGGAGGCCTGCGCATACTAAAGAGCCGAAGCTCACTCTAATATACAAGCAGACCGGGGCCCCACTGAGCAGGTCACGCTGAATCTTTTCTTTCTCTCTCTCTCTAGTGGAAGGGAGACAACAGATTAAACCAGATGAAAAAACAGTAAGAGCAGAATTAATCTAATACCATTTGTTGTCAGAAAGAAAAGCAATTCGGTCCCTTAGGTCAAGCGACCATTTGGTCCCTTTTGATTTCCCAGCTAACTCTTAAAGGAATGCCATCATTTACTCGCCCTTGTGTGCTTCCAAACTCTGTGATTTTGCAGAATATATATTTTGTCCAAATCAGTGCATTCATTTTTCAACATTTTCAGCCTTTTCCTTGTGTTATACATGAAGAAAGAAAGTTATACAAGTTTGGAACCACATGTAGGGGGATGGCGGAATTGCCATTTTTGTCTGAACTATCCCTTTAAAGGATTAGTTCACTTTTAAATAAACTTTTCCTGACAACTTACTCACCCCCATGTCCTCCAAGATGTCCATGTCTTTCTTTCTAAAGTCGAAAAGAAATTAAGTTTTTTGATGAAAACATTCCAGGATTGTTCTCCATATAATGGACTTCAATGGGCTCCAAACGGTTCAAGGTCCAAATGACAGTTTCAGTACAGCTTCAAAGGGCTTTAAGCAATACCAAACAATGAATAAGGGTCTCATCTAGTGAAACGATCCATTTCTGCGAGAAACCGAGCAGTATTTATGCTATTATTTTACCTCTTATCAAACGAACATGATCCTCTCTGAGCTCCGCCATAACTTCCGCTAAGTGAGGTCAAAATACGAGCCTGGTCATCGATGTATACGTAGATGCCTCATTAGTGCTTGCACGGATCAGTAGAATGAGGCATCTACGATCAATATATCTATGACCAGGCTCGCATTTTGACCTCACTTAGTGGAAGTTATGGCTGAGCTCAGAGATGATCACGTTTGTCTGACAAATACAATAATAGCATAAATACTGCTCGGTTTCTCACAGAAACTGATCGTTTCGCTAGATAAGACCCTTATTCATCACCTGGTATCCTTTAAAGTCCTTTGAAGCTGTACTGAAACTGTCATTTGGACCTTGAACCGTTTGGAGCCCATTGAAGTCCATTATATGGAGAACAATTAATCAAAAAACTTAATTTCCTTTCGACTGCAGAAAGAAAGACATGGACATCTTGGATGACATGGGGGTGAGTAAATTATCAGCAAAAGTTTATCTAAAAGTGAACTAATCCTTTAAGCGACAGAAGAGAGACAGTAGTCTCTGGAAGCAGAAGTGGCACTTGGTCCTTCTCATGCCAAGTGGACAACAGCCATTTGCTCAACTAGTCTTTGTCTGTGTTGACGAAAAAAAAAAAAAAAACTTTGGTTGAAAGAAGATCAGTAGCATTCATTTTGTGCATAACTTTTAAATAATCTATTCTTCAAATAATTCTGATGAAACATAATTTTTCCTATTATCACTGTAAAGCCGCTTTGAAGCAATCTGTGTTGTAAAAAGTGTTATATAAATTAAGGTGACTTGACTTGAGTTTCCTCAAAAATATTAAGCACAACACTAATAACAACAATAATAATAAATGTTTCTCGAGCACCAAATCCGCATATTAGAGTGATTTCTGAAGGATCATGTGACACTGAAGTAATGATGCTGAAAAGTCAGCTTTATCATCACAGGAATAAATAATTTTGATCAAACAAATGCAGCCTTGGTGAGCACAAAAAACTTACAGACTCTTACAGACCCCAAACAGTATGTATACAAAAGGTAGAAGAGAAGAGAAGCAGGGCTTAAAATGTCATTAATTTCCTTTCTTTTATTTTCATCTCTATGCTTTTCACTGTCTTTAAATGTCAGAGGAGAGAAGAGGTGCAACACCACCGGCCTCTGGTGATGCAAAGCATAAAACATTGCATATGAGTGCCAAGAAGCGTCTCAAATAATGAATCTGTCCTGGGAGAGTATTCGTCGTAGTGTGAGCGCAAGTAAATGAGAATGTAGAAAGAATAGATTTCATTGAAGTGTTAATGTACTGAGACTGTTGCATGGCCTGCATGCTTTTCTGAGTCTTTGTTTGTAATGCAGCACATCAAACTCGCTTTGGTGCGAAGCTCCTGCGGGACTAAATTATCAACCATTGACTTTTTGTCTGCCTTTTTACTCCCTTTTGTTTCTACGGGCAGGCGGGAGTCAGTGGAGCGTTGTGTTCCTCCATAACGCAGTGAGAAATGGGACTGCGCGCTCGTTGAGGGTGAGTTAATTTTGTCTATTTGGACTGAAAAAAAAATGTACATAAATAAATATATATATAAGCATGGTTCTTTATTCATAGCTCAAGGAGGGATTTTGATTCGAATAGTCAGAGGAGGAACTGAAGACTGGTTATGCGGTAAATGGAAAGCAGATATATGGTCAAGACTACAGACCCTGAAACTGCAGATCTCTGCAATCAATGTGCAACTGTTATGCTATTTGTTACTTATGTACTCGAAGGCAAGTTCAATAAAAAAGACAGAAGGCCAGTGTGAACAAGTGTTTGAATTATACATCAGCAAGACAGTGGAACAAAGGAGCAACGTGAAAAAAGATGAGACTACATGTGAAATTATGCTGAGCTTGCTTGTGTGTGGACTGATGTTTCGGTGTCATTTTTGGCCCCAAATAACTGTGCAGACAGATTGTGGCCATTTTAAGGAGATTATGGGGCAGATGCCAGCATGGCATTGCAGCATGTGACACAAAGAGAACCACTGCTTTCACCTTCTACAACCTGTGTGCATATTCTCTAGTATAAAACCTAGTGAGCTGCCTATGGTAGCAAGCAGGTAGCATTATAAAAGGAATATTCCGGGTTCTTGTGGCACTATTTCCACTTGTTCCCGGTTTTGAGCAGCTATCTGGGTTTATGAGATGCACTTATAATGGAAAAGAATGGGGCCTGTATAGACAAAATACGTATACTATGTCAACCCTATTTTAGTGAGGAAAATAGCTTTTAAAAAGTAAAGGTACTGATGAAAATAATTCAGTGTATTTAAAAAATGGACCCATCATTCATGTGTTTATGTATTTGATGCTTATTTGAGTGTTGTGATGTTGGTTGAGCAATAATCAGGCCAAGTCCACACTTTTCACGATATGAAGCAATGTCAAGAGTATGCCAAACCAACAAATGGTGATATAGGCCTAACCGTAAAGCCATGGTGGCCAATCAGGAGCCTAAAAAAAGGTTATTGCCGTTATTACTCATGTAAACGTCAAACAAAGGTGATAACGCGCACTCTCCGGTTTCAAAAAGTTTCTGAAAATATTCACCCTGACAAGAGTTTTGCGTTTGCGTGTGGATAAATGGCCAAACCGCATAGAAAAAGCTGTGTTTTCATGTGGACAGGGCCTTAGTCTGTGGTCTTTTATGAAGTTGCAATACCATTAGGATGTTACCTTATAAGACAATAGGCAGCTCACTAGGGTTTGTAAAAGATAGGGTTGGGCCAATAGATGCAGACAGACATCACGATTTTGAGCTGGCATGGTGATCTCCAACCCCCCCCAAAACCCGCCTGCAAATTTTTTTAGGATGTCTGAAACCTAAAATAAACTTTATGTGGTTGAAAACACTGAATAGTTGTGATATATGGCAAGCACTGAGCGTGTCCGCGAGCCATAGTGCGAATGCACAGTTTGAATCTGGCAATTATACCCCCCAACGCGCTTGATGTCATTGTAGACATCGTCTGATGCCAAATTGTTAGACATCGCCCAAGTGATAGAGCAACAATATGACACACAACACCTGGAGAAACCTACATTACACAGAGCCCTACTGACATTCATCAAAGCACAGCATGACAATGCAGAACAAATATATGCAATGCATTCAGCAATGGCATCTTCGCATTTAAATTATCACTTTTACTACTCGATTTTGAGTGGAAAACTTCTGATCTGCAAAAGTCTGGGCTAAAAGCGTAGCAGCTGTGCCCTCAGGCTCAGTGTCATGTCTTCAGTTGGATGCCATCCGATGGGTGAGGCCATTCCTGAGCTCTAATTAGCAGGAGCAGATAATGTCACACAGAACAGAGAGATCAATACCGAGGACGAGGAACGGCAGTCAATGCCTCCTCTCTATGCTGGACAGATTTCCGAAAAGGGACATCCCCCGCGGAACTGCTCTACTTCAGGAAACCCCAGCATCTACTGTTCTGATGAAGACACCAGGGGTGGCAAGCTGCTCCATTTTATACAATGCCATTAACCCAAAACATCCAGATTCATTTTATAACAAACACCTCACAAACTAAAATGCGACTAGCATTTTAAATGTAGTGGAAATAATGACCCAAACTTTCCTTTGGAACAGTCCTACAGGATCCGCAGCGCCATCTTTGAGGGCTGTGAGGGATGGACAAACATCTTTTCAGTGAGTTGTATTGTTATTTAATGTGTTTTTGGATTATTCTGATTACGACACACTGTAAAAATATCCTTTCAGTAGACATTTAGACCAAAAAAAAAAAAAAAAACTCCATACAACATGAGCTGTGTAAAATTACAAGTGATCTGGGAGCTTTAAACAGCTTTTAACAGCGGAAACCATTGAAAACACAGTAAGTCTATCCCTCACAGCCTCACTTTCATACCTGTTTTACGGTGAAGCTCTGAATAAGATCTATTCTCTATCCTTTCTTCACATCTTTACATAAGCAAGTACCCAACCACTCCTGGAATTCGCTTAAACAGAAAGCAAGCTTTGGTTTGCATTTGAATTCATACTGGCCAATCTAATATGCAGTGTTAATTTTGCTTAAACATGCTGTTGCCCAGGAGATACGTCTCGATATGAACCCTTACCTCTGAGTTCTACATTACCTCAAAACAAACCCAGCTTGTAGAATGAATAAATGAACACGGGGGAGAGAGCAAAACAATGTTGGCTTTGAGGGTTCCCACACTCTGTGTTCCGTCTCCATGGAGATGCACTGTTGCCTGCTGGGCCCATTCAGGCAGAAAAGGATAGGCCTACTTGCCGTACACACAGAAAAGTCCAAGGTAGGGTTGCACCAGTCGTTCGTAAGTTCTTTCTTAAAGGTCCCGTTCTTCGTGTTTTTTTGAAGCTTTGATTGTGTTTACAGTGTGCAATATAACATGTGTTCATGTTTCGCGTGTAAAAAAACACAGTATTTTTAACCGCTGTTTTCACTGTCCTAAAAACGGCCTGATGACTTCCTTGTTCTATGAAGTCCCTCCTTCAGAAATACGTAACGTTCTGATTGTGCCAGCGGTTCCTGTGTTGTGATTCGACAGCAGCTTAGCGCAAGTTGTACGGAAAGGTCACGCCTCTTAACGGGAGATGTATGCGCTCAATGATCTCTACAGCGTCCCTGGGAAAGCCAAACAAAGGTGATTTGACTCCGGGATGAAAATAACAGCGTCTCGACGACATGGCGACAAACACACTCAAACGCAACAATTCCTTTTCTCCACGCGACCGTCCTCTTCTCCACGTGGGACAGCAACAAGACCACGCCCCCTTTTCACGTATTCTTGTGGGCGGAGGTTAGTCTGTTCTACTGACTGACGTAATTAATGAAGGAAGTACCAGGATGTAGTCCAAGCCAGCCGTTCGCTGTAGGCTTTAAAAGGGAACTTCTGTTAAATAAAATATCTCGCTTGGCATTGAACTTTGAGCGTTATAATTTTACAGGTATTATTTATGCTCTAACAGCAACATTACACCCTAACTAAAGTTTGAACAGTGGGATCACGAAGAACGGGACCTTTAAATTGGAACGTAAAGTCCACACTAGAGGCTTAGTAACTACTAGATAGTTTGTAACTAACTCTATACTTTTTTCGGTTGCACCATTTGTTCTTAAGGCAGAATGTAACTAGTAGGTCGTAAGCTCTCCGTAAAGTAATGCGTAGTCGCATCATATGACGTTTACCCTCAATGATCCAATAGCAGCCTTTAAATATGTGAGCAAAAGTTGTGTTGAAATACCATGAATTTCAGTGTCCTTCATTATTATAACTTCTTTTGCCTCAAGTAACCAACGGTAAAAATATGTTTCCAATAATTATATTTAATCATGAATAACATAAGTGCTTTTATATATAAATAACATTCAGAAGCTTTCAGTATATGAAACAACATCAATAAGGATCAATAAATAAATACTGAAACAAAAAAAAACATAAGAAATTACATGTATTGATTATGACTGATTTTATTTGACATCATGACATGCACAACACGGACAGATGGGACAGATTCACACAGCGGCGCGCACAGATTTGGATGGTTTCGTGTTGAAGTGCTGCAAATAAAGTAATCTATTCACATAATGTTTTCTCTCTTAAAATGTAAACGAGTGTAAATGTCAGCATTATCATATATGTGTAAAGAATTGAAGTCTGTCATGTAAAACAAGAGCTTATTATGCAGTTCAGTCAGTCTGCTTTATTATTCCAACCATTACTCCTGATCTGAGGCTTCCGTAAATATTTAGTTTATACGTAGAGTTACGCTTCAACTAAGTTTAATGGTGCAACGCAAAAATATTTAGTAGTGCGTAAGTTGTAACTTAGTACCCATTTACGTAACTTACGCATAACTGGTGCAACCGGCCCCAGAACACTGAACAGACCACCTTTACCATGGTAATGGCAACCTAAGCAGTACAGTGACCTACCATGAGCGGTTGGGATAATGAGACATCTGGCCCAGGTTGGCATAGTGACTTTGACCTCATTTTGGCAGAATTTGTTTCCCTTTTTTATGTATCCTTGTTTGATATTGTTTGATATTGTTTGATCTGTCTGTCTATCTATCTATCTATCTATCTATCTATCTATCTATCTATCTATCTATCTATCTATCTATCTATCTATCTGTCTGTCTGTCTGTCTGTCCGTCTATTGTTCTGCCTGAAAACACAACAATGAAATAGAATTCCGCTGGAAAAAACACAAATGAAGGGCTGAACCTGTGAACCACACAAAAAGATGGGTGACATATTAACACATTAGCCAGTGACCTAAAAACGAGGGGCTGCCAATGAACACCTGACACCTGGATGAGTTCAGACACAAAAATAAAAGAAACAAAATTACACCTTTGTGACAGTGATTCAAACATCAATACTAATGTGGAGGCATGTAAGGGTCAGAATTATTGTGAGAAAAACAGATTGAAGAGAGCTGCTTTAGAATTGGTTAAATGGGTTAAGGATGACAGCAGTTTGATGGATGCTCTGCTTTGTACATTTGCAAGGTTCCCTATAATTTTCACACAGGAATTGTGTCACGAGTCTTTGATAAATTATGAAAGTGTCACACAGGCCTACACATTTGTATTCTATCATAATAGGGACTTTCCATTGACTTGTGTTGCTTTTATAATCGAAGTAATGGTGTTTGCTATCCCTTAATCCCCTCACAAACCCCATTCAACATGTTTATATTTTCTTTAAGACATTCCTTAGCAGCCTAGGTTAAAATGTTGTGACTGGTCACCACAATAGGTCATTAGGTTTGTGTATCGGAAAGTGTTCCTCGCCGGACACTTCAGTCAAGCGCTTTTGTCCTTCAGACCGAGCTCCGTTTAGTGGAACTGCACGTGAAGGCAACACGACGAGATTCTGTGTCTTTTCAAGCGTTTTATACTAAGTAAACGTCGAGGGTTCCGTTTTTCATTTTGAAACTACACCTCTCTGCACGACCACAACCAGCGGTCCACTAGGCAGTCAGAAGAGGATGCTCTCTGTCAAAGCACATCACCCTCACGCGCTCCCGTTTCAAACACTGTGGGAACATAATCCTGCAGCGCAACCGTTCAGAAAACGTCAAGTAGATACGCGTTTAACGCGGTCGCCGGTGCTCCAAGCCAGTTGTCAGATTCTTAGAGTGCGAGTAACGGAATTCTCGCCGCCCGGACGGTGGTTCCCTGTCACACACGCAGGAGCGCGCGCGCGCGCACACACACATACAGGCAGTGCGATTAATGCGGGATTCTGCTGCCGCGGAGCCCCTGCGGACCGATCATCCTGCCTGAACCAAACAAACAAAATCTGCACTTTTCTTTACTCGTAATACGTTTAAATACATTGAAAGTTCGCGCTATCGTGTCTTGAACTGGCACTCGTGCGTTTTAACACGAGAAGAATAGCGAACGTATGTTTCACTGCAGTTTCAAATGAGCGCAAGCCAATTCAAGAATTTGCTCCGCGGTGAATGGAAAAGGTGGTAAATACGGACCGTTGTAGTAAATCTCAGTTGATCAATCGCTCTCGAGCAGGGCAGAACATGGATGTCAATGCAGCAAACGCCGCTCCTCTCCATACGCGCGTGGACGCATGATCACCGTCAACTGGTGGCAGTTGGTTCGGCTCATTTCCTCGCAAATCAAATGTGAGATAACCGTTTAATAACATCTCTCCAATTGCTTTAGATGCGTGGATGCAATCATAACTCCATCGCCGAAGCGCAGGGAGATGTCCTCACGTTCCACATGGACAAGTTTCATTGCAACACCGACGGTCGTTTTTCTTTCCATATGTCATCGTGAATCACATCCTTAAGACAAACCCTCTTACCTTTAAACTGGTTCGTTCAGATCCCATACTTCTCATGATAAAAATCCACGCGCAATCACTCCGTATCCAGTCTCTGCCGTCTGTAGAAGAGCAGTAATCCACTTTCCCATGCCGGGGACATACAGCCACAGACCTGGACTACATCCTTTCTATCGCACACCAAAACTGATGGGATTTTTGCGCTTCTTTTCCCCTTTACCCTGTTCTTTCTCTCCGCTGTTCCAGCTGAAGTTGCCTGGTTACCTCTCTCTAAAAGCGCCGCTCCCGCAGCCAATCACGAGCGCGAGTGAGCGTTAACCCGTCGAGCGCCGAGCTGTCCTGGTTTCTTGGTTTCAGGGGAAAACGAGGAAGGAGTGGGAGGGGCGAGCGAGAGTTTTCAATGCCAAAAAGGCTAAGATGTGCAAAAGAATATAAAGACAGAAAGGGATGTGTTGTGGGGATTGATGATGGCAGAGAAATGAACATCATCTTATTTGCTGAGACGGAAAACTACACGATCGCTTCAATTGTGCATCAGCAAGAGAGTGTAGAGCAGGTGCACGACAAAACAACCACCTCAAACTTAACTAGCTCCAGCATAGGTTTGGTTTGAAACTTATAAGAATATATCGCAATAGGGCACGTGACAAAACAGAAATGATATATTTAAAACAACCCAATATTGAAGCAACTGTCAAATCTTAATCTCATTCAAAATGTTTTTATCAAGAAAATAAGTCTGCGTGAAAGTAAGTCTGACATATAGGTAAATATTATTTCATCACATCCAGCGCCCTTTTTGTTTTCTGCCATTTAAATCCCGTTGATATTTTGATGTGAGGAACCTCAGTGCGTGAACTGGCCGAATGAAGCACTGAAACGCGAACAATTTCATACTTTTTGCTAACCCTTTTGCACGATTAGATCAACATTGATTCATTTGGGAATTTGGGACCGCTGGTTTTGATTCTAATAGAAAACAGAAAACACATGACACAATTGCAGAAATCTTATCAGGGAATTTTTTTTTCTCAGGTCATATGATGCCTACGACTGCTGACCTATCCTGTTCCAATATCTGTTTTTAATGTCATAAAATGCTTTAAAATTAATTGTTACAATAATCATCCTTCCCTCAAATTAGTGGTGAATCTTACCATTGGTGAAATTAAGGAAACATAAAATGAAAAAAGTGATCAAATGCAACCAAATCTGTAACCATTATTGATATACATCTATTTTCAATTTATTTTAAACAGTGTTCAGCCAATCAAGACTCAAATGCTTGACCTCTAAAACTGAACTTTTAGAAACAACTCTGATGTTTGCATCTGCTGAATAATGAAAATTTAGAGGCGTGTTTAACTTTTGGAAATTCAATTTGTTCTGTTCTTGCTTGATTCCTATACTATGATCAGTTGACTTAAAGGTCCCGTTCTTCGTGATCCCATTGTTCAAACTTTAGTTAGTGTGTAATGTTGCTGTTAGAGCATAAATAATACCTGTAAAATTATAAAGCTCAAAGTTCAATGCCAAGCGAGATATTTTATTTAACAGAAGTTCCCTTTCAAAGCCTACAGTGAACGGCTGGCTTGGACTACATCCTGGTACTTTCTTCATAAATGACGTCGATAGAACAGTAGAACAGACTAACCTCCGCCCACAAGAATACGCGAAAAAAGGGGGCGTGGTCTTGTTGCTGTCCCACGTGGAGAAGAGGACGTGTCGTGTGGAGAAAAGGAAGTGTTGCGTTAGAGTGTTTTTGTCGCCATGTCGTCGAGACGCTGTTATTTTCATCCCGGAGTCAAATCACCTTTGTTTGGCTTTCCCAGGAACGCTGTAGAGATCATTAAGCGCGCATATATCTCCCGTTAAGAGGCGTGACCTTTCCACGTGCACTAAGCTGCTGTCGAATCACAACACAGGACCGTGCTACGTTCGCTAAGCTGCTGTCAAATCACAACACGGGAACCGGTGGCACAATCAGAACTCGTTACGTATTTCTGAAGGAGGAACTTCATAGAATAAAGGAAGTCATCAACCGTTTTCAGGACAGTGAATACAGCGGTATACAGATAAGTAAATTGTGTTAAAAATACTGTTTACACTTTTTTTACACGCGAAACATGAACACATGTTATATTGCACACTGTAAACACAATCAAAGCTTCAAAAAGACACGAAGAACGGGACCTTTAAAGGGATAGTTCACCCAAAAATGAAAATTCTGTCATCATTTACTCACCCTCAAGTTGTTCCAAACCTGTATGAGTTTCTTTGTTCTGCTGAACACAAAAGAAGATATTTTGAAGAATGTTTGTAACAAAGCAGATAGAGCAACCATTGACCATAGTAGGGAAACAAATACTATGGTAGGGAATGGTTGCTCTATCTGTTTTTGTTACAAACATTCTTCAAAATATCTTCTTTTGTGTTCAGCAGAACAAACTTGAGGGTGAGTAAATGATGACAGAATTTGCATTTTTCTGTGAACTATCCCTTTAAACAAGCGAGGAAACCCTTGCTTTAAAATTAATTTAATAAACTTAATGCGTAATTGAAAAAAATAAGTTATGTGAACTTGACAATTCATAGTGATTACTCTGATTTTGACATTTACTTAAGAAAACCATCAAATCATGGCTAAACAGATTTAATAAAAGATTATAAAATAGTGCATTTGTAACCCCAAAAAAGTTTAATCTTGTTAAATTGCAAGTACTAAAAAAATGTCAGTCTACTTAAATTAAAACTAACAAGTTTTTCAGAGTTCTGTCTTACTTAAATTGAGAAACAGTGCATCGTTTTTTTGTTTTTTTTTAAGTGCTCTAAGTGGTCTAGTGTGTTGGCATCCTGGTGACCATAGACCAGGAACCAAATGTTGGCCAGGACATTTCTGCTTTTCTGAAAGTTGGTAACACCATTCCTTAAATCTACGCCCACGACTAGATCTTCCGTTTATGACAGCTAATAATCTTAAAGCAGCTACGCAGTGGCCATTGGAGAGTTGCGAGTTCTATTTTAACCTTCTGAGTCACCTCATCATGCAGAGTATTGATTTTAATTCCATCCTCTTCTCAGTTAGGGGCTGCCAAGTGCACTACGCCCTTTTCACTCTCAATCATTGTAAACGGGACCAGGCAGCAACTGGCTCCACTCTGACTCAAAACATTCGTATGTGGACTCAAACATGGCATCATGATCATTCCAAGGCATTTTTAAGAAACTCTAGAAATATTCACAGCACTGTTTAGGAAGAAGCTTTTACTGCAGTGGAACAATGCAACCTCTTTACCGTTACCTCCTGACCAAGCACCATTTGCCAACATTTTATGGGTGTCTGTAATATATAATGCGTAATGCTGGGAATGTGAACATAATGGGCCCTATAGTACACCCGACGCGACACAAGTACCGATACCGAGTACTGATCCGATACCTGGGTGTGTATCTGTATATACAGCTGTATATACTAGGCCTACTAGCCCTGTATGAATTGCTAGAATTATTTTATGGTGTGCTTCAGACTTATCCCTTAATAAAACATGAACAAATACATGGTGAACTACTGTATTTATTACAGTATTTTTATTATCTGACATGCATTTGACAGTAATATTATTTATTTTTCTTAAGCGAAAAAGAACTTCAAATGCAGCCACAAATCTAACACTGCAAACTGAAAAAGGTATTTTAGTTGTACAATATAACTGTATAAAAAACAGTGCAACAAATAAATGTAGGAATATTATATATATTTATATATAAGCAACCATCTAGGCATTATTATTATTAGTAGAGACGTATTATTATTACATAGAGACGTAGCTAAATCTACTCTACAACAGTAGCCTAATATATTATGTCAATTTAAAATGTTTTAAACCGAACTTTTATTTTGACGGGTTTCCAAGAAGATATTTCAGTGTCTGTGTTCCTTATATGACAGTTTTCCCAAATGAAACGGTAAATTCTCATGAAGTGTCAGTTTATGCGTTCGTGTCCTCATATAGTGACCATAGACTGTGAATATGGACGTAGAGAAACTGGGGGAGGTTGCCACTTGATAGTGACACACGGCAGAGATTACAAAGGCAGCGAGCGTGTGTGTGTGCGTGCGGGCGGCCGCCATCCACACAGAGACGAAATACTGCTAAACAGCCCGTAAACAGCGGACATAGCCTACTGCTAACCAACAGCACAACTTCCTGTGTTTGCAATGCATTCGTAGCACCGAAGAAGAACCGCGCAGTGGTTAGGCAAAGCTCGCGGTCATAACTAGGTCTTGTTTAAGAAAATGGTATTGGATCGGTACATGGGTTCAAGTGCTCGCCGATACCGATGGCAGAATTTTTTGTGGTATCGGTGATTTTTCCGAAATTCGAAATCGGAACAACTCTACGTCTATTATATGGCAAATATTAAAAATAAAAGGATTCCTCTATGGAGAAGCGTTCAGTCTTTCACCTTGCAAATTCCGCCACGTGAATAGAGAATCTACCATGGTGCAAGTGCAAATGGCTTTTAAAGGGAATGGGAGATGAGACTCTGATTGGTTTATTGCACGTTATGCCAAAACACACATTAAGAGAATATGTACAACCCTTTTGGCCTATGCGCCTGGCGTGCCGACCATTTTTTCCGTCGTAACTAGCAAAAGTGGATTTAGACACGCCCTAAGTGCACCTGCGCCATGCGCTTCAGAGCATGCACTCAGGTTGTTAAAATAGGGCCAAAAGACTTGCATTTGTTTATGTCGGATTACTCTACTCTTTTCTACTTTTTACTGTAGTCTGACCTGCCTGTGCTCATGTTGGTTATTTCATATTCACTGTCAACAGCAAAGCTGAAAGTACAATATGTCATTAAAAATAGGTTATCACTCCTTTATCGTTTCCCCTCTGCATTTCTCTATCGTCTCAAGAAGCTGGAGCATTTTATTATTGACTGCACTATTTTATAATCTTTTATTAAATCTGTTTTAACATTTACCATGATGTGCTGGTTTTCTGAAATAAATGTCAAAAGTAGCTCACACCAGCAGAGAGATGTGATCTTGGGTCATGTGTTGCAGGTGAAGCACATCTTGGTCTGTCTGTTCTCTATAAGAAGAAAATGTTTTTTTCAGAGGTCTATGAGTAGTTTGGATATCTGTATTAAAGGGATAGTTCACCCAAAAATGAAAATTAGCCCATGATTTACTCACCCTCAAGCCATCCTGTAGGTGTATATGACATTTTTCTTTCAGACGAAAACAATTGGAGTTATATTAAAATATGTCCTGGCTCTTCCAAGCATTATAATGGCAGTGAATGGCAGCCTAAAATTTGAAGCCAGCCATTATAAAAGTAATCCACACGGCGCCAGGGGGTTAATAAAGGCCTCCTGAAGCGAATCGATGGTTTTTCGTAAGAAAAATATCCATATTTAACACGTTATAAAGTAAAATATCTAGCTACTGGCAGACCGCCTTCCATATACAACTTACGGAAAAAGAAGTAACTGGCGCGGCGATGACGTCAGATGTAGGGTAAGCATTTTGATCTGTGAGAGGCATTACACTTTCTTCGTAAGTTTAATACGGAAGGCGGTCCGCCGGAATCTAGATATTTTACTTTATAAAGGTTTAAATATGGATATTTTTCTCACAAAAGCCCATCAATTTGCTTTAGAAGGCATGTGGAGTCATGTGGAGTACTTTTATAATGGATGGATGGCTTCAAATTTTGAGCTGCCATTCACAGGACATTTTTTTTATTCACTCTGACATATACACCTAGGATGGCTTGAGGGTGAATAAATTATGGGATCATTGTTGGGTGAACTATCCCTTTAATAATATATTTTTTTCAAAATGCATTAAAAAACAAACATTCTTAACAAGTATATCTTCTCTAGTAAAATTATATTATATATAATATACACTACTACTCAAAAGTTTGGAGTTAGTAATTTATTCAGCAATAATGCATTACGTTGATCAGAAGTAATACATTTTAAATTGTTACAAAAAATGTGCTATTCTTTTGAACTTTCATCCAAGATTACTGATAAAAACGTAAAGGTTTACACAAAAATATTAAACATTTCACCTGTTTTCAACATTGATAATAATAAGAAATGTTGCTTCAGCACCTGAAGACTGGAGTAATGATGCTGAAAATTGAGCTTTGCATTACAGCAATACATTTATAATTTAATAAATACTTTTTTGTAGCGTAGAAAGCCTGGAAACATCAGGGAACTTAAAAAATACAGTTTTCCAAGCCTGGAAAAGTCATGGAAATAAATAAAATCTTAAAAAGTCATGGATAGACCCTGGATATTTCCATAGTGAGTAAATTTTTTCTCATAAAATTCTTATCCGGTAATCACAAACAGCTGGAAAAGCGTGTGTGCTGTTTTGTGTGTTTTTTTTATTTTGTACATCTGTTTGTTTTCTATGTGGATATGTCTCTCTTTTCAGGCGATGAAATAATATGCACTAAAATTACATTTACTCTTTCTCTCTTTACCTCTCTCTCTTATTGTGGTTTGAGAATTTTGCTGTTCTGTTCATTTTGTTGCCAGAATCTCATCACCCGTTTTCCCGCCACAGAGTCCATGTCCTGTTTTCAGTTCATTTCACTTCACTCTCACTCACTTTTCTCATTTTCCCCATTTCTGCTCGCCTTTTGTGGAGCATTTTCTCTCTCTGCTATCTCCACTTGTCTTCTCATTCGGTGGTGGGATGTTTATTTCATTGCCTGTTTTTTAATGCGGGTGTTTTCAACCAAGATTTTAATCCAGCACACCCCTCCCCCTCTCCACCATCCAAGCATATAGCAGCCCATCCTCCCACTTTCTTCCCGCCATCCCTCCCTAAATGTATAAGAGATAAGGAATAAAATCAGGCCATCATATATTAAAAGGACCAGAGAAGGTTCTATAGGCTGTGACAGATATACACCGGCCAGACCACATTCAAGAAAACAGCTTAAGCTCAGAAAGGCAGTAAAAGAATCAATATAAGCACAATCCTAAAATTCGATCACCCAGGCAATACGCTCCATGCAGTGCACTTCATGTGATACTGACCTGTCAACCTTCCTTGAGCTGAAGAACTTGGCAGGAATAAACAAACAGGATTTGTTCTCAAGGTTAATGATCTTATTTGGCACCCTCATACTGATCATTTCAAGACGAAGATGAATGTTGCTCAAGAAGACTGAATATGCGCTCTTAGTCTACATTGGGACAAAATAATTTCACTCAGAAATTGCAAGTGGATTTCACAATTAACTACATAGAAATGGCAAGTATAGCATCCAGACCATTCAGTTTCGGTATGGCATGTCAATGAGCGCATTCCGACGCATCTTTAGCAGCGCATTCCCGTCAGACAGGGGTGCGAGTGAAGCCAAACAACGTTTTAACCTTCCCGCTCCCCTCCCCAGTGCTTTATTACAGTGCAACGCACCAAAGGACATGTATCGATTCGGCATCTGGAGGTGAATTTTCTCGGTGCGCCCATTCTTTTCTGAGCAAAGCGGATTATTTTACCCGTTGACCAGCTAGCAGCTTGTTTAAATACGTGTGCATGCGTATACGAGCTAACCTTCCTGGGGTGGAAAGCTCATTTGTCATGGTCTATCAGTTTGGGAAGGCATGGAAAGCTTTGAACAGTGGTCAATGAGGAGTTCAGAGGCTTCTCTATGATGGATGGATGAATTGAACAACAGGAAGTGGGATGGCACACACTACCACACCTACACATTTTATGCCACTCTTGGTTTGTTTTTAGTTCTGGTCGGGATGCTGAAGGTTACATGTGTTATGCACTGATCAGTTATTATACCTGGACTACTTTTTACTTGTTTCCAGGCTGTATGTATGCAGGCTGGTGGAACTATAGGGATGATATAATGGAGAGGTGGCTGACAGCTAAGGGGCTCCCTGCCTTACCGAAGAGAGATGAAAGAGAGGACAAACCTATCAGCTACTCCCAGCACAGGAGTACAACGCTGGACACACACACACACACACTGAAACTGTCAGTGATACACGAGTCAGTGGCATATATTGTAAAACTGTCTATGGTCAAGAAAAGGAAAAGGCTCGTTTTAAAATGTAGTCAACAACATGGTCCATGTTCTTATACTCTGCGAGCTCATGTTGGTTTCATATGGTTTTGAAAAAAAAAAAAGATTATTATTCAAGACAAGTTTAAATTCAATTACTCTAAAAATGTCAGGTATAACCATCAAGTAAAAAATAATAACATATTTTCCTTACATCTTGAATACACGTAAATGTAAACATCTGAATCATACTTTAAAAAACAGACAAAAAATAAATAAATAAAGTGTATTAAAGTATATTTTAATGAATTATTAATTAAAAAAATATATTTTTTATTTTTTTAATCAGGACAGTTGTATCACCCTGACATTTCTTACTGTTTATTTTTTATATTAATTTATGCATATTTGCTGAATAAAACTCAAATTTTTTTTTTTTAAATCTTTCTTTGCCCAAACTTTAATTTAAATTCTGAATTTTAAACCTTGTGTGTGTGTGTGTGTGTGTGTGTGTGTGTGTGTGTGTGTGTGTGTGTGTGTGTGTGTGTGTGTGTGTGTGTGTGTGTGTGTGTGTGTGTGTGTGTGTGTGTGTGTGTGTGTGTGTGTGTGTGTGTGTGTGTGTGTGTGTGTGTGTGTGTGAGAATGTATGTATTAGCGTTTAAATGATTAGATCTGGACAAAAGAAAAAATGTGCCACGTCATTTAAAATTCTGTACAAACAAACTCACATATGAAACAAGCCTCTCACATGAACATATAACAACTGCACATCCACATTGCATTAGTGCAAAAATTCTAATTCCTTCCAGCATGAAGTTGAATCATTTCAGCGACAAGAAAAAGCACAGTAAAGCTGCTCAGCACTACATGGCAGCGGACAGGTTGTTCTGTATGTAGGGGAGGAGAAGAATCTGGTTTAACAGCACCTTTCTACATTGATATGCTATTTTTTTCTCTTTAAATGACATTACTTAATGGGGGGAAGACCCAGGAGACTCAATCTCCTCCTAAACACAGTATATAGATGTTTCCTACAGCAGGCTGACACGTTGCATTGTCTCAGCTACAAAGCGCACCTTAACTCACTGGTTCACGAGTTCACCTCTTTTATGATACTGTCAACTTGTTCTACATTTCAAAGTCTACATTCTTTGACAGTATGATGAAAAGACTGGGACATATATTTTTCATAATCATAAACTTCTCACAAGAAAATGTGTCTTAGACTTTGCCAAGAGATATTTTTTCATTATTATGTTTTTTTTTTAAGTATCAAGTTATGCAAGGTGAATGGAGTGATTGTTTCATTTACATCCAGAGCAAAAATAAATAATAGTAAAAACATTTAATAAATTCTAACATTTGGTAGTGTTTTCCAAGTTCTATAATAAACAGCATAAACTTATGGGTTCACGACACCCACTGAACATACATGAGACAAGCATGTCAAATGCTACCGGAGTGAGTGTGTGCGAACAATACTGTATAATGTAGGAGAAGTATAATGCTGGAAAAGTAAAGTATCAGTGAAATGCACAAAATCAAAGTTTCCATACTTTACATCTAGTGGCCTCCTTCCTTCAACTTAAAGTTCAAATGACTTTATTATTCATACAGCTGCCAGATTTTGGAAGACTTTTTCTCAGTATTTGATTCAACCAAACACACACAAAACGTGTGATTCAAATGCACATCTACAGTCTCAATGCACCAGAATAACATTCTTACTATACATACATAGCAATGACACTCTTGGTAAATATAATAATAATAATGTATAATGATATACTGTAATAAGTTAAACAGGCCGTGTGAAGATGTCTTTGCTGCTCATCCTCTTTTGATTCTATGTTCACAAAAATCTAACCTAATTTGTGGCACTGACCATGTGACAGTCATTTTTCAATTCAACCTTAACCCTTAAATGGATATCTCGGGTCTTTATTGACCCGGAAGTCCTCCCCCTCATTCATTTTATAAAGTTAGACATCAACCATCTTAGTATTTCTCAACTTACTTATTATAAACAATATATCAAGAAAAAAATATGTAAAAGGATGTCTGTTCTAATACATTGTTGTTGTAAACAGTGTATAGGGTCTCTACCGACCTGAGGCATGTAATAGTGTAAGTATATTTTTTCTGCGCAACAGTTGAATCTCTGATGACTCAATAAATTGAATTCACCTTTATTCCACAAGGTGGCAATCTCTTATACGCAATGATGACGTAATGTTTTACTCATAAATACTACAGGCATAAAACAAAAGAATACACAAGTATCATCAGCAAAACTTGAAATGGCTCAGCGATTTACAGCAGAGCAAGTACTGCACAAAATCAAACATTAGTCTCACTGTCACTTGAAGGTGGATCTGGTGAAGAAGCTGTTAGGTTCTGAATGTTTATTTTATTCTTTTGTAATAGTTATCGAGCCATCCGTGTTAGATCAGTATAGATGTAGTATAGATGTGTATAGATCAGGTCCCTAAAGACCCTACACTGTATAAAATATACACTGTATATTTGAGGTATGATTTGCAGCACCATCTCAAATGACTCCCATGTTGATCTGGGTCGCTAAAGACCCGAATATGTAATAATGATTGTCGAAACGTTCATACATTTAAGGGTCAGACAGCGCCAACATTTTCATGATTTTTCATGATAATTTCATGGCCCACAGAATATTTTGTTGTATGAATATGTGAACATGAAATACATCAAAAGAAAAAACAGACCCTCTGCTTAAAAAAAAAAAAAGTTTTATTCTAGCTTCAGGCATTCTTTTTTATCAATACTTCAATATGGGTAAGTTTCATAAAAAAACTAAATTTTGAGCAAAAATCTGAGAAAATAAAATCTGAATTGGATTCAGAATGATGATCAAAATAAAGATGGTGTAGATCGAGTTCATCAACACCCCTAATTTAATTCAGTAACATTAGGCACTTTTGATTTATATGCTGTTTAATGTTGATGATCACATTATTTTACATATGCATATGATTATATGATATTGCTTGTTTCTGTGACTTCTTTTCATGTGCTTTGATCAGGAGATTCAGTACTCTGAAACCTGGCATTTTCTCACAAATAATGGAAAATGTTTTTGTGTTCGGCAGGGAACGAGTTAAGAAATGTGTGCACAAAGGAAGCATTTTCTTTGGTAGTCTCAGAATTGTGGACTCCAACATATATTTGAGGTATGATTTGCAGCACCACCAAAGACATCTCAAATGAGTCCACTCTGTCCGATGAGAGCAGTTTCCTTGTCATTGCTGCGCTCATGATGGCAACTATTACACTATAAGTGCAGTGACATGTACTGTAAGCCTGGGGACAAAGCGCTCTCTGTGTGAGAAAACAAACGTTTAGCTTACTTGACCTTATGAGGTCAGATACTCATCACTAGAGGTCACAAACAGAAATACTCCCTAAGACAACTACCACTGAGCCAATATTTTAACTGAGATCTCAAACACACAAAGATGTGAGGTGTCATCCAATTCTGAATTAGATTCAGTTTTATTTGCCATGTGTAATAGAACAAAATGCAGTCTGAGCAAATGCAAACAAAATGTCAGAGCAGTGGACAGTATCAAAATGCAGTCATAAGTTCAAATAAATATTATCTTGTTTGAGTTTATATTCAGGGATGCAAGAAGCATGCTTAAAACAGATTCGCAGGGCCAGTATGGGCAGAGTAAATGGTCAGATACCAAACAGATGAGGGAATTTAATAATACTCACCACTGCTTCTCCGCATCTGGTTTCCATAATAAAGCTCAAAATGGTGGGTTAAATACCTGCAAGAAATAGAGAGAAACATGTTATAATAATAAAAAATACAGCTTTAGTTATAATCCATTTATTAAATTTTTGGGCATTTTCCTGAAAATGGAATTTACAACTTAAACTGTCGTAAATCTTGGAGCACAGACAAGAAATCAAAGCCATAAATCTAAACAAGTTGTGTTCCAGATTTTAGCTGGATTTCTCAAAAAATGCAGCTTTCAGTAAAATTTTGTTTGGGCACAGTTCTAAAAGTTTCCACTAGACGAAATTCGTCCCCCGTTAATTTCCAATGCTTTAATTTCTGACCGCGAGGAGTACAAGAGTGATTATTTTTCTCAGGGCCATTTAACCTTCTCAAATCATGTCCATGATTTTTTGTGTGTGTTCAAAACCCTAATAGCATAATAGTACCAACAAAGCCTGATTGGATTATTTTGGTTTTGTTAACTCAAAACTAATCCCGTAACCCAGAGTTTGTTCAACAACCATCGTGGTACAGGCCACAGATATAAAAATCTGGTATCTGAATTTTATGGATTCAGTTGGTTTATGTGCAGGTTAGTTCGGAGTAGATATTGAGAAATATATATTCTTTTTTCTGTGCATACATGCAACAAAACAAAACACACCACCAAAGAGTTTTCCCTTCTCACTAGTATTGAAGGTTTGGATTTGAGGTGGAGAAACTGAACCTAGACCAGTAGTTAAAGGCAGTGATATCCCACAGTTGCAACCCGAATTCCTTATAATTTCATACTCCACATGAACCTATATTCATATCACATTATAACCCAAAAATAATCTTTCACCTGCCTCCCACAATCCACCTATGAGTGTTACATAAAGAGCCTCTAAAGTCACCTATTTCTCCAACCTTTGAGAATTTCTCCTGGCCTTTTATTAGAATGCCATTTCAGCCCTGATCACACCCATGCCGGTGTGAGATCATTATTAAGGCAAAGCCAGGAGTCATGGGACAGGAGGAAGGTAAAGCAAGGTAGACGAGTTATTAAGAATGAAAAGGCAAGTGTGGACATCATCCCATTGGTCTGCCAAACACTTCTCGACAGGTCACAGCGAGTTCTTTATCCATCTCAGAAGAATGCTATGACCTAGGTTGACCATCATTATCATTCACACTATATTATGACCTCCATTTGGTGCAGCAAAGCCTTATTACAAACACATTCTCACATTTCTCTGGATGAAAAGCGGAGAAATCAAACCAGAGTACTGACGTCTACAGAATGAATGAGCACACAAAAGGAAGAAATTGCTTTTTCATCACGACACAGTCAGAATCATGTGAAAATAATCATGCAACCATTTCATAGCATGAAGTGCGCTCATTAACCAGGAGAGAGACAAGGAAGAGGAAGAAAGAGAGGGAGGGAGGAGGGGAGAGAAGGAAAGAGAATTGGGTCAGAGAAGGCAGAATGCAAGCTGCTCGCTTTATAATTAACTCTTCAGCATTGTTTCTATGACGCCTAATGAGTAAATACAATTGCAACGATGAGGAGCATGAGGGGTTAGTGCTAACAGATATAGGTTAATCTCCCCGGGCCACAACCATCAGCTGGGTGAAACCTACAAACAGCAGGCTCCAAAAGCCACTTGACACCACGTGTGATATTACATGAAAAAACTCTGATGGCTTTTAAGATTTTTAGCAGCTTTTTAAAATGTTGGTTACTAGAATGGGGGCATTAGTGGCAGTTGTTACATTTACATTTATTCATTTATCCAAAGTGACTTACAACTGAGGAATACAGGAAGCGATCCGTCATGGAGAGGCGAAAAATCACAAAAAGTGCCTGAAATACTACGTTTTGGACATTGCTTAGAGTAGCATAAGCTAGAATAGGGAAGGAATAGAGGAATATATATATATATTTTTTAAGATGAGGTTAAGTGCTCACGGAAGAGATGAGTTTTCAGTTGTCTTTTGAATGTTGTCAGCGATTCTGCATTCCACATGGAGGTGGGAAGATCGTTCCACCAGCAAGGAACAGTGAACGTAAATGTTCTGCAAAGGGATTTATGCCTCTCTGTGGTGGTACCACGAGATGAAGAGAGGTGTGACATGGGCCCTTTTGGGCTCGTTTAAGACAAAACGTTCTGAGTCATTTGAAGCATCTTGATCGCACACAATGGAAATCCAGTCAAGCCTTGAAATGACCAGAGCCTGGACGAGAAGCTGTGATGCATGCTCTGTTAGGAATGGTCTGATCTTCCGGATGTTGTCAAGTCAAGTCAAGTCAACCTTATTTATATAGCGCTTTTAACAATGCAGATTGTTTCAAAGCAGCTTTACAGTGTTAAACAGGAAAATTCAGCCGTATAGCCATTCTGGAGAAAACGGTGATGTCATCAGTTCATTTCAATTATCATACAGTGACAGTGTGGGCTTTAGATCAGTAATTTAGTTTGGTTAATTTAGTTTAATAATTAGATTTATTTGGATATTTAGTTGAAAAATTTAGTGTTTTAAATTTAGTTGTGCAGTGCAAACCTGCATGGCCGAGCTGTCTTTGAAGTGTGGTCTTTGAATGACAGCTGATTTCTGACTGACCTTGAAGGGGTAATCAAGGACGAACCTTGCTGGATGGTGAAATCATGTTGTAGAGTTGGATTGCCAGGGAATACGAGAAGCTCAGTCTTTGCCAGGTTGAGCTGCAGGTGATGTTCTTTCATCCATGCCGAGATGTCCGCCAGACAGCTTGAGATTTGTGCAGCTACTGTGGGATCATCTGGTTGAAATGAAGGGTAGAGCTATGTGTCATAAGCATAGCAATGGTATGAGAAGCCACGTGCCTATATGATGGGTCCCGGTGATGTAGTGTAAATGGAGAAGAGGTCCAAGCACTGAGCCCTGAAGAACCCCTGTGGTCAGTTGATGTGCTTTGGATACCTCCCCTCTCCAGGCAACCTTGAAATATCTACCTGTAAGATAGGACTCAAACCAGTAGAGCGGAATCCCTGCGATGCTCAGTGATGAGAGGGTGGAAAGAAGAATCTGATGATTCACAGTGTCAAAGGCAGCAGATAGATCGAGAAGGGAAAAGGACTGATGATTTAGAATCAGCTTTCGCAATCCGCAGGGCTTCGGTGACTGACAGTAATGCTGTCTCTGTTGAGTGGCCCCTTTTGAAACCTGATTGGTTGACGTCCAGCTGGTTATACTGTGAGAGGAAAGATGAAACCTGGTTGAAAACAACTCGTTCAAGTGTTTTCGCTATGAATGGTATAGAGAAGCAGGTCTGTAGCAATCTACAAGTGATCTGTTTAATGTGAATTTTTTAAGCAGTGGGGTTACCCAAGCCTGCTTGAATGTGGTAGGGAAATTCCAGTGCAGAAAAATGTGTTGATGATGTGTGTGAGTGCTGGTAGGAGTGTACGAGAGCTGGCTTGTAGGAGGTGTAAGGGGATGGGATCTAGAAGTGGTAGGATGGCTGGAGAGGAGAAGTTTAGATACTTCTGCCTCAGTGAGTGTAGAGAAGAATGAGAGAATATTTCTGGCTGTGGATGTGGCTGATCTAAAATACTGTGTGTGTAGTAGTTGTGAATCACATGTTATTGCCCTGTGAGATAAGTAATGAAAAAAAAAAATACTATAGTTTAGATGTTTTATCTTTTTTATATTGGTTAAAATGTTAAGTGCAGTTTAATTTATTGTGTAATGCATGCAAGGAATTGTTATAATATAATATAATATAATAAATATAATATAATATAATATAATATAATATAATAAATTGAGTCCTATTTACTGTATAACAACATTAATTTATATTTATTTTATTTTAAAAGTAAAATTGCAACTAAATTTGACAACCAGTAATTTTCTGTATGGTATATTTTCAGAACTTAAGTTGCATTGAGAGGAAATAATATGTAAAATTATATATGCGAGATTTTTTAAATATACAATAACATTCAAGTTTTGGGTTGTATGATTAGTAAATGTTTTTGAAAGAAGTCTCTTCAAAGCTACATTTATTTGATTATAAATACAGTAAAAACTGTAAAATTGTGAAATGTTATTACAATTTGAAATAATGGTTTTCCATTATAATATATTTTAAAATGTAATTTATTCCTATTATGGCAAAGCTGAATGTTTAGCATCATTACTCCAGTATTTAGCGTCACATGACATGATCCTTCAGAAATCATTCTAATATGTTAATTTGCTGCTCAAGATACATTCCTTATTAATATGAATGGTGAAAACAGTTGTGCTGCTTTATATTTGTGTGGAAACCGTCATACATTTGTTTCAAGATTCTATGATGAATAGAAAGATCAAAAGAACAGAAATAGATTTTTTTGTAACATTATTAAAAAACCTTTACTGTTACTTTTGATCAATTTAAAGCATCCTTGATGAATGATAATAACAATAATGATAAAAACTTGCCCCAAACTTTTGAACAGTATGTGTAAACAATGAAATATATGAGAGATCATGTGTTCCCTCAGTTTGAATGCTGGTTAAAAAAAATCTAAAGAAGGCATAAAATAAGTGCTTCAATTAAGAATGAGAGAGTTGCCCCAAGCCTGATCCTGAGCATAACTTTTTTTTGCTTTCATGTGTTATTCTAATTTTTTGTTGTGTTTTGATTCTGCTAAGCAGTCTTGCTTTTTTCCAGGGGGAGTATGCGTCGTCTCGAGTCTGCTATCCCACTTTCTTGCATGTAAATAGAAAATAACGAAAAACACCCTCTATAGATATGTTTAGCACAGTGCATTAAAGTGAACCCAAAAAGTAGGTCTTGTTATCATCCAACAAGGACACTGACACTAGGAAGACACCAACTAATCATCATTTAAAAAAAATCGCAGTACACTTAATTATTATTAAAACATCCTTGTGAGGGTCATTATCATCTTTCTACTGCACAAATCCATCTTTTACACTTGTTGTGTTCCTGGCATGTGCACAGGCATGACAAATTAAATATTAAGAGATTCTTCATTCCAGCTCTGGCAGAACATGAAATTACAAGCCAAAGGGACTGTGTTCTCACGAAACCCTCTTATCTTACACGAGTAGCATTGAAGAGGAATATCAATTTGTGCGAAATTACAACACAATATCAAAGACAACACAAAGTGGTCCCATATTTGAGGCCATTTATAAGGTTTTGGAAATTGACTTTTAATGGCCATCTGAAGTGTGAATAATGAATTGTGATTATCACCCTGTGGAGAGAATCTATTTAAGCACCAGAGGAGAGAAAAACAAAGACATTACGGATCCTGGACAGGCTTTTGTCATCCTACTGTAAGGTTGGAGGCGTATCGCTCAACTTCCCCTTCTCCAAGAAACTACTGGTAGAATTCCCTCCCCTCCCTCTGCGTCGCTCCACCCCATCACTCTTCCTGCCCCCTTTCACTTTCTTTCTTCAAGGACATGAGTGAGAAGGCCAGGCCCCCTGCGCGGCCTTAATTGCCCATGATGAGTGCTCCACACATGAGTAGACAGACATCAGACTCCTGCTGACAGGGACCATGCCAGGGGCCTCTCTCACACACACATACACACACACACGTTGGCTAGTCCGGGGTCCTGGCCCTCTTTCACACCACATCCGGTGTCTCGCCTCACCTTCACCTGTCCCCTTTTCACACACAATGAGATACAGTGTGCACACATGTTTTTCTCACAAACGACAAAAAGGCCACACATACACAACACTGAAGGTTAGATGGGCCTAAAAGCCTTCAACTAGTGATAGACATGAATAAAAACAGTCCTGGTGTTAATAGAGTGTGAACATCTATAAAATTGTGGGCAGAATGCATTAGTATCAAGTACAGGGTTCCCATTCTGATTCACAAGCAATTTTATTCATCCTGCAATATATTAAAATATTCCAAGCCTGGAAGTAAGTGATGAGACTATGTTCACACTGTCAATTTTTGGGATTGACAACCGCATTTACTTACAACTGTGAGTCTCGGAGTGTCCTGTTCACGCAGCAACTGACAGTAGCGTCTCGAATACTGTCTGTATGAACGTGTAGGGAAGGCAAGGCAAGTTTATTTGTATAGCACATTTCATACACAGTGGCAATTCAAAGTGCTTTACACAGAAATGGAATTAAAATATTTGTAAGTGAATAAAAAAAAATAAAAAAAAAATAGTATAACCCCTATCTGGAGTAACGGGATTCAAGCCTGTATTCTGTTACCAGTAACTATAGTGACAGTGACCAAAGAAATATCAAAGATGGCGACGTCCATAAAACTGTATCTGTCGAATCTTTGTTAACCGACAGAAGCTTAAATGTAAACAAGTTAGACCCTAACGTTGCACTCGCGTCGCACATCCGGTGGAGAACAGTGACTGGATCTAGAAAACTTCAGATGACATACGGCTCATATCTCCTTCATAAGAGTCATTTGTTTGTGAATCATACTACACTGGTTACACTGTAAGTTTATGATTACCTAAAAAGTACAAAGTAATTTGTTCGGTCACGTTGGAAGCAATCACATGCAGTCTGTTAAAGGTGCAGTGTGTGCATTTTAGCGGCATCTAGAGGTAAGGTTGTGAATTGCAACCACACACCGCTCACCCCTCCCTTTCAAAGCACATAGAGAAGCTACGGGGGCCGACACAGGACAAACAAATTGTCGTCGGAGAGAACAGAGAGTGACTAGCGCTCGGTAGAGAAGTTTGTCCGTTTAGGGCTACTGTAGAAACTTGACGGCGCAAAATGGCAATTTCACTGTAAGTGGATCCGCGGTGTATGTAGATAGTAACGGTACATTAAGTAAGGTCTTTATACACCACTGAAAACATAGTTATGTATATTATATTGCATTTCTGTCAATAGATCCTCATAAATACTACACACTGCACATTTAAGAAAACTTTTTTTTGTTTTTGTATTTTTATTGTGATTTACATACCATTTTTATATCATTACATTCAATTTGGATTACAAAATCTTTTACCGTGGGGCAAATTCAGTAGTGAAATTGTAGATTGAGTAAACACTGGCATATTCTAATGATCAAACGATTTTAAGAATCAATATTGTGGTCTTTCAAAAAACATATCGCAATATTAGAAAATCAGCATTTTTCTCCAGCTCTATTTGAGAATCCAAAAAAGATAACTGCTCCAGTAGAGGAGTTTTTAATCTCTGAAGCCACAGCAACTCGTAACGCAACTACAGAGATGAGAGGAAATTCTATTATCCATATTTCCCTCATACTTGAAATCCCATATATCCTGGGTCTTTGCCAGGAGCGGATTTTATCCGGGTTCTTATCTCTTGAAAAATCTGCTCAGAGCCAAAAACATTCATATACGTGAATACAGTTTGTTAAAGGGATTACTTAGAACGCTTTGGCGAACAGCAACTCTCAGGATTGCTTTGACACTGGATGCCGGCCAAGGGAGAAAGGGCCAGGGTGGAGGCATAGAGAGAAAGAGAAAAAGAGAGAGAAAGCGCACTAAAACTTTCATGATGCCCGACAGTGTGAGGCAGTTTCCAGAACTGTTAGTGCACAAACTGATTACAAAGTAATGATTATTTGCTTGTGATATCTAATTGAAATAATTGCAGATAATTAGCTTAAAAGACTGTCAGGAGACTGGTGACACGTGGCATTGTAGCGCTGTAAAATCTTTCTCATATCGGAATAAAACTATTGGCACCTCCGGGATTCATAAAACACAACAACTAATTTGCCATTTAACTGCCGTAATAAATCGCTATGTTTGCAGCCAGCTGAGTGTTGCACTTTTTAAGAAAGCTTCATTTTAGTTTTTGTTTTCAGTTGTTTTGTTAAATTAGTAATAGCTTTGTGAGCAAGCTCCATTTAATAGCATTTAACAGAGCCAGCAATTTCGCTTAAGAGGCTAAGTAGGTGCAGACAAATTGCTTTTTTTTTTATTATTTCAGAGGATTTAAACTTAAACAATTGTCTATTAATTGCCTCATAATTTGCATATTCAAAAAGAAAGCGCCTGAATCCACCGACATTTCCCTTTAATTAGTTAAGCAGGAAAAAAAAGCACATCGACCTTTGCGTGACCTGTCCGCGTTTATGCATTTAAGCATTTAAAGTCAGAGGTCTTCAGAGAGGCCCGGCAGAGCACTATTAGCATAGCATAACTGCATAATAAGGGCCTTCGGTGAGACTCAACACCGCTCAGCGCCTGACACACAGAGATTCAAATACTCAAGGTACACTGGCTAAAACTTCTCACAAATGAGAGTTACACTTCATCAAGAATTAATGTTGATCTGCAGCAGGTACTGCATATATTGGGCATTAACGCTGAAGCGTGTCGTTTCTGCACCACTAGCTACACCAAACTGAACTGCAAAAGTGAATGATGATTTTCCAGAACTCCTACAGCTCCATCCTTCACACAAAACCAAATTTCCTTGCTAAAAAGCCTATACACATCCCCAAATTCACACTACTGGCTGAAAGAACCAGTTCATTTGTTCGTGAATCGGATTACAGGGTTTCACTGTATGTTTTTAGTTGACTAAAAAGAACCAATTGACTAAAAAGAACCAAAGAAAACTCAACAGGAGAAGCATGGGCGTAAATTTCATCTAACAGTTGGGAGGGGGACAATAAACATAACATTTCTCAAGGGCAATTTTTGAAGGGGACGCAAATAATACAGCCACCGTTTTGGTGCACTGAAAAATTACCTTATGTACGTTTTTCTTTTCTGTCAATTTATCTGGCCAACAACACAAAGCAATAGTTGTTTAAATATGAGTTATCATAGGTTTACCACCTGGTAATATAATTATTCAATTATCTTGCTTCTTCCACATAGTATTGAGCAAAACCCAACACAGCAGTAGAGCTACAATATTAGCCTAATATCAGTTCACACATAGGCTTATCACCGTATTAGTTGTAGTGGGCTAACATATCGGACTTGTGGAAAAACATCATCATTTTTTGTCATTGCTAATTAATAACTCAGCATTGTCTGTATTAAAGAGAAAATAATCACTTAGAATCTGAAGTTTAAAGCAAATAAAATAACCTAACAGCTACTTACTGGAGTTCCACAACTACTGTAAGAACCAAGAACTTTGTTCTCTCCCACCGAACTTGTAGGTGAGGTGCGTGGTGGACCAAACCACTGTGAGGCAAGGGAGGGGGGACTCAAAATGCTTCTAAAATTAAAACGTTTTTTTTGTTGCCCCATTTGTGTTTGTATTGTTTTACTACTCAATTATTTGAAGTATATATCATTATATAATTTACAATATATTTGATTATATTTTTAGGGGGGGCAACCCTCAGATAGGGTGGGTCGAGACCCCCCGCGTGATTTACGCCTATGAGTAGGCGTGATTTTCTTGCCTCATATATGCATTTTTATTGCATTACATTCAATTCGGATTGCAAAACCAGGTAAAATATGATTTTTACCATCGGAATGTTAACTCAGATTCAACAGTGGTGCACAGTAAACACTGGTATATTATATTGATCGAATTATTCTAAGAATCAATATTGTGATTTTTCAAAAATACCGCCAAATTCACACTACTCGCTGAGTTAGTTTAAATGTTGGGATGCACAAACAAAAAGCAATGTTTTGAAAGCACTACAGTGTTAACGCTTAACATACGAAATGCTTACATACTGTTGTCTCTGAACATTAAACTGGGATAGTAGAAAATATTTTGACACAAAAATCGAGATTGTTTAATGACCCTCATGTCATTCAAAACTCCTATGAACGCGAAGACAATCTGAAAGAACCAATTGTGTAGCACGATGATTCTTCCCAGACAGCAACATAATGTCGGCCCAGATCCGGCCCACATCTGGTATGCATTGAATCCACATGTACCAGATATGGCCCGGATCTGGGCCGACACTATGTTGCTATCTGGGTTGATACAGCATAGGCCTATATATAAATGCACATGAATGCTAATCTATCAATGTAAAATTTTAGGAGCTCAACAGCTTCTATTTGCATACATTTGATTGTATTAAAGTAAAACCTTGTAAAACCTTTAAAGGAATAGTTCACCCAAAAAAGAAAATTATCCCATAATTTACTCACCCTCAAGCCATCCTAGGTAAATTTGACTTTCTTTTTTCAGCTGAACAAATTCAGGAGTTATATTAAATAAGATCCTGGCTCTTCCCATGTTTGTAACGGCATTTTGTTAGTGCCCGAATTTTCAAAGATCCAAAAAGCGCATCCATCCAGCATAAAAGTAATCTATACAACTCCAGTGGGTTAATAAATATTTTTTGAAGTGAAGCAATGGATTGTAAGAAAAATACCCATATTTAAAGGGGTGGTAAACCACGATTTCACTTTTCTAACTTTAGCTAGTGTGTAATGTTGCTGTTTGAGCATAAACAACATCTTCAAAGTTACAACGTTCAAAGTTTAAAGCAAAGGGAGATATTTGCTTTTAATGAAATCGATTTCTAAGGACTACAGCAAACGGCCAGTAGGGACTACTACACATTCACCCAGGGTTTGCTGACATCACCAGGCCCAATATTTACATAAACCCCTCCTCCGAGAATATGAAATAAGGGGGGCCATTTTGTATCGCCGCGGGGAATAGTTGTTGTGGTATAGTTAGTAGGCTGGAGTGCTGTTGACAATGCCGACGAAACGCTGTTATTTTCATCCGGATTGCAGGTCCACTTTCTTCAGCCTTCCTAGGGACGGGGCAGCGTTGCAGTGCGTTTAACATACAACGTCATATTCATGTGTGTAAGAGACATGAGGGGAACACGATCGCATTTGCATCGGATATATGCTGCCCATCATAAACCAAAGCACGAGACAGACAGGGGTCGGAGGAGAAGATCGGAAAATGTGACATAATGGACTATATTCATCTGTATTTGCAATACATGAGCCTTCAGCTGCACGAGACAGGCGGGCACGCGCGGCTACCGCGGCACATCTTGCAGAGGAAAGCTTCCACAATCTTCGCGAGTACGGGCTACAACCTGTAAGTGTGATTTATTTTTCGTCTATGTGTTTTCCTGTAATAGTTCGTGTTGTTAATTGTAGCCTACGTTGTAGCAAGGAAGTAAACATGACAGCGCTGTTTGGCTCTGCAAACCAGTCTGTTAAATGCTCATTCATACTTAACGTTATCCGACAAACACCTCACGTTACAAACTGTTTAAAATCTCAACAGCGAACTTGGCATTAGTGTAAATTATTCTTTGATTAGAGCTTTTATGTATTGTTTATCTACAGGCATGCTAAACATGGTTCTGTGTTTGATTTGGTTACTATGTTTAGTGTCCGTTCTTGCGACAGATATTTGGCAAATCGTTCTAAAAATACAAAAGTAACAGTGCCATTCAGGAGCGATCACTACAGATCTGCAGTCTTTACTCTTGAGGACTGAACAGGTTCTGCTCGATCATCTTCACTAAAATTGTCTGGGTCTGATTCGGGCTCTTGGTATGGTTTTATTGACGCTATTGTACACAAAGCTCAGGCTAGTAGCCTGAGGCTACCTGTAGAGGTAAGGGGCGTGACGCTTTCGAGAAATGTTCACTAGGCGGTTAGCGAATCACAACACACTGGGCCAGCTAACCAATCAGAGCCCATTGCGTATTTTTGAGGGACTGGCTTCACAGAATCCGGAAACCATCAGACCGTTTTTACAAGGAGGGACAGAGCAGTACAGAATAAAGGTCAAATATATGAAAAATACTGCATTTTTTTAAAAACGAAGCATGAACACATGTTACAGTGCACCCCACAAACACAATCAAGCCTTCGAAAGAGTGTGCTTTACCACCCCTTTAAAATGTTATAAACTATAATCGCTGGCTTCCAGCAATGGCCGTATGCATGTTCACAAGAGAGGCAAGTTCCGATGGAAGGGTGACCTCTGACATGACTTAGCTCATCTTCTATTATATCGAAATCCTCTGCCATTTTTCTTTAAAACCCTTCTTATTAACTGGAGTCATATAAATTACTTTCATGATGGATGGATGCACTTTTTGGAGCTCGAAAAAATTAGATGCAGAACAAAGCTGGGAAGAGATATTATTTAATATAACTCTGATTGTGTTCGGCTGTCATATTCACCTAGGATGGCTTGAGGGTGAGTAAATTGTGGGATAATTTTCATTTTTGGGTGAACAATTCCATTATAAAACAAGAGTTGACGGTCAAAATAATTACAGCCTATGAATGAACTAACACATCATTCGATACATTACAATTTCCGAATATGAATACAATTCCCCATAGGAAAACAGCTAAACTGCTAAACCGCCCAGCATCAATCCGTCCTACCCTCGTCCTTGAAGACACCACAGCACGAGAACAAGTGAGAAGAGTCTCAGTAAGAAGCACAGAGTTGTGGATCCATTAATGTAAAGCCAGGCGGGCAGGGCTGTAATTTATGAGCTCTGCAGGCATTGCTTCCTCTGGCTCTCGCTCCTCAGGCTCACTGGCCCACCGCCACAAGACACCCTCCTCTTCCCAAAGGCCCTCTGAAAACAGTTCAACCCCACACATCAAGTAAGACAGGCCGCCACATGTCTCTCTCTCTGTTCTGGGCCTTTGCATTTGCTATTTTTGGCTATGCATGATACGCTTTTTTAAAATTCGGTTGATCTCTGACATTGCTTTATTATAGTTAGGAGTTTCTAAGGTTTTCTCTTTGTTTTTTTTTTGTTTTTTTCAAACTGATTGCAAATTCTATATCTTAAAGGGGCTATATGCGTTTTTCTGAAATTTAAACTCGCGACTGACACCTGTGGCCAAAAAACAGAACTGATCTTCATTTCTGCTCGCTCTCGCAGCGCGCGCTCGTACGTGTACACTTCACAAGTCATCTGCTGCAAGGAGGTCAACATTATATTTACAGAGGTAAGAACAGTCAAATACATATAATGTTTGAGATAAGTGTTCTCTTATCAAAACGTCAAACGTGTAGCTGACAAACTACACAAAAAATTAATACATTAAATAAATAAATAAACCCATTTCGCCATTGGCATACACGCTGATGAAGGGCGCACAGACCGAAACTTTCGTAGAATATTAAAAACAAATCTGAGCACTGTCCTTGACGACTGAGCACTGTCCTTGACCACTTATTATACACAAGTAGCTTACTATCACCAAGTATGAAAGACACATATACATAATACTATTTAGCAATATTTATTGACTACATGTCTTATGTGAAATAAAATGCATCACACGTTACATCTTCATTTACCTCTTATTTTTTGTTAAGATATAGAAACAACAAACAATATAATGTAGCTTTACATGGGTATATAATAAATAATCCATCAGTTTTATATAGCGCTTTTCTAGACACCCAAAAAGACTTTACATTACTGATGCACTATTCATATTTATTTTTGTTTATATATATATATATATATATATATATATATATATATATATATATATATATATATATATATATATATATATATATGCGAAGTCAAATGCGAAGCCGATGTTCACTCTAGTCCTTGCAATGCGCCGGTCTCTCTCAATCTTCGACCTTTTTTGGCCACTTGTCAGGGGTTTAACTTTTTTAGGAGTTACTGTTGGTGTCCGAGTTGTCCTGGGTCTCTTCTGTGTATTCGTTAAATCCATTGCACTGCTTGCGAGTGTAGGCTACTCGCTGACTAGCGGTGATGGCAGGCAGAGTGATCTGAAACGTTTAACATGAACGCGCTTGACGTCACATCCGCAGACAGCGCGGGAAAAGACGACCCGTCAGAAAATATGAAAAATAGGATACAGGCTTATAGGTGCACCCACTGTGAGCGGACAAGGTGTCAGTATGCTCATCAGGAGATGTTTGAGTCATAAATGGTAAAATAAAAAGGCTATAGTTACGTTTATTTTGGGGAAAAAGTTGCATATAGCCCCTTTAATCTAACTCTTTCCCCGGCATTGACGGAAATGTCCGTAATTTGTACGACAACGCTTCCCTGCTATTGACAGAATTTTCCAGCTTTCCGTGTTTTCACTGTTATACAGTAGGGGGCGCTATTATATATAAATCAAAACTGCCTAATGTTACTGAATGAAATGTCGACTCAGGTAGTGGTTAGGACGGTGAAGCTTTGAGTGTGTGGATGGACTCAATCTACTCCATCTATGTTTTGATCATTGTTCTGAATCTGATCTGGAGGTAACCTTTGATTTCTCATCTTTTAGCTCAAAATGTTGCATTTTTATGAAACTTACTCAAATTCAAGTGTTGATAAAAAAAGAATGCATGAAGCTAGAATAAAATGTTTTTTGTTGTTGTTGTTGATTAAAGGCAAAAGGTCTATTCTTGCTTTTGATATATTGCATGTTCAAATATTCATACAACAAAATATTAAGGGGGCATGAAAATTTTGTGAAAAGTTTCATACAAAATGGTCAAATATAATATAATATTTGAGTAAGTTTCATACAAAATGGTCAAAAATGCTGGCGGTGGCTGGCTTCTATTCCACTATTGACATGAAACAGAACTGCAAATATAACTATTGTTTTTTAAAAAAAAAAACATGTTTCAAACTCTCCCTCTTTCAACCATTGGTCAGACAAACAGATAGTCCCACCTCAAAGTCATGTTGTTTAGCCCATTCAGTCCATTCAAATGAGTGATTGCAAATTCATTAATTTCACTATGGTGCAGAAATGACCAATTTACTTCACTTTCCAGCATGCACCATGAACAAATCAAATTCAAGTGCCTTCTTAGGATCCTATCATACACCCGGCGGAATGCGATGGCAGACGTGACAGTGTTTTTTTGTTATTTTCAGCCCGACGCAGTTATTAATTTCACGTCCAGCGCCACGTCGTTTAAATAGGAAATGCAGTCGAGTCCATCTTTTCAGGCACATTGTTGATGTGTTATTATTTTGAGGCAACTGAAAAAGACTGCGCTATTGACCAACAAAAACCTGGTCTAAAGTCAATAGCCCAGTATTTTTTTGAGTTATTTAGGCGCGTTAGTAATATGCGCCTTTAGGCAGGTGCACAATGCACGTACACTATGCTTATTACACACAAAGGGACGTGCAGCAGCACACAAACATTTAAATATTAAAAATAAAAGGATTCCTCTCTGGAGAAGCGTTTAGTCTTTCTGCTTGCAAATTCCACCATGTAAATAGCGAATCTGCCATGGTGCAAATGCACCTGGCTTTTAAAGGGAATGGGAGATGAGACTCTGATTGGTTTATTGCATGTTACGCCCAAAACAAACCCATGACTCATTTAGAGACTAGGTACAATCCTTTTGGACCATGTGCCTGGCGCGCTGACCATTTTATTTGTCGTTAAACTAGCAAAAGTGGATTCGGAAACGCCCTAAGTGCACCTGCGCCATGTGCTTCAGACCATGCGCTCAGATTGTTAAAATAGAGCCCTTAATTTGCAAAGAATCCAACTTTAAAATACTGCTTGTCATAGTATTTTCTCACTTATACAAAGAGCAAAGTGCAACAAAAAGTGGCATGCATGAGTGACATCTTTACAATATCTTGTCCTATAGTTTCTATGCAGTTAAACTGATATTCAGCTTCCTAAAAAGCTCAACACTAAATAAAACAGGCTGCTTGATGATTAGAAAGGACTGCAAGATGTTGTTTGGCAAGCAGATGTGAAGGATAATACAGTACATTTCATATGAATCTCGCTCTTGTCGTTCGCGTGCCAATCATTACTTCTTCAAGTGCCAACTGTGGCACCGTTGTCTAAGGTTTCCATCCCCTGCTCTTCATGATATTCTCTCTATTATGTGATAGTTATAGGCCTGATGAGACGTCTAACTGTGAGTGACTGGCTGCCCTAGCTAATTTTCCAGACGGCTTATTTACAAACAAAGCGGCTGGGCAGACGGCACACAAAGACAGCCCACGGAGGGCTCCAGAGATCCTGCGGAAGCATGAGGGAGATTTGGCAGACGAAGAACCTCTCTCTCCCTCTTTTTCTCAAGCGCTCATTCCCTCCCTCCATTTCCCTGCAGGCTAATTGAGCTGAGCCATGCCAGCGAAGAGAGGGTGCCCTCATGACCGCAGTGTGTGAGTGAGTGTATGTGTGTCTGTGTTTCTGTGTGAGAGAGAGAGAGAGAGAGAGAGAGAGAGAGAGAGAGAGAGAGAGAGAGAGAGAGAGAGAGAGAGAGAGAGAGAGAGAGGAAGAGTGTGATGGGAAGAAGAGAGATATAAAGATGCTTGCCAGACTTGCTCTACCAGGAAGCTAGGAATGAACAGATGTGCCTGCTGTAACTTTAGACAGATAAAGAGATGTTTGGTTCAGAGAGGAAATTACACGCCAAACTATGCTGCAAAAACAGCTGGGCTGAGAGTTGGAGGGCTATCTGGTCTAATGGATGTTGAGATGAAAAAGATGTACATTCCAATTTGTATATATATCCACAAATCGATTTAAATGTATTTCAATTTAGCTTTACATTTTTAAGGGTTTATATTTGTAATTATAAAATAAATGTAATAAATGCAATTGTTATATTATATTATATTATATTATATTATATTATATTATATTATATTATATTGTATTATATTATATTATATTAATTACATTATATTATAATAAAAATCTTGCACAGTTAGAAAGTAAATCTAAATTGGACCATGTGTATTTTCAATACATAAACAAGATCACGTATAAAAAAATACATCATCAAATATCAATTACAACATCACATAAAATACATCAAACATAAAATATGCATATATGAGACAACATAATTCAAGTAGAACTAGTTAAATGCTACGGCAAAAATATGTTTTTAATCTTCTTTTACAAATATTGAGCGAATATTGGTTGTGTATTACACAATTTTAGAGCATAATTTGAAAAAGTTGCATTGAAAATTTTCCAAGCTACTATAGCTATGTTTCCATCCAAGGTTGCGAATGTAACTTCTGCGCAACATTGCAATATCGCATAAAACATTTGCGAATAAAGCACTATTTCCATCTAGTGATTCAAAGAGAACATAATCGTGACTTCCTGATAAACTACCGCTAAAAAATCACTAAGAAACATAGGAGAAGCCACCATATATAATCCTTTTCGTATAGACAACCCGTTCTCACTCCCAAAGCGTCGAAAAACGAAGCATGGTCAAGTGCTTTCCGCGTCACAATAAAGACGCTAAAGGCACCCCTAGGCGTCACTATATCGACGCGCTGAGTGCTCCATTCATTTCAATGAGAAACCTTCGGCGTCAGACACAGACGCGTTGGGCATGGGAACGTTATCGTCATGCTGATCATATATTGGGTTATGATTTTGCCATTATGACATGTAGGACTGTGATTCTCAATTTAATCAGCCATCATCATTTTATTTACGCTATCTAGACACGTTTTAACATGTAACCCAACCCCATTCCAACCCTAAACCTACCCATTCGTGTGGTATAAAACGCAGTTATAACAGGCAGAGTCGACTGCAGGCACAATTTATTAAAAAAATACAAATATTCCGAGGCCAGGCGATTGATTAGTGTGAAGGAAATCCCCAAAAGCGATCAGCGTCTCCATCCGCAGAAGATCACGAACACAAACAATTTCAAATTCAAATGTTGCCGCCCGTTACGTCATTTTTCATAGTGACATTTCATTGGCTCTCGTATGTCTCGTGACTAATTGCGTCATTACGTCAGCTTTGATTGTAAAATTTCATTGGTTCTCGTGTGTCTTGTGACCGAATGCGTCATGCTAAAGAGGCGTGTGTATTATTTGAATGAGATATGAATGAGTGCGTTAACGGCGCGGCGGGATCATCATCTCAGCGATTAAAACATTAAGATCAACTCTGTTCTTTACATGAAGACATCGTGTGACTTCAGAAGACTTGGAATGCAACATGAGTTAATAGTTTTATACTGTTGTTGGTAAGTTTTTGCAATAAATACCTGTGACTGTACTTGTATTTGCCTGTTGTGTGTTTTATGTTGTTTAGGAGTGGTTAGGTTTAGTGTAGGAGTTGGGTTAGCTGCTCCAAAATATAAAAGTAACATTTAAATATGAATAAAATCATGTATGCTTTTACAAATGCAAAGAATAAAATGCGTCTTGATCTGACGCAGTGGGTAAACAACTGAAATGAATGGAGCACCCAGCGCGTCAAAATAGTGACGCCTAGGGGTGCCTTTAGCGTCTTCGTTGCGACGCGGAAGGCACTTGACCATGCGTCGTTTATCGACGCCCTGGGAGTGAGAACGGGTTGGTATAGAATAAATGATTTGCATCTCATAGAGACTCGTGCATCTCAATACTCTTGTTGTCTTGCTTTCAGAGGCAGATGCTGCTGTTTGGGAACGCAGTCATGTAAGGCAGTTCTAGGAGGGAAATATACAGAGCATCTTTGACAACAGACTTCTGAATGACCAAAAAAGCATTTCAGATGCTTTGCAAACAAGATTTTTCCACTGGTTAGTACAGTTATGCTGTTACATCGCAAAAGTCATATGTTTTTATTTGGTAATTTATTTGGTAAATGCGTTTCCATCGTAGTTTATGCGCATGTTTTCTTATCGAATAGAAAATGTATCCGACTCAAGCGAGCGCATAAGAGTTTTATGCGCATTTTGGCGTTTCCATTCAGCATTTTTCCCAATGCGCATACAAATAGGTTGATGGAAACATAGCCAGTGTAATTATATGGTCTCAGAAAACATGGAAGCACAACGAAAAAGAATAAAAAACACATTTTCAACATTTCAAAAATCTCCTTTTGTGAAGAAGAAATTTCACACAGGTTCAGATCTACATTAGGGTGAGTATATGACAGATTTCTTTTCTCCTTATACATCTAGCTTCTTAAACACAAAAAATCCAATCTGCAAGCAAGCAGACAGACAATACGCTTATATTCATCTGAAGACTGCAGGTCTATTATTGATCTTTAAATTTGTGACTCTTATAGTCAAACCAAGGAATACAAATCTATCAGCTTCCCCTCTGACTCTCTTTCTCCCTCTTACTCTGAATGTCTGATCTTTCCCTATTTGATCCAGGCCATTAGCACAGCATAAAAATACAGACAAGCATTACTTCACAGAGTTTTGAAAAAAGCTCAGAGACCAGATATAAGTCAGGCATGTCTGTGAATGTGACCTGCATGTCCCTTTTGTTCAGGCTGAGCAAAAATTAGTTTAACCAAACGTTAGCCTTTAGAATGTTCCACTGTTAATTGTGTCTAATTTTCAGGATATGTAATATAGGGAGAAAGAGTCATTCTTTTTTCTGCTGAACACAAAAGAAGACATTTTGAAGAATGTCGGTAACCAAACAGTTGTTGATTTCCATGGAAAATGTGGTATGAAAAAAATACTATGGAAGTCATTGGTGCCCAACCTGTATTCTTCAAAATATCTTTTTTTGTGCTCAGCAGAAGAATGAAATTCATACAGGTTTGGAACAACTCGAAGAATGCAGAATGTGTTCATGAAAAGCACACAAAAAGTGTTGTCTATTTTCCAGTGGGAATTTCTTAATACAATCCTAAAACAAGACTTAACTCAATTTGATTTAGAAGCTATATAATACAAGCAAGTGATGTTTTCAGAGAATATATATTTTATAAATGTTAATTTTCTTACAAACCTCCAAAGTCTCTATAAATACTATAGGTCTACACTCTCAGAAAAAAAGGTACAGTGCTGTCACTGGGGCGGTACCCTAAGGTACAAAAGTGAAAAGGTACATCTTTGTACCTTACTCACCCCTAAATGGTACATATTAGTACCTTAAACGGTACATATCAGTACTTTAAAAGTGCATATTAGTACCTTAAAGGTACATATTAGTACCTTTTCGGCTTTGTACCTTAGGGTACCACCCCAGTGACAGCACTGTACCTTTTTTTCTGACAGTGTACAAGAAGTTAAAATCCATTATTCTCTGAAGTCTCATTCACTTAAAAAAAATTGAAAATCTAGTGAAATTCTACTGACCGATCACATCTAAATTTTTCAGTTGGCCAAACTGAATTTCTATGAATTGATGCAATTTAATTCACATAAATTAAATTTGGCCAACTTAAAAAAAATAGATGTGATCGGTCATAATGTTCAATTGGAGACCTGATCTTTTTTTACAGTGTTATCTTATACAAATATCTAGTTCAGTCATGAAACTCTAGAGGGTGCAGGCTGATAGGTCCTTTACGTGCAATCTGCAAGCAACAACATCATTACCGCATAGCATAAGAGCTCAAAATGAGCCAATGAGATTGCTTGCTCAACATTTAAATTCTTTTAAAGTCTGGTTCAGTGTTTGCTGTAAACTGGTCCAGCAGGGTGCTATCAGAGTTCCTCTGAAACCCTCCACCTCCCCCAGCTCCACCTGTCTAGATGTGCCACTGGATTTATGTATGTCTATTTATGCAGCAGCATATCTTACATGATCACAGCAGTTTGTCTGTGTCTGTGTGCCCTTTCGAAGCAAAATGAGAAGCTATGGTGGCCAACACAGGACAAAGATATCATTGTCTGAGACAGCAGAAAGTAGCTAGCGCTCTGTAGAGCAGTTTGTCCGTTTAGGACTACTGTAGAAACTTGACAGATAGAAATGTAGATAGAAATGACAATCTACATACCAAGGTAATAAAAACATAACATAACTTCATTAAGTAAGGTCTTTATACACCACTGAAAACATAGTTATGTATATTATATTGCAGTTCTGTCAATAGATCCTCATAATTATTACAAACTGCACCTTTATGTATCAAATATTAATATGTATTAAAACATTATAAAAATGCTATACTGTAAAATATAATTGAAAATATCATGCAAACCAGTGGTTGTGTAGACTATTTTTAAAAAGTTTAGAGGATTAAAGTTAATCTGTAAACATTAATTCATGTATGAAGTAAAATAAATAATCTAGTATTATAGTGAAAATTAATCAACCAACCCAATTTGATGGGTAAAATTAACCATGTGTTCCATCCTATATTTACCCAGCCCTTGGGTTAAAAAAACCCCAGTGTGCCATATTCAATAACATGCTAAAACTATTCAGAGAGTTGTCGTGACTGAATTGTACTTAAAGGGGTACTTCACCGCTGGAAAGATGAATGTGTATTTAAATTGGGTCATTTATGTAGTTTTAGAAGTGTCAGGACTCCTGGGTGATCATGTGTGTGTGTATGTTGTCTTACCTGTTGGTGGTGGTTCCTCACGGGTTCACTGGCTCCTCCCGCTCGTTTCAGTAATTGTTCACCTGTCGTGTCTCATCAGCTGTTCCCTTTTTATAGCACTCTGTCCTGTCTCTCGTCGCGTGCTCATTGTTTTTGGTTGGTCTCAGTCTCTGTCCTGTCCAGTTGGAGGTCCTGGTTTCTGTCTCTCTTCAGTTTCTCGCAGGTTCGGTCGCAGGCATCCGGAGGCTTGTCTTCGCCCGGAATTCACACGCTTGCGGTATTGTGAACTTGTCCTTGAGAGAACTCTTCCCTGCTTTGTCAGTGTGACTGGTACGCTTCGTTTTTAGGCGAGATCCAGTCTGATCCTGAGTTCGACGAGCTGTCTTTCTACCAGACGCTGCCTCGTCTTCTGTCCAGTGCATGGAGTATTTCGTCAGTCATTCAAAGTGAGGATTTCTCTCCGGTTATCCGCCAGAGTGGATTACGTCGTGGGACACCACGTGTGGACTCAATTCTGTGGAGTGTGATTTGCCTTGCCTAGACTTCTCATTGTTCTCCTAATAAACATTGAACTTGCATTTGACTCCGAGACTCTTTTTGACAGAATGAGCACGCCAACAATGGAGTCAGCGAGTTCGGAGGGTTCGGATTCGGTGTACGCCGCACTTCATCAGCAGGAAGCCATTGAACAGCATACATCTCTGTTGAGTAAAGCTTCCAGAGATTTTCGTGTCCTGTCTGAACGATTCACAGAGCTCAGCACCCGGGTAGACCAGATTGGTTCCCAGGTCGATGAGCGTTTTCCGTCTGCACCTGTTGATAATGCACCTGCAGACCGTGAGCCACACGCGGCGACACCTCCGTCCTTCGACGGCGATCCCAACTCATGCCTGGCCTTCTTGCAGCAGTGTTCCCTTGTCTTTGCACTTCAACCACGGCGGTTCGCCGCTTCATCATCCAAGGTGGCGTATGTTTTGACACTACTCACCGGAAAGGCGAGACAGTGGGGAATGGCTGTATGGGGAGCCAGGGCTCCGTGCACGGCTTCGTTTGAGGCTTTTGAAACGGAGATGTTGAGTTTGTTTGATCGCTCGGTTCGTGGGGACATGGCAGCAGCCGAGCTAGTGAGACTACTGCAACGGACCTCTTCCGTCACGGATTATGCCATCGCGTTCAAGACGCTAGCCATCACCTGCGGCTGGAATGACGCCGCATTACGGGCTCAGTTTCTCGAGGGTCTCAACCCTGAGATTCAGGATGAGATCGCTGCACGGGATCCGCCGACATCGCTAGAGACGGCGATCGACCTGGCGTTGAGGATAGAGACCCGCCACCGTCAACGTGACATCCGCCGGTCGTTTCGTCATCTCGCCGTCTCTGAACCGGAGGAATTCACCGCATCTTCTCTCCAAACGGAGGAGCCCAAAGAACTGGGAAAGCTCCGTCTGACCGCCACCGAAAGACATCGTCGTCTGGCCTGTGGTTTGTGTTTGTATTGCGGTAAGGCGGGGCATATTGCCGTCGCGTGTCCGATAAAGAGAGACTGCCCGCCTATGACTTTGAGAGTTTCGGTGGGCGTGTCGTCATTGAAGTCTCCCGTGAGCTGTACTACACTCCCAGTAATCATAAACTATAAACAGTCTTTTCATTCACAGGCGTTGCTGGATTCTGGTGCGGAGGCGAGTTTTCTGGATGCCGGTGTGGCCGAATCATGGAATATTCCTTTTATTCCTTTGTCTTCTTCCCTCTCCGCCTGGACTTTAAAGGGACAGCACATGGCTGTTATCACCCATCGCACTCCCCCTGTGAGTTTGTTTGTTTCTGGCAATCATCGTGAGGAGATCGAATTCTATCTATTAGAACATTCCCAATCGCCGGTCATTTTAGGGCATGATTGGTTGACCAAACATAATCCTCACGTTGATTGGCAGAACGGTGTTGTGTTATCGTGGAAGTCTTCGTGTCATGTTTCATGTCTCGGTCCTGCTCCTTCTCCTGTTGTGTGTTCTACTTTTCAGGTTCCGGATGTTGATCTCTCGGGAGTTCCGGCGGAGTACTCTGATCTGTGTCGGGTGTTCAGTAGGGCCCGGGCTACTTCCCTGCCTCCTCACCGGTCGTATGATTGTGAAATCAAACTTCTCTCAGACACTTCTCCGCCTAAGGGTCGCATATTTTCCCTTTCTAAACCAGAGAGAGAGGCTATGGATAAGTACATTAATGAGTCTCTTAATGCCGGTCTCATTCGCCGCTCCACGTCTCCAGCTGGTGCTGGATTTTTCTTTGTTAAGAAGAAAGACGGGTCCCTTCATCCTTGCATTGATTACAGAGGGCTGAATGGCATTACTGTTAAGAATAAATACCCCTTGCCTTTAATGTCGTCAGCGTTCGAGTTACTTCAGGGAGCGCACGTGTTTACCAAGTTAGATCTGCGCAACGCTTATCACTTGGTACGTATCAAGGAGGGCGATGAGTGGAAGACAGCCTTTAATACACCATCAGGGCACTGGGAATACTGCATTCTTCCGTTCGGTCTTTGTAACGCACCGGCTGTCTTCCAAACCATGGTCAATGAAGTGCTGGGTGACATGATTAACAAATTTGTCTTTGTGTATCTCGATGACATTCTCATCTTTTCTCCCTCTATGCAGATACACACCCAGCATGTTCGCCAGGTTTTACAACGGCTGTTAGAGAATCAGCTCTTTGTTAAGGCGGAGAAGTGTGAGTTCCACAGGGAGTCGGTTTCTTTCTGGGTTTTGTCATAGCTGAGGGAGAGATTCGTCCCGATCCTGCTAAAGTTAAAGCGGTCGCCGAATGGCCAGTGCCCGACACTCGTAAAGAGCTTCAGCGATTTCTGGGCTTCGCCAACTTTTATCGCGTTTCATCAGAAACTTTGGTCAGATCGCTAAACCTCTTACCGCTCTTACTTCCTCTAAAGTGTGTTTCCGTTGGAATACTGAGGCTCAGGAGGCCTTTGATGAATTAAAGTCCCGTTTCATCTCTGCACCTGTTCTTTCTATTCCCGATGCGGCGAAACAATTTATAGTGGAGGTGGATGCATCTGATGTCGGGGTTGGCGCCGTTTTATCTCAGCGATCCTCTGTTGACGGGAGAGTGCATCCGTGCGCTTTTTTTTCTCATCGGTTAAACCCAGCGGAGCAAAATTACGACATAGGTAATCGGGAGCTGCTGGCGGTTAGACTCGCTCTGGGTGAGTGGCGTCACTGGTTGGAGGGAACCTCGGAACCCTTTCTGGTCTGGACGGATCATAAGAATTTGGAATATATCCGTTCAGCCAGAAGATTAACATCTAGACAGGCTCGCTGGGCACTTTTCTTCGAGCATTTTGACTTCACCCTCTCGTACCGGCCAGGGTCTAAAAACACTAAGCCTGACGCTCTCTCCCGTTTGTTCGAGGGTTCCGGCTCGGAGCGGACCGAGACCATTCTCCCGGAGGGGAGGGTGGTCGGTGCCCTCGTGTGGGGAATCGAACAGCGGGTGAGAGAGGCCGGCCGAGAGGGGGAGGTCCCGGAGGGGTGTCCGGCGGGTCGTCTATGGGTTCCTGAGCGTCTACGTTCCGATGTCATCCGGTGGGGTCACGAATCCAAGTTTGTCGGCCATCCAGGAATTCGGAGAACGTTGGCTGCCATCCGTCAACGTTTTTGGTGGTCTTCTATGACTTCGGACGTCAGACAGTTCGTATTAGCCTGTTCAGTCTGTGCTTGTAATAAAGCATCTAATCAACCTCCCGCTGGTCTGCTTAAATCTTTGCCCGTCCCCTCCCGCCCCTGGTCTCATATAGCCCTTGATTTTGTCACCGGCTTACCGGCGTCGAATGGTAACACTGTCGTATTGACTGTGGTGGATCGTTTTTCTAAAGCGGTTCATTTTATTCCCCTGCCTAAACTTCCTTCTGCCAAGGAGATGGCTCAGGTTTTGATTAATCACGTCTTTCGGTTACACGGCATTCCGACTGATGTAGTTTCAGATAGGGGTCCTCAGTTCATCTCTCGTTTTTGGCAGGAGTTTTGTAGACAGATCGGCGCTACAGCCAGCCTGTCTTCTGGTTATCATCCGCAGACCAATGGGCAATGCGAACGGGCTAATCAGGATCTTGGTCGAACGCTTCGCTGTCTGTCGTCTAAATATCCGAATTCTTGGTGCCAACAGCTTCCTTGGGTTGAGTATTCTCATAATTCTCTTCCCGTCGCATCCACTAATTTGTCTCCGTTCGAATTATCTGTCGGATATCAACCTCCCCTTTTCCCATCACAGGAGCCCGACGCAGCGGTTCCGTCTGCTTTAGCTTTCGTGCGCAGGTGCAGACGCACTTGGAAGAAAGCTAAATCACTCTTGTTACAAAACTCCAGACGAACCAAAGCTGCGGCTGACCGTCACCGGCGACCTCCACCCCGTTATGTGTGTGGACAAAAGGTATGGCTTTCCACCAAGGATCTGCCTCTCCGTGAGCCTTCTCGTAAGCTGGCTCCTCGTTTCATTGGGCCATACAGTATATCTAAGGTCATTAATCCGGTAGCGGTCAAGCTTAAGTTACCTCCTATTCTTGGTCGGGTTCACCCAGTTTTTCATGTATCCAGGGTTAAACCTGTGATTTTTGCCCAGAACAATCCCCCTGTCTCTGCCCCTAAACCCCCCGCCCCTCGTCTAGTGGATGGTGCTCCTGCCTATACTGTTAGGAGATTACTAGATTCTCGTCGCAGGGGCAGAGGTTTTCAGTATTTAGTGGACTGGGAGGGTTACGGTCCGGAGGAGAGGTCCTGGGTTCCGGCCCGGGATATACTGGATCCTGACCTGATCGAGGATCTCCGTCGGCGACAGGGTGAGTCTCCTCCATGCCCGTCCGGTGCCGGTCATGGGGGGGGGGATACTGTCAGGACTCCTGGGTGATCATGTGTGTGTGTATGTTGTCTTACCTGTTGGTGGTGGTTCCTCACGGGTTCACTGGCTCCTCCCGCTCGTTTCAGTAATTGTTCACCTGTCGTGTCTCATCAGCTGTTCCCTTTTTATAGCACTCTGTCCTGTCTCTCGTCGCGTGCTCATTGTTTTTGGTTGGTCTCAGTCTCTGTCCTGTCCAGTTGGAGGTCCTGGTTTCTGTCTCTCTTCAGTTTCTCGCAGGTTCGGTCGCAGGCATCCGGAGGCTTGTCTTCGCCCAGAATTCACACGCTTGCGGTATTGTGAACTTGTCCTTGAGAGAACTCTGCCCTGCTTTGTCAGTGTGACTGGTACGCTTCGTTTTTAGGCGAGATCCAGTCTGATCCTGAGTTCGACGAGCTGTCTTTCTACCAGACGCTGCCTCGTCTTCTGTCCAGTGCATGGAGTATTTCGTCAGTCATTCAAAGTGAGGATTTCTCTCCGGTTATCCGCCAGAGTGGATTACGTCGTGGGACACCGCGTGTGGACTCAATTCTGTGGAGTGTGATTTGCCTTGCCTAGACTTCTCATTGTTCTCCTAATAAACATTGAACTTGCATTTGACTCCGAGACTCTTTTTGACAAGAAGTTGGTTCTAAAGGCTGGGGCACAGACTCAGAGAGGGGTGGCACATTTAAATACATGTGAACAGTGAACCAGTATAAATAGCCCTACACTGGAGGTAATAATACTGTATATTATTGATAACAAAATGTATTATAATGAGTGAAAAGGAGTTAAAAATGAGCAACTTCAAATGTGATACGAAATAACAAATAACTCAACAGTAGTAGAAGCACATGGGTTGTGGTAAATGCAATGCAAGCAATATTTTTTCCATCATAGTTGTATATAGTTGTATACAAGATGGACCAACATAATGGAGAAAAATTAAGTGACTAGATCCATGAAGAAATTCGTTTTTTGTAAAGAATTGTGTACTTTAGTAGTAATTTATTTATTGGTTGCATAGATATGAATGGTGATGGTATAGGGCACATACATGATAGTTCATAAATGATAAAAAAAAAAAAAAAAAACCAAAACAAAACAAGTAATCTAACTATGCAAAAGCACAAATAAATACAATCAGAGCAAAGATACTTATAAAATAAACAGTGCTTTTCAGGTTTTTCTGATAGGTCTAACATTAGTTCTCAGGTACAGAAATTGAATATAAGTAATCAAATGTAAAATAGCATTGCATATTTGACTGTATAAATTAAAGATTGTTATTAAAGTTACAAAAGCTAAAGCAGTGAGTGATTTCCTTGTCTTTTGTTGTTTGATTAACATTAAAAACACAGACAGCAGGAATATTAGTTTGCTAGAATACTCAAGACGCTCATGTTGACAATATCTGTGTGAATTTGTCCGTTTAAGCGCAAGACTCGAAAGAGAACTCAATATTTGCTCGCTATCTGAGACGCGGGTTTGAGCGCTTCGGATGAGCACACACACACCCTCTTCTCACAGCGTGCGCAACTTCTCACTCGCGTCTTCTGGCTCCTGAATTGGCTTAGTTTTAGTCTATTTTTGTGCTCAAATGGTTTTTTATAAGCTTTAAAGCAACCAACCGCCGCACTTCGCCGTCCGTTTGCGTCCTCTATTTACGATAACAACACGTCACGGTAGAGTGGTTCCTCCCCAGTGCGGAGGCGCTCCACAACCACAGCAACAACAATAACAGGGGGATGAGTGCAGTGGCCACTTGCATGCATACAATAAAATATAAATAAATCAATGCACTGTAAAATATTAGTTTTAGTTAAGAAAACCACTGGAACTACTAGTAAAGAATTAATACTGACAAGTCCAACAACATATTACCTTTCGACTCTGATGGGTGGGGGGGCACTTGGGGTGGTCAATTACATTTTACCCTCTGGCCCCGCCCCTGCCCTGAATTGGCGCTAATTCAAAACCGAAAATGAGCATGGCCGCCCGGCATCATTCACGGCCGCATTGTGGTTCATTCATTCACGGTGCGTGTCCAGTTTGGTGCGTTTTCAGTTCATGCCTATGGAAGCTTAACTTTCATATAGGAATTCATTGGAAAAACTTGCTTGCTCCGCACCGCTCCATTATCAATGCCCGAGCGCCCGTGCTCATTTTACATTCTGCGAGTGAGATACCACCCCTATGGGCGGGTTGAAAACATGCGGAACTAACTCCTACTACTGGCTGTAGCCTCTAGCCTCTGGCCAAAAAAGCCTCCGATAACGCAAAATGACGATATTTGCATCATCGGAGGCTTTTTCCAGACATAAAATACATAAATCTCTCATCTCAGGTGGATATGAGGGAGGGGGGCACGATCATTCAAATATACTACCGGGTTTCTACTGATACAAAGCTTAATGTTAAATCACTGAAGTAACCCTTTAATTTATCTTGTTTTAATGATGTTTATATATTTTTCCAGGAAAATCAGTGTATATTTCTATTAAATGCATCAAAACATGAATTAAATGACTGACTAATTTAAAATGCACACTTTCCATGCGTTCAATGAGTTCAGCATGGTTATATGGATTGAAAGCAGTTCTAAGGTCAGAGCGACATGGATTCCATATTTACAAGAGCAGCAAAATGGAGGGTTTGACTGCTGATGCATTAAAATCAATTTACAGTGATTTGCTCAGAGCTAATTACCAATGCCAGACAGTGTTTATAACGCACATGTAGCCTAAGCACATGTCTGTCTGAACCAAAAAAAAATAAATCAAACTAATATCTCTCTGCTCACAACTTCAAATGAAGCCGAATCAAATTAAAACCTGAATTAATTTAAACGCTATCCTTGATTAACTGGTGAAATATTTATCTGTTGATTAAAGTGTGTTTAGAAGCCGCAGCCACGGGTGCTCCGGTGAGCAGGGCATTCCGGGCTTCATTTATTCATGGAGCGCATCGCACTTGTTTCATGGTGTAAATAATTTAGCGTGTTTGTACACACACACACACCGTAGAATAGCCTTTAAAGGGGTCACTGGCCAATCTCTGAGAAATAATCTCATTTAAAGCAGCTCTGGTTTGTGGAATAGACTCCTGGCTGTGGGAAAGCTGAGAGTGGTGGGGGTTTTAAATGTCGCCGTTTGGAGAACAGCCCCTTTGGGACGCATAAGGCGACCTTGTGGTACCGAGAGCACCTCTGTGGAGGGGTGTGTTGTGGTCCAAATCATGCCCAACTATGGCAGCCTTTGAAACAAAAGCAAACAGTGAACACTGATGGGCTTTCGAGTGGGTTTCTGTTCCACTGTGTCCCCATACAGCTATACATAAAACTGTCTCACACCGGAGCGTTAATCCATCCTTATGGCAGATGAGTAATGAGTATTTTAGTGGCACGTTAGAACATAATCTATAAGCCTTAAGGGAAAGAGGGAAAAGCAAAGGCTCCAGTGCAAAAGCTAGAAAGAGAGATGGAACAAGGAAAAACACAACAGTAAAGAAGGAGCGAAAGAAAGAGAGCGATATGGCTCCAAAGACCCCTATCAGTCATCCTCATACCCAGGTGAGGAATTCTGCAGTGCAATTCTACAGAATATTAAATATTTAAATACAGAATTAAATATAGCAAAATATGTGCAAATGGAGCTGAGTGTACTGAAAGCTAGTGGTCCAAAGTGTAATAAAATTTGACTTCACTGCCATTCAAAAGTTTGAGGTCTGTAAGATAATGTTTTTGAAAGAAGTCTCTTATGCTCACCAAGGCTGTGTTCATTTGAAAATTGCAGTAAAACAGTAATATTGTGAAATGTTTAATAACTTCTTATATACATTATATACATATACATTTCAAATGTAATGTATTCCTTTGATGGCAAAGGTAAATTTTCAGCAGCCATTACTCCAGTCTTCAGTGTCACATGATCTTCAGAAATCAAAATATGCCAATTAGAAACATTTCTTATTACTATACTTTAAAACTGTTGTGCTGCTTAATATTTTTTGCATAAACGATGTACCTGGCGGTTTTGAATTTGATTGTGCGGGTAAAAATTTGTTTGGCCGGATGGACAAAATTCGGGATGGTTTGGGGTTTGTTTGGCCGTTTTGAAACATTTACATTTTATAGGCTAATTGGTTTTGCATGTACTACATCCTTTCAGTCATCACCTGGCAGGGCTCAACAATAAGGACTGCCCAATGGACTGGAGCGAGCGTGAAAGATGTGATTTAACTAAAACAAGGGAAGTAATTATTACAACATAACCACAATTTACTAAAACAAGGGAAATTATTATTAAATTGTTCACACCATTTACTCAAAACTAGGGAATTAATTATTAAACTGTATTAGTAAGTCATGGGAGCTAGTTGTTAATTTGTGGCCATGATATACTGCACATCTTTTTTCCCCCGCATGTCATGTGTGGGGCTCTGTATGTTGGATGTCTATCCACTTACATTTGTCTAGAACTGATAAGAAATAATAAGAAAAACACATAGTAAGAGACAGACGCACATTGAAACTATAACACACATCTCTTTTCCAAGCATCTATAACGAAATTTCAAATATACACACAGTCTGTCCAGTCATCATTTGTCTCTATGGCTCTGTTCCAAAACATGGGGAGTGCTGTCTACTACTTGCATAGACAGCTGTCTTCAAACGCAGCACCCTAACTGAAATAGAACACACACTGATAGCACTGATTTATTAAGGTAGCCTACAATAGCAAATCTGACCTACTTGCATAAAATGCATAGCACACACAAATATTAAATCCACTCATTTCAATGGCGTTAATTGTGGTTATTGTCATACACTACATACACCAAAAATATTGGGACACCCCTACAAAGCATTGAATTCAGGTGTTTCAATCACTTCCATGGCCACAGGTGTATAAAATCAAGCACCTAGGTATGCAGACTGCATATACAAATATTTGTGAAAGAATGGGTCACTCTCAGGTGCTGAATTCAAGCGTGAATACCGTGGTACCGTGATAGGTTGCCACCTGTGCAAGTCCATTTGTGAAATTTCCTCACTACTAAATGTTCCACGGTCAACTGTTAGTGGTATTATGACAAACTGTAATCAATTGGGAATAACAGCAACTCAGCCATGAAATTCACAGAGCGGGGTCAGCGCATGCTGAGGCGCACAGTGTGCAGAAGTTGCCAACTTTCTGCAGGGTCAATAGCTACAGACCTACAAACTTTGTGTGGCCTTCAGATTAGCTCAAGAACAGCTAGAGCTTCATGGAACAGGTTTCCGTGGCCGAGCAGCTGCATCCAAGCCTTGCATCACCAAGTGCAATGCAAAGCGTCGGATGCAGTGGTGTAAAGCACACCGCCACTGGGCTCTAGAGGAGTGAAGACGTGTTCTCTGGAGTGACGAATCACACTTCTCTGTCTGGCAATACGATGGATGAGTCTGGGTTTGCCGGTTGCCAGGAGAACGGTACAAGCCTGACTGCATTGTGCCAAGTGTAAGGTTTGGTCCTTCTCTCTCCTTAAAACATAATCTTTAAAATAATATATAAAATCCAAATAAATGTATCACACTGGTTTTGCTATAGCTCATGTATAATTTGTAATTTCAAAGAAGTTATTCATATTTTAATTAATAGAAAGTGTAGTAATAACATGGTAATAAGATGGTAATACCATGGTAATATTCTAAACATCATTAATGACAAGTTATGAGTTATAAGCTCATCCACTGGGTCAAAAGTGACTCTAAAAAATCCATATTAACTAGATTGAAATATTGCTTTTTTATCTTTTCAGAATTGTGTATTCAGTATTGCAATCTTGGGTGCATTTTACACTTAGCATGTTTAATTTGGTTTCATTCTTATTTTTGTGATTGGCTCTTTGGTCTTCTGTTATGAGATACAGTTTCGTTTCTTAGCTATTTGTGTCCCATGTGTTTAATCAATCAGGGCCATCCAGGTGTAAGGACTATCATCAGTTGGTGTTCTTCAGTGGTTCTTTGCAGCACCCTCTTATAAAGAACCATTTTCTCTGTATAGGGTACTTGACGTTTTGAGACTTTGGAGAAGCCGACACTGCATTATTAAGAATGGACTAAGTCCAAAGGACTTTTTTTGTCCTCAATATTGTATTCCAAGATTTTTAGGTCAGCATTTCTGCACTGTAAACCCTAACGCTCAAAATAATTAAATGTTTTTAGTAGAACCAACTCAAATTAAACAAACTTGTTCAAACAAATTAACTTTTATGAGTATTTAGAACTTTCTTTTTCTTTTGAGTTCTCAAAACTGACACATTTTAAGTAATCTGTTTCATTATGTTTTTTTGTGTGCAAGATTACCATTAAGTGGGACAATTAGTAGTATTTAATGTTTTGTTATGCTAGTTTAGAAGAATTTCTGTCATGTTGTTGTTGTTTTTTGTAGGGTTGACGAGTGGAGCATGAGCTTAGTTTGAGAACAGATATGTTAAATGTATTATATAGCTGTCCTTATTCGGCAAGTGCTGTGCTATGCTAATGCTACAAAAGCATTGTGTAACCAATTAGCAAGGTGGCATTTATTGTTAAAGCTAGTCAAGTTTCCACTACAAAAAGTTTGAGCTGACATTATATTTTTAAGTTAAATGTACAAATTAGCTTACTCAAATATTTCAAGTTCAGAGCAATTAAAAAGTATGATTACAAAATTAAAATCTGCGAGTTCTGTTTGCTTAAGTTTCTTAATTTAAAAAAATTGAGCCAACAGATTCCCTTTTTTTTTTTTTTTTGCCAACTTATTCAGGTTTACAGTGTGGGTTGTTTTAAAGATGTGTATAATTTCTGCACTACTAACATCACTAAACAAATTTGCAAAAATAGGGACTTCCTGAACACCCTGTGGAGCTTCCCAAACCTTTTGTGGAGCTTAAAAAGTTGCTCCTATTGCATCACACTGTAAAATCTTTTTGGTTGTAATTGGAACCTTTATTTTAAAGATTATATTTTAAGGTGAGAGAAGGAGGAAATGAGAGATATAATGAGAAGGAAAGACAGAAATGTGTGGAAGGGGTGTATGGGGACTCTAAGTGTGCATCTGTTCTCTTCCACTTGGCCTGTGCCTGGCACATCCCGTCTCCACAGTGATGCTCAGGGGCTCATCATCAGCACCTGTGAACAATTCATTACTATAACCTAACTGCAGGGTGTATGTGTGTCTGTATGACAGAGAGAGAGAGAGAGAGAGAGTGAGGGAAAGGTGGGGGTTTGGCCTGTTAGAGCCATGTGCTGCCCTGAGGGGGTGCAGTCATTTGAGAGAGTGGAACAGAGAGAGAGACAGATGAACAGAAGTACCCAGGAGAGCGGAGGAGAGCCCAAACCGGTCAAGCTATTCAACAGCTTGGGCAATTTAAACAGTAGCTCACATCTTGCCAGGCTTTCTCTCTCACTCTCATTCTCTCAGAATGTGTGCCAGTTTCACGTTTGTGTCAATACTATTCACTGTTTACACAGGGCGCATTTGCAGATTCAAAATCTGGTTTTGCAGATTTAAAATGTGAGCTCCACTTGTACACACACATTTTGATATTTGTTTAGGTCAATTATGTCATATTCTTTCTTTTTTGTCATCCATTCATATTCATTCATCTTTTCAAAATGCATTTAAAATATTTATTTTGGGGCATAACGCCAAAAATATCAGAGATATGTAGTTTGGTATAGCATTGTATTATTATTTCCTAAGAAAAATTAATTAATACATGAACAAACCCAGTCATGTGGTGCAACCAGGGAGAGAAAAAAAAACAGGATATGATTTCATAGCAGACCCTCATGACAGTGTGTCAAGTTCAGTAAGTCAGACAATTTGACCTTTATATGACAAGGCAAAATTCAGTTCAGGTTGTAAAATATCATGCAACTATTTATGGATTAATAATTCAGGATATTAGTAAGAAACTACATTTTACAATAAAAACTACATTCAAAAATATGTGTAATACTGATCGAGATGTGTACATTGACAGATGTAAGATGATGGTTACACCACATTACATTTTTAGAGTCATTAACTCTTTCCCCGCCATTGACGGAAATTTCCGTAATTTGTGAGAAAACGCTTCTCCACCATTGAATTTTCCAGCTTTCCGTGAATTCACTGTTATACCACATTCAAGTGGTGATAAAAAAAGAATGCATGAAGCTAGAATAAAACTTTTGTTGTTTTTAAGGCAGAGGGTCTGTTCTTTCTTTTGATATATTGCATATTCAGATATTCATACAACAAAATATACTAGTGGCCATGACAATTTTGTGAAAATTATCAAAAACGCTGGAGGTGGATGGCAACTAAAAAAAAAAAAAAAAACGCTAGTGGGGAAAGAGTTAAATTTAGGAAGAACACATATGTTGTAGAATACATACAGTGAGGAAAATAAGTATTTGAACACCCTGCTATTTTGCAAGTTCTCCCACTTGGAAATCATGGAGGGGTCTGAAATTGTCGTTGTAGGTGCATGTCCACTGTGAGAGTCATAATCTAAAAAAATTATTTATTTGTATAATACAGCTGCAAATAAGTATTTGAACCCCTGTCTATCAGCTAGAATTCTGACCCTCAAAGATCTGTTAGTCTGCCTTTAAAATGTCCACCTCCACTCCATTTATTATCCTAAATTAGATGCACCTGTTTGAGATCGTTAGCTGCATAAAGACACCTGTCCACCCCATACAATCAGTAAGAATCCAACTACTAACATGGCCAAGACCAAAGAGCTGTCCAAAGACACTAGAGACAAAATTGTACACCTCCATAAGGCTGGAAAGGGCTACGGGGAAATTGCCAAGCAGCTTGGTGAAAAAAGGTCCACTGTTGGAGCAATCATTAGAAAATGGATGAAGCTAAACATGACTGTCAATCTCCCTCGGACTGGGGCTCCATGCAAGATCTCATCTCGTGGGGTCTCAATGATCCTAAGAAAGGTGAGAAATCAGCCCAGAACTACACGGGAGGAGCTGGTCAATGACCTGAAAAGAGCTGGGACCACCGTTTCCAAGGTTACTGTTGGTAATACACTAAGACGTCATGGTTTGAAATCATGCATGGCACCCCTGCTTAAACCAGCACATGTCAAGGCCCGTCTTGAGTTTGCCAATGACCATTTGGATGATCCAGAGGAGTCATGGGAGAAAGTCATGTGGTCAGATGAGACCAAAATAGAACTTTTTGGTCATAATTCCACTAAACGTGTTTGGAGGAAGAAGAATGATGAGTACCATCCCAAGAACACCATCCCTACTGTGAAGCATGGGGGGGTAGCATCATGCTTTGAGGGTGTTTTTCTTCACATGGGACAGGGCGACTGCACTGTATTAAGGAGAGGATGACCGGGGCCATGTATTGCAAGATTTTGGGGAACAACCTCCTTCCCTCAGTTAGAGCATTGAAGATGGGTCAAGGCTGGGTCTTCCAACATGACAATGACCCGAAGCACACAGCCAGGATAACCAAGGAGTGGCTCTGTAAGAAGCATATCAAGGTTCTTGCATGGCCTAGCCAGTCTCCAGACCTAAACCCAAAAGAGAATCTTTGGAGGGAGCTCAAACTCTGTGTTTCTCAGCGACAGGCCAGAAACCTGACTGATCTAGAGAAGATCTGTGTGGAGGAGTGGGCCAAAATCCCTCCTGCAGTGTGTGCAAACCTGGTGAAAAACTACAGGAAACGTTTGACCTCTGTAATTGCAAACAAAGGCTACTGTACCAAATATTAACATTGATTTTCTCAGGTGTTCAAATACTTAATTGCAGCTGTATCATACAAATAAATAGTTAAAAAATCATACATTGTGATTTCTGGATTTTTTTATTTAGATTATGTCTCTCACAGTGGACATGCACCTACAATTTCAGATGACAATTTCAGACCCCTCCATGATTTCTAAATGGGAGAACTTGCAAAATAGCAGGGTGTTCAAATACTTATTTTCCTCACTGTATGTAACCCATTAAATAGTTTAAAAACCATATGAAACTAACAAATACATGTGTGAGTGCATTTCTAAGAACTTGGCACATGTGTGGCACACCTTTTCTTTATCGTAGACATTGAACAAGAAATGTAGAGGAAGAAGGAGGACAGATAGAGAAAGAGAAAAATAGGGAAGGAGAACGGCAGGAATCAGAGAGGTGTGAAGCAGAGATTCGCTCCCTGGGTGAGAGTGAGAGCTTCAGAGAAATTGCATTGAAATATGGAAAATTGCCCTGCAAGGAGCCAGCAGAGAGTCAGTATAAAGAGAGCCTCAAGATGTAGCCAATCACATAACACATGATGTCCATGTAATGACAGATGGCCCACTCTCTACTTTCAATATATCTCATATTCAGAGAGCACACTATTCCCAACAGGGCAACATTTCATTTTGTTGTGGACACATGTAGGAAAATGCCAATGGTGTCTTGCAGGTGCGTGATAGCTCAGGTTGACTTTTCCAATGCAGCCAACGGCCTAATGCAGGGGTAAACTACACATCCCTACCTTCAAAGATCATTTTGACTAAATCCATTGCAATGAGGTGCTGTGCACTGCAAGGTGCTTTAAACGTGGCATACAGTGATGTGGTTAAAGATGGTTAAAAGTTGTTGGTTCAAACCATAGACTGTAAAAAAAGAAGTACGACACACCTTCACTCTCTTCCATTGTAGTAAGTGAAGCTGACAGTGTCCAAATATTGCACTGACATATTGAGTCTTGAATCTGTGTAGTAGCAACTTGGAGCCGGGTATGTGAAGTAGTGCAGTAGTGAGCGTGAAGTGGAGCCACGATATCAAGGTCCCGCCCACAGACTGCGCCTAATCAATCACACGCCCCTGAACTTTTTGTGTAATAAACAGTTATGGAAATGTAGATATTAAGATATTGGTGCCTCAGTGACTACTTCATGAAATGTACATGTGGTATAACCACACTACGTAAGTACATATACTCATGAGATCACATTGCAAGTTGCTACAATCACGTAGAACTAATCTGGACTTGAAAAATTGGTCATGTTTTTGTTTAAATAACAATTACAATACACATCAACAAGAAGAACTATACATTCTTCTTTGTTGTCTGAAATAATATCCGAAAAAATTTATTCGGATGGTCAGAAATTCTAATTACGTACATTTATTTAGTGTTTTACTGTTGTGGACCAAAACTTTGACAGATGCTAGTCTATTACTGTGTTATGGACTATTTCAGATTTACCCATCCTGAAAAAGCATGTCAAACTATGGTTGGTCACTATAAAATAACTCTTTGATTGAATTTGATTCAATCATGGACAATAGTTGCTTCACGAATGTTGTCACTACTCAAATACTTCATGTAGGATGAACTGAATTGAGTAAACTCAACTAAATGTTGACATGTCCAAATAACTTGACTGAATCAAGTTATTTAGACACTATTCAATCAAGTTTTTTGGGCATGTTTCCATACCAGCAAGCTAAATATAACTTTTATTTACACACATGGACGTGGGGCCCTATTTTAACGATCTAAGCGCATGGTCTAAAGCGCATGGCGCAGGTGCACTTAGGGCGTGTCCAAATCCACTTTTGCAAGTTTAACAACAAAAAAAACAAAACAGTCGGTGCGCCAGACGCATGGTCCAAAAGGGTTGTACCTAGTCTCTTAATGAGTCATTGTGTTATGGGCGTAATGTGCAGTAAACCAATCAGAGTCTCATCTCCCATTCCCTTTAAAAGCCAGTTGTGCTCGTGCCATAGCGGATTTGCTTTTTACAAGCGGAAAGACTGAACGCTTCTCCAGAGAGGAATCCTTTTATTTTAAATATTTGGCATGTTTGTGTGCTCCTGTGTGTGTAATAAGCAGAGAGTACACGCATTGTGCCCGTCTATAGGCACATATTACTAAAGCGGCCTTTAAAGCAGCACTAGGTAACTTTTGCTCTCGGGGTCCCCCTACAGTTGGGAAACAGTATTGTCCTCTACTACTGTCGTAAACTCTTGTCATCCTACATCAGGGGATGCATAGCACGTGCATTTGTTGACATGACAACTATGATAGCCCTGAACACTGCAGTTGTTCACATGCAGGTGTTCTGCTTGCCTCGCGTGTGAAATGTCTTCATCCCAGGTACAGTGGCATATGTTTCAGCATGTCATATGAATATAATTTCATGGGTTTAATTTTTTTTTTTTTCAAACGCCAAATGATCGCGATGCTCACGTTTACAAGCCAGCGTCATTATAGTAGTCTAGTCTATTGGTTACCGTTTTACAGAATCTATATGATACTTCAATTCAATGTTTGAGTGGTAGGTAATAACCATATATCGTCAATATAATATCAAGCTACCATAGATTAATCTTCAAATTTGAAAAGTCGATTTGCATTATAGCTTGAGGCAAGACAAATAAACAAATATCACAGACATGTTAGGTATTGTAACGAGTAGGAAAATAGTGTGGCCCCTTTAAGAGCGTTTGCCCCGGTTGGAGCGCGTTCGTTCTGTGTGTGTGTGTGTGTGTGTGTGTGTGTGTGTGTGTGTGTGTGTGTGTGTGTGTGTGAACACTGCTCCTCGAGCTCCCATGTGTGCGGATTATTTTCTGTCTTCTGTTGCAAACGTTCATTTATTTTTGTTTTGTTGGGTAATGCTGTGGACGGAAGTGGAGTTTGTGCCGGTGTCCTGACATTTCATCCTACCCGTCAGATTGTCCTACCAGGGCTTACTGCGCATGCCCACATCAATATTTTTTATTTTTACATTTTGGGTAGGTTTAGGGGTAGGTATGGATATTAATGAATATTAATAAACCAAATCACATTAATATGATTCTGGTAGCACAATCTGATAGGTAGCATTTTACATCCATATTTAATATTTATTTATTTAAAATATTTACAAAGTTTTAAGGGTAGGTTCAGGGTAGGGGTAGGTATGGATATTAATAAAGCCTCAAATCAGATGAATATGCTGGTAGCACAATCTGACAGGCAGCATTTTTTGCTTTCGAATTGTGCTACCTACTGTTTTAATGGGAGGTAGCAAAATCTGACAAGGTATGACAAATCGACAGAACACCGGACTCTTGTGGGGGTTCCGCAGGGAATAAAGTGCGGGCTGTTTGATGTCAATCGCCTCCGTGTTTGCGTCGACTCCAGTTGCATTGAGTGAGCTATCCGTATTTTTCACCCGGACACACACGTTACAGTATCCTAAAATATGATTTTGTACGTCTTATGTATTTACTTGCGAGAATGTAGCCCCTACCAAACTTGTACACGCCGTTTAGACATAGGCTTACATAGGCTAACCCTAACCCTCGCACGTCCGAATTTAAGGAAGTGACGTATATGCCGTAAAGCAGTCGAATTTTGTAGTTCTTTTTTTTCTCGGGTTACTACCCGAAACCCGAAGTTTAAAGGTACGATTAAAAACGATACAGACCCCGTCAGGCTATGGCAGACATGTCATTCAACCTATTGAAAGTCGATGTATCATCACAAGAGTCTTGAAAATATATTATGAAGGTTGAAAAGTTACCTAGTGCTGCTTTAAATATCACAAAAAATACTGCGCTATTGACTTTACACAAGGTTGTTGTTGGTCAATGGCGCAGTCGTTTTCAGTTGCCACAAAATAACAACACGCCAACAATGCGCCTGAACACACCTTGTTTTCAAACCAGCACGTCCATGGGCGAAAAGATTGGCGCGAGTGTATTTGCTATTTAAACAACGCGGTGCTGGACATGAAAAATTATAACTGTGTCGGGCTGAAACTAGCAAAAAAACACTTTCATCGCACCTGCCATCGCATTGCACCGGGTGTATAATAAGGCCCATGATGTTAGGCAACAACAGCTTAAATATGATACTGGTTACATCCATAACACCCCCACTTCCAAGTTGTAGCTTTATAAAGCTATATAAAGCTATATCTGTATAAAGTCCCACTTTATATTAGGTGTATTTAATTACTATGTACTAACATTTAAATTAATCATTTGATACAGTACACGTATGTACATGTTTTATATTCTATATTATTAAAATTACCTGTATAATTATATGTGTAATTAATTTCTGTAATTTTTATAAATTACACCATAAACCTACCTATACTACTAAACCTGCCCTAACCCATATCCTACCTCAATAGCAGCATGTTTTTTTGCAACAAAACATAAACACATTAAGTACACTGTACTTATTTTTTGATGTAAGTGCATAGTAGTTAAAGACACCTAATATAAAGTGGGACTTTTTTTGTTTGTTAAAGCAACTTGAATACTTTTAGCAGGTTCTCAGCCCAAGCACACTTCGCCACAATGATAACCCTAACACCAACATAACAGCAACACTTTTAAATACAAACATAATAGAACATTAAACATTAATCATCACATTTTCTCATCCTGCTAAAAAGAATGTATTAAATAAAACTTTACTTAAATATTTACTCTCCTTATCCAGCCCTGAGCAATGCATGATGGGAAGAGGAACTCTTGTTTCCAAACTGTGAAAAAAAATCAAAAAAATAAACTGGATAAACATTTTTTTTTTTTTTCCCAGTGAATTTCTTTTTGTTTTGAGTGCCCTTTTTGATTGAGCTACTTGATTTAAATGTTCTTTCAAAATGAAAACATTGAGTTAAGCCAAAGAGTAATCATTTCAAGTTTTATGTTTGAATGACTATCCCGACACAATTGTATTAAAGCCACAATATGTAATTTTTCGCCGCTAGAGGTCGCATATTAAAAACAAAGGCTTAGTTTGATGACGCCTAGATTTTGCCAAGCTTTTATTATGCCTCAGACGGCCGCTTCCGCTGCGCTGTTTTATCATATTATATTATTTGAGTGTGTTGAAATTTGCTATAATGCTTCCCTGTGTGTTCGTTCGGCGGCAACTATGAGACACTTGTTTTACATTGCAGTAATCTAGATCGATATTAGGCATGGTAAACATGGTACTCGCAGTAAATCAAGATTTAAACAATAAGACTAACTGTGTTGAGCTATTAACAATGATTAGTTTTCTGTCAATGAATGTATCCAAACAGTTGCTCAGCTGTCTACATAACACATTATTTATTAAAGTGTCTTTGGTGTTTCCATGGTTTCTACTAAATAAAACCGGAAATCGAGGGTAACGCAGGTATGATGTCATTGATAGTGACGGCCCGTGTCCTGGTTAAAATGGCTTATTTCACTGGATTTAAACATTCTTGGAAACATTTGGGATAATGTAAGTACACAAGTCAACAAAATATATAACATTGTTCTAGTGGATATTTTAATCAAAAAATATTAAATATTGTGCCTTTAACCTCTTAAACTCTGCAGACCCTGATCAAGTATATAATTTACATTTTAAATGTCTGTGGAGGAGTTCTGACCTCATATGTGGTACTATTTGAAAGCTTAGAATGTCTACCTTTTGTAGATATGGCATTTGTTTTACACAAAGTAACTTATTGACACTAAATTACTCTGGTACCACTTCCACCTGGATTTGGCCTACCCAAATTGAAAAGCTTCCCATACCCACATACAGTGGTCTAAATACAAAATGTCGGTGTAATATTACAGGAAACCCTTTGAAGTTACATAAACCACTGCTAAAAGTGATAAACATTTAAGTATATGTTGTCTGAGGTGTAACTATAACACCCCCCCCCCCCCCATAACCATTTTTTTGGTTATAAATTAATTTTTGAAAGTGTATATCTCAGGCTCTGTGTGCTCTAGCACCCTGCAGACAGTTTGGGCTGTTTCCACTAGATTGCAGAAAATACTGGAATTTTGTCTGTATCATGCAAGATATATTCAAATGGATCTGAATGGAGGAATATTACCTTTTTTCCGGTAAATCTCAATTTTATGTAACTTCAAAGGATTTCCTGTAAAATGACACCAAAATTGTCTATTTAGATCACTGTATGTGGTATGGGAAGCTTTTCAATTTGGGTAGGCCCAGAGCATAAGAATTGTTTAAATGACGGGAACATGTATCAAAAAAATATACATATTTTTTTTAAGAGTAAATGGGGGTTTTGACCAGAATAAAACTGCAAAGTGGACCAGATTGTATGCCAAATGTTAAAAGTCTGGCAATGCAAGACAACTTCAATCCCTGCAAGGTGTCGCTTTGAATAAGCACCTGCTAAATAATATAAGAGTATTAACATCTGATCACAATTCCCTACAAAAGAGAAGAAAACAGAGCTCAAAGTGACACTGTGGAGTCAGGCCTGGGTTAGCGTAGCATCCCGCTATCTCCCAATTAAATGCAGTGTGCGCACCTCCTGCCAAAGCTCTGATCGCACCCTGCATTTAAAAGCTCTGCTAAGTAAACGTGTTTCGCTAAGACACATTAAACCTAGCTGTCATCACACTTAGTCAGTGCACAAACATGCTAATGCTAATTACATCGTAGGCTGTGCTTTTCCTCACGACACTCCCTAACAGCGTAGCGGAGGTAAAGAGGCCACAGCGGGAATGCTAATGAACAGTAGCAAAACAAAGCCTTCCCTAATGACAGCTCTCAGATAACAGGGTACAGGCTGGCCAAGAAGAGAGCTGTTCTCTTTTTTCTCTCACCCGTCTCTTTTTCAGACACTGTTAATTAGACCAGCTAAATTTGGAAAGTATAAGCAAAAACTAAAAGCGTGAATGCAGCACTTGCACACAGATGTCGGACCCTATAAAGGCTTATTTATGCTTTTGTTTGACTGTAGTGTGAACATCAGGGTGATTTACTGGGTTAACCCCAACATTTGTTTGACAGAAGCATTTTTCTTTTATGCATGACTCTCTAAATTGATTCTCGCTTGGTCTTGGATTACACAAAAGGAAGTACTGCTTACGACTTGCTAACAAGACAAACCGACTGCCACTTTTACAGATACACAGATGATGCACCTGAGGCACATAAAAACTCAAGGGATGAATTGGATACTAAAATGTATTATACAGAGCCTGCATTTCTCAAATGATGACTAGGGCACAAATAAACTCAAATACATCATCAACAACAACTCGTTTAATGGGATTTTAGCCAAAAAAACATGACAACAGCAAAAAGGTAAGTTAAATTAGTGGTTCTTTAAATTAAATTAGTTCTCATTCAGTCGGTCACTCTCGACGCCACGTCGGAGTACCGACGAATAGGAATCTCGCTCGCGAGAGCCAATCTACTTTGAGTGAAACTAAACGAGCCAATGCATATTGGCATGCAATGATTGCACCAGGTGTTCATGCCACGCAGCGCGGGTATAAATGAGACACAGATGCTTGCATCAAATCAACCTTTTGCTTCGGAGCCGAGTGGTATCTGGTTATGCTAGACATCAGTCAACTACTTCGCAGTCCTGACTGGAAGCCTGCCCTTTTGGAAGCGTTCTTCAGTCGGTGTTGGTGTGACGGCACAGCAGCGGGTCGTGTGGTCTTACAATCATCTCTCTTTTTTGCTTGTGAGAGCAAACACAAGGGCTGTTCTCACAGCTGGTTCGGTGCACCTGGTGGAGAGTGCTAAAAAGCTGTTCTTACGGCTGGTAGAGAGCGTCTGGTGAGAGAGAGCGCGCACGTCAGGCTGCACTATTTGACTGTGTCACCGCGACCCTTCCCCCTGCGTGCTTCAGCACCAAGGAGAGCGATCCTCTTAAAGAGCAACACAGAAAGAGCTTGCGTCTTTTTCAAGATGACATTCTTTCGGTGCGTTTCTGGGTGTGGTGGTTACCTGTCACCGAGGGATGGTCACCAGCGCTGTATCTCGTGTTTGGGTGTTCAGCACGCTGAGGCAGCGCTGGTGGATGACTCATGTTCTCACTGCGGGAACATGACCATCTCAGAGTTGCGGTCTAGACTCCATCTCGCGAGGGGTGGAGTCCCCGTGCCTCTGCCTCGATCTAACCCCCCACAAAGGGTTACTTCAGGCAGTAGCACGGGTGATTTGAGGATGACGGTGAGCGCGCTTCCCCCAGGGAAATAACCCCCGGGGAACCCTCACTCCTCTAACACTCTGCAGCCAGTAGAGCTTCCGTTGGAACGCACTGGGCCATCCACGAGATGTGCACCAACCGTATCCTTCGGGGCTCCCCCTGATGATCAGATGTCCATCGCTGCATCAGAGGAAGGGTCAGAATTCTCCGGAGATGACGTGTCGGTGCAGGGGGCTCCTTCGGGAAGATTCGCTGTGCCCGATACCGATCCGGAAATGATGGCCATGCTTTCCCGGGCCGCCGAGAGAGTCGGGCTCGTGTGGAATCCTCCACCGTGTCCCGAACCCTCAAGGCTGGATGATTGGTATCTCGGGGTGGCCCGTGCTGGTTCTCAGCGCCCCACCCCGGTTCCTTTCTTCCCAGAGGTGCACGAGGAGCTCACTAGATCGTGGACGGCATCTTTTACTGCCCAAAACCGTCCTAGTGGATCCTCCTCCCTCACCACCCTCGATGGCGGACCTGCAAAGGGATACAAGCAGGTTCCTCCCGTGGAACGGGCCGTTGCTATGCAACTGTGTCCTAACTCCACTTCCAGGGGGAACCCGTGTCTCCCCTCCCGGGCCTGTAGGCCTACCAGGCTTGTGGAGAGGCAGGCTATGCCTTACACGCTATGGCGTTGTTGCAGGTCCATCAGGCCCAGGCACTGAAAACCTTGCACGAGGTTGGTCACGATCCCGCAGTTCTCCAAGAACTGAGAACCGCAACGGACCTCCCGCTTCGTGCGACGAAGGTTACGACGCGGGCAGTGGGTTGTGCGATGTCCACTATGGTGGTCCAGGAGCGCCATCTCTGGCTGTGTCTGGCTGACATGCGGGAAACCGACAAGATCAGGTTCCTTAATTCCCCCGTGTCCCAGACCGACCTCTTCGGTGACGCGTCCAGAACTTCGCCCAACAGTTCACGGCCGCACAGAAGCAGACTGAGGCGATCAGTCACATCCTGCCTCGGCGGTCAGCTGCTGTCTCCTCCCCGCCGGCAGCGCCTCAGCCTGCTCGTCGCCGAGGGCGGCCGCCTGCGTCTGCCTCCGCTCCCGCGTCGCAGCAGCAGCCTCCACCAAAGCGACGTCGTGGAGCCGGACGCAAGCAGGCCTCCCCGCCCGTCCAGGCCCCTGCCAAGAAGAGGGGTGGCAAGAGTAAGGGCAAGCGGCCCTGAGACGGGCAACCCGGAGATGGGGAGGATTGCTCTTCAGGAGACGGTGACCGCACCGCTCCATCCCCCGGAGGAGGGCCGGGTGGAGAATCTTGTGTTCCGTTTTATTTCTGTTCGGGTACCCAAATTTTCAATAAAAGAGCAATTTCCTCCATCTCTGGGTCCCAAGGGGCACTACGAGTGATGGCCGGTCAAACGCCGGACCACACTCATCCTCCTCCTCATCACACCGGCCTGCCGCCAATCCTTCAGCCCATGGTCAGACCCCTCGTTCCTTCGGGCCGGAGTGCCCCTGGAACAGGTGTCCAGGCATGCTGTGGTTTTCACGGATGCCTCTGCCATGGGCTGGGGAGCCACATACAACGGGCATGCAGTGTCAGGGGTTTGGACAGGCCCGCATCTGCATTGGCACATCAACTGCCTCGAGTTGCTAGCGGTGCATCTTGCTCTGAGCCGCCTCAAAGGACGGTTAAGGGGCAAAGATGTACTGGTCCGCACGGACAACACTGCGTCCGTTGTGTATATCAACCGACAAGGTGGTCTGCGCTCCCGTCGCATGTCGCAACTCGCCCTCCATCTCCTCCTCTGGAGTCAGAAGTGTCTGAGGTCGCTTCGGGCCATTCATGTCCCTGGTGTGCGCAACCGTGTGGCCGACGAGCTTTCACGAGCTGTGCTCCCAGGGGAGTGGCGACTCCACCTCCAGGTGGTCCAGCTGATTTGGAGACAGTTCGGGATGGCACAGGTCAACCTGTTTGCCTCTCCAGAAACGTCCCATTGCCAGTGGTTCTATTCACTGACCGAGGGCACACTCGGCACGGATGCACTGGCGCACAGCTGGCCCCAGGGGCTGCGCAAATATGCATTTCCCCCAGTGAGCCTACTCGCACAGACACTGTGCAAGGTCAGGGAGGACGAGGAGCAGGTCCTGCTAGTGGCGCCGTACTGGCCCACCCAGACCTGGTTCCCAGAACTTATGCTCCTCGCGACAGCCCCTCCTTGGCCGATTCCTCTGAGGAAGGATCTTCTAACTCAGAGACGGGGCACCCTGTGGCACCCGCGTTCAGACCTGTGGAAGCTTCATGTTTGGCCCCTGGACGGGACTCGGAGGTTCTAGGTGACTTACCCCAAGGGGTAGTTAACACCATCACTTCGGCGTGAGCACCGTCTACAAGACAGGCCTACGCCCTGAAGTGGAACCTGTTCGTCAAGTGGTGTTCTTCTAGCCAAGAAGACCCCCGAATCTGCTCGATCGCGTCTGTGCTTTCCTTCCTGCAGCAAGGGTTGGAGCGTAGGCTGTCCCCCTCCACCCTCAAAGTCTATGTTGCTGCGATATCCGCCTATCATGACCACGTAGATGGTAAGACGGTTGGTAAGCACGACCTGGTCGTCAGGTTCCTTAGGGGGGGGCGAGACGGTTCAATCCTCCTCGTCCCCCCTCCATACCCTCTTGGGACCTTGCTCTGGTGCTCCGAGCACTTCAGAATGCCCCATTTGAGCCTTTGCAGTCAGCAGAGCTAAATCTTCTCTCTATGAAGACTTTGCTGTTGGCTGCATTGGCCTCCATCAAGAGGGTAGGGGACCTGCAGGCATTTTCGGTCAACGAATTGTGCCTAGAGTTCGGGCCAGGCGATGCCCACGTGGTACTAAGACCCCGGCCTGGCTATGTGCCCAAGGTTCCTACCACTCCCTTCAGGGACCAGGTGGTGAACCTGCAAGCGCTGCCCCCGGAGGAGGCAGACCCAGCCCTAGATTTGCTCTGTCCTGTCCGTGCCCTGCGGATCTACGTGGATAGAACTCAAAGCTTTAGGACCTCAGATCTTTGTCTGTCACGGAGGCCAGCAGAAGGGAAAGGCTGTCTCCAAGCAGAGGATGGCCCACTGGATAGTGGATGCCATCACCTTGGCTTACCAAGCACAAGGTGTGCCCTCTCCGCTCAGGGTGCGAGCACACTCTACTAGAAGTGTTGCATCCTCCTGGGCGCTGGCACATGGCGCCTCGCTGTCAGACATCTGTAGAGCTGCGGGCTGGGCGACACCTAACACGTTCGCTAGATTCTATAGCCTACGTGTAGAGCCGGTTTCCTCCTGTGTTCTCACCTCAAACGGGTAGAAACACTGAGGGGCCCCGGCTCTTGTCGGCTTGCTGCGCTACGGCGTTATTCTCTCCAGAAGCAAACTCTGTGAGTCCTCCATCACCCTCGGTGCCGGACATGGCGGAGCATCTGGCATCATGCCCCTTGCCACTGAATCCTTGACCAGTATTGGGCTTGGGTTATATGAATGACCCTGCGGGGATCCCATATATCTGTCCACGGTCGCTCCTACGGGAAGCCCGTGTCTTTCCCTTGGGAGAGCCTTCCCATCAATGGGATTGAGCCCCCTCTCTCTGTAGCTTAAGCTAACAAAATACAAACAATATTTCATGTGTTTGAATGTGTCCCATTAAAATCAAATCAAATGCACAACCCAAACATGTGATATGTATTGCCAAATTTCACTTCAAAAAGCAGCTGTCCATGGAGGTATGAAGGTTTTGAGTTATTGAGTTCTATTGTTTTAGACTGTTCCACAACAGTTGGTCGGCTCTATTAACTGTGGTATATTCGTGTTAATGGTAAGAAATTTAAAAAAAATAAAAAATAAGAGCTTCTCTTCATTAGGATGAAAAACATTAGGGTTTTTCACACTTGAAATAGTAAACCCCGGCTATACAGAATCCTGGGTTATCTTTCTTCACGGTTCACACTGATTATTATTTACCTGAGATGAACAATTAATCCTGGGTATTCATACACTGCCGTTCCACACTGCACTGTACTAAACCATGGGATAACATCCTTATTTGCAGTGTCACTGATTGGACGAACACCACACACAATATGTTTACAAAAATGCTCAAGCTTTGCATGTCCTCTATTACAAGTTTATCCTGAATGGACATTTCAGACTATAAAATAATTAAAATGGTCTCTTCTTCACTGCAATTGTTGCGTTTTCTCTCAGCATTTGATGTTTTTCCTCTCCAACGCTGAATTTATTATTTATATAGAATGTACAGTGTTTCAGGGACTGTTTTAAGCATGTTAATATAAAAGAGTGAAATGTTACTTTACCCAGGGTTAAAAGTTTGTTTAGAACGACGATAAGCTCAGTGTGAAAAGCTTGCCTTTGATTTCTGTATACATTTTGAACTGAAAATGGTTAATTAATTTGATTTGTGACAGGGTATGATTTATGTCACAAAAATAGACGAGGGAAAGACCAGGAAAAAGCCCTTCAACCCCTGGTTGACCAACAACTTGCCAAAGAGCCTTTAGTGTTTTTTAAGTGTTTAGTGTTTGGACAAAAGGAGTCTCAGAATTAATTGCATGTTTATGGAATTTCATTTATTTTAGATTTAATTTGTCATGTACCTGCTGTGCAATAACTTTCAACCTAGTTCAATATTCTCTTTGAATTTTCTTATTCTCTTTTTCTGATTGTGTGTGTTTTTTTTTAAAGCAAACCACAGCTAGTATATGATACCTTTGGGGAAGTACATTTATTAAAATTAAATAATGTTTGTGTGTTGTTTTGGGATTTTATTAATCTGAATCTGCTTTAATTATGCATTCTAGTGTAAAATTGTGTAATGTGTATTATGTACTATGAAAAAAGGTTCATTCTGAAATGCTATATAAATATATATATAAGAAATATTTACATATAGTGGTGAAGAAGGAACACACATATTGCATTCCTGGTCATACGATTATGGACAATTTGTTTTTAATAAGGGATGTCATTGATGTTTCAACTATTAATAACTGTGATATCGGGCTTCTGTCAATTGATCAAGAAAAAGCCTTTGACCGGGTTGGGCATGCATATCTTTTAAAGGTTTTAGAAGCTTTTGGTTTTGGAAAAAAAAAATCTCTTGGATAAAGTTGTTGTACAATAAGGCCTCTGTAATGATCAAGGTAGGGGGTGGTTTGAGTAGTCCAGTATTTGTTAAAAGAGGCATTAGGCAGGGATGTCCTCTTTCAGGGCAACTATATAGCTTAGTAATTGAGCCACTTTTGGGTGATTTAAGAAATACATTGAAAGGTTTTCATGTTTCAGAACAGTTCAAATGTTCTGTATCTGCATATGCAGATGATGTAACTGTTTTTATAACTGGGCAGTGAGATATTCAAATACTCTGGAAAGGTAAACTGGGGAAAAAGTGAGGGCTTTATTATGGGAGATTGGAGGAATGGTGGGATACCTCACATTCCAGGAGGTTTAAAGTGGGGAAAAGAAGGTATTACAATTTTAGATGTTTTCTTGGGCTCTGATAACTATAGGAAAAACAATTGGGAAGGTATGCTGGATAAGGTGTTAGCCAAGTTGTCTAAACTTTATCCTACAGGGGTAGAGTCTTGGTCATAAATAATTTGGCTGCCTCCATGTTAGGGCACAGGCTGAATGTGCTAGAGCCACCTGATGGACTGATTAAGGAAAAGCAACTGTTTTTAATCAGTACTAATGAACTGGACTTGAACAATTTGACTCCCTTCTATCGCTCCATGCTACAAGCGTGGAATAGGACTTTGTCTGTAAACAGAGGAATTGATCAACCACAAGACTGGATCATGGGGGAACCTCTGTTTTACAATTCATTGATTCAGATGAAATGTCTTTCTTCAGGAGGTTTGAGGAACTGTCTGATTAGAGCTGGATGTACAAAAGTTGAGAATCTCAGAGATGACAAAGGGTGGAAAATGGCAGAATCACTACAGAAAGATACAGGAATAAACTCTTTACGCCTCTTGTCTCAGCTTCTGAAGGAATTGAATGAAGCTTTACCAGGAGTCTGCCGAGAAGCTTTAGAACTTCAGAAAGGACTAGAGAGAGGGAAAGTCTGCAAGATCCCATTGATTTCAGTGTCTGCTGCGGTAAAGGAGGAGTACCAAGAAGAAAGTGGCACAATATTGACTTTTAAAACACCACAATTGTAATGTCCTTTTCAGGACATCAGCAAAAAAGCAATATATTCTGTGTGTGTCAAAATGTCCCATTGGCATGTTTTGAAGAGAGTCAAGGCTTAGAGTAGGTCAGATTTATTAGCGCCAGACTTTAGGGGTTGCTGGAGATCTCTGTACAAGCCTCCTATAGAAGAAACGTACAGCAGATTTACAGTGGAGACTAATTCATGGTATTATAGCTACGAACAGGCACATGGCACACCTGAATCCATAAGTAGTGAAACATTGTCCCTTTTGTGGAATAGAAGAAACTGTAGATCATTTGTTTATTTATTGTGAGAGATTAGGAGGTCTTTTTGACTTTTTAAAAAGTTGGTTTGATGGTTTTGGTGTGAATTTTTCTCATAAAGGCTTTATTAGTGGTCTGAAATATAATGTCCAGGAACAAAAAAAAGTGTGTTTAATAAACTATTTGTTAGGATCAGCAAAGATGCCAATATGGGTGTGGCAGAGGGGGCATGGTTGTGTGAAGTCGGGAGAGAGAGAGAGCGCGGAGCCGAGCGGTGAGTAAGTAGGTCAAGTGCAACGCCGTTTGCGGAGATCATCCAGTCGCTGGCCGGTCTTCATCAAGAGCAACACCAATAGCTACTGGCTGTTAAGGAGGAGCAGGACAAGAGATTCGAAGTGCTCCTCCAGGCTCAGTATGAAGACCGCCAGCTGTTCTGGAGCTGGATAGACCGGGAGGGTAAGGCCGTTGAGGTTGCAGTTAACCCGCACCTCCGGCATCCGCTAATTTTGGGTACCAATTGGCCGGCATTTAATATATTATTGGGGCACTTGTGTGCGGATGCTTCTTGGGGAAAACATGTAAAGAGGAAAGAGACGGTTGCTCATTTGGGAGAGGTGGATTCGGGACCTCTGGGAGCTGTTCCGGGGGAGCAGAGCGGTCTGGAGATGCCCGTTCTCACAGACCTCGATGACTTTCCCCTGGAACAGTCCCAGGATGAGTCGCTTAAAAACGCGTTTAGTCAGGTCTGTTCCATCGACGGCTACCTCCTCCACCCTGACCAGCCGCTCTCTTATCCGTTTTTTTCTATTATAAAAGATAGGTTGTATCGGGTGACCCAAGACACCCAGACAAAACAAGATACATCCCAGTTATTGGTACATAAAAGCCACCGGGAAATGCTTTTCCAGGCGGCTCATTCTAATCCGATGGCCGGGCATTTAGGACAAACGGCTACACTTAACCATCTCATGGCCCGGTTCTTCTGGCCGGGCATTCACGAGAATGTGCGCAGGTGGTGTGCATCTTGTCGTGAATGTCAGTTGGTGAATCCACCGGCCATCCCAAAAGCACCATTGTGCCCATTCCCTCTGATGCAGGTCCCCTTCAAACGAATTGGTATGGACCTCATCGGCCATCAGGAAATTCAGTATGTCCTGGACTGAGAACAAAACTCCACACTTTGGGGCGGCTATCAATGGAGAATTTGTTACAGGCTCAGGACAGACAGAGACAGCTGTACAACAGAGGGGCTAGACTTCGTCAATTTGCACCGGGGGATAAGGTCCTTGTATTACTCCCCACTTCCAGCTCTAATTTGCTCGCAAAGTGGCAAGGGCATTTTGAGGTCACACAGCGAGTTGGGGACCTCAACTATGAGGTGGTATGCTCAGATAAGGAGGGAGCACGTCAAATATACCACCTCAACCTCTTAAAATAATGGTCTGAGGCGGAGTCATTGATGCTTGCGATGGTGGTGAGCGGAGAGGAAGATCTTGGGCCAGAAGCGGTTCAAAAACCTCAATCCCTCGCTCTGGCCCTGGGCGGGGATCACCTCTCACCCTCGCAGCTCACTGACATCAAAACATTACAAGTAGAGTTTGCAGACGTGTTCTCGCCCCTACCTGGTCGCACAGACCTCATTCAACACCATGTTGAGACCGAGCCGGGCATGGTTGTTCGCAGCCGGCCGTACCGTTTACCTGAACACAAGAAAAAGGTAGTTCAGGCTGAATTAGAGGCTATGCTGGATATGGGAGTGATGGCGCCAGCAGTGAGGGCGAGCCCGATAGTTTTGGTCCCAAAACCTGACGGCTCTGTCCGATTCTGCGTGGACTATAGAAAAGTAAACGCGGTGTCGAAATTTGATGCGTACCCAATGCCAAGGGTGGATGAATTGCTTGATTGGTTAGGAACCGCTCGCTTTTATTCGACACTGGACTTAACAAAGGGATATTGGCAGATCCCATTGTCTCCAATGTCCAAAGAGAAAACCGCTTTCACCACGCCGTTTGGATTACACCAATTTGTCACCCTTCCTTTCGGCTTGTTTGGGGCTCCCGCAACCTTCCAGCGTCTGATGGAGAGAATTCTCCGGCCGCATGCTGCGTACTTGGATGATATCATCATCTACAGTGCGGACTGGCAGCGGAATATGCAGCACTTGCACGCTGTCCTGAAGTCACTGAGAATAGTGGGGCTCACGGCCAACCCAAAGAAGTGTGCAATTGGGCGGGTGGAAGTAAGATATCTGGGCTTCCACTTGGGTCATGGACAGGTGCGTCCCCAAATTGGACCAAGACCAAAAAGGAGGTTAGACAGTTCCTGGGGCTAGCGGGATATTACAGAAGGTTTGTGGCTAATTATTCGGACCTCGCTAGCCAGCTGACTGATCTAACTAAAAAGGACGTGCCAGATACAGTTCAGTGGACGGAGCGGTCTCAGCAGGTTTTCACCCAGATAAAGGCTGCTCTGTGTGGTGGGCCACTCCTACAGGCTCCTAATTTCTCTCTCCCTTTTTTTCTACAGACTGACGCTTCAGACAGGGGGCTGGGCGCGGTCCTGTCCCAGGAGGTGGAGGGTGAAGAGTGCCGGTGCTGTACATCAGTCTAAGAGAGTAGCAGGTAGTACTGCTACTACCTCCTGGGGTGGGAATTCACCCTCTGTTCGGACCACGCCCCTTTGCAGTGGCTCCACCGCATGAAGGATACCAATCACCCGTTGGTATCTAGCTTTACAGCCTTTTAAGTTCAAGGTGGTCCACAGGCCGGGTGCTCAGATGGCTGTGGCTGACTTCCTCTCCAGGAGAGGGGGGTGGGGGGGTGCAGGCCTTCTGCTGCAGGCCGGATGGTTTTTGCATTGGTTTTCATTTTTACTTCTGCGTTGTTGTCTGCGTCAATGTGCAATTACACATGCAGACCGCTAGGAGGCAGTGTCCTTGGGAATGTTGTTGGTAACCCACAGTATCAAGGCAAAAGCCGAAGAAGAAGCATGTTTACATTGTCATTGCATGCGTCTCAATCAGCTCCTGGTTCAGTAGTCAGGGCACTGATCAGGACATAAGTCATGATCAGTGCCCTGACTACTGAACTAGGGAGCTGATTGAGACGCACCCAAAGTATCAGCAGCAGTGATTGTGGCAGATAGCGGCTTTTCTTGTGGCTTGAGTTGTTGTATCTAATACAAATTAAGCATCTCTAGTTGATTAGTAGAGTAGTTACATAAGAGGCGATCTGGCACTGGAATGCGTTTTTGAAATCAGGCAGAGCTCGTGGCGCTGTTTTCAGTATCGGTGGTTCGTGCAGACGAGCGCTTCAATTGATTGCTGTTGCGGAGACTTTATTCGTTCCGTTGAAATCACAAAACGAAATGCCCCCAAATGTGTCCCTGTTCTTGATTTACAATTACTGATTAACATCTTTGGTTTTAATGAGAAAATAAATAAACTATACACAGCGGATCTATGTTTTTATCCACTAAAATAAAGAATCTCTGCACTACAAAATATTGTGTTATATAGCAGATGTAAGGATGGAACTATCATCCCATTTCTGGACACACACACTCCTATCGCAGATTTATTTTATTTATTTATTGACCGGTTCTGGCAGACCAATCACAGCGTTTGCGGTCCACATAGAATTGATGCGTTGTTACATTTTTGGAGAGGTGCGCGTTAGCGTACGTCGTAGGGTACGCGCCATCACACAGCCTACGGCGTACACTCGACGCAGAAGTATAAATTGGCCTTTAGTCTTATGGTTTAAAATTCGTTTTCTTGATTTACAGTGAGTACCATGTTTTACCATGCCTAATATCGATCTACCTAAAACATGTGTCTCATAGTAGCCGCTGAGCAAACACACAGAGTAGCATTATAACAACTTGCAACACACTCACATGTATTTAATATGATAAAACAGCGCTGCGTTACCCCACATACCGTATTTCCTCAAATAAAAGCCGGGGCTTTATTTACCTGAACTGCAGAAGGTCACCGCTTTTATTTGAAGCATGCTTTTATTAGGGGCAGGCCTGTATTTCGAATTCCATCTATTTGACAAAATTATTGTTTTAAATAAACCATTTTAAATGAAAAGCGATAGCGCTCCAGAGGACAGATATCATCAGGGGCGGGGTGGGGTTTCAAAGGATTGCAAATGCAATGCAATTTTTTGTTCATTTTATTCATTTTTAGAATGTAATCATTTATTTGTAATAAACATTTTAAGTGGCCCATTAAAAAGTATTATTTATAAAGTTGAATTGTGTTTTTAAAACATACATGAGGTCATATTGTGACTGTTGCGGTATGTGCATTGAAAGAGCTGTAAATATTTCCTCCAGTGGAGATCAAGCGTCTTTCTGGAGATTCTGCTCATTTCTGAAGCTCTTTCCGCTCAGCACCGCGCGCTCAACCCAGAACTCCCTTTGTGACATGCTGGATCAAATTTAGGCCTATCTGAAATAAATAGTAAGGGCTGTCCCTGACTAAAGTTTTTTTCCTTTTCTAGTAGTTCATTTAAGCCGGCGCTGCCGCTTCCACCTCATGTCATTGTCTGTTATAGGCTATTTGCTTGTTATTTATTAAATCCGGGCAATTTGGTTGATAAAACATAGATTAAAATTAAGATACAATTTATACAAAACGAAATGTACTTTTGTGATATATTTGTTGTTCTTTCGTGTTTTATAGACTCGATATAAACTCTATAATTTCGTTATTTTACTAACCCAAATAATGTGCTTTCTATATTCCACGTGAGGGAAAAAAGCTTCCTTCCACTTAAGAAGAGTTGTGTTCCTTTAAGCACTTTTTATTTTAATATATATCTCTTTACATAAATATTATTTTCTACTTAAAAAAAAACTATAATTTAGTTTTTTTTCTAACCCAACTAATGCACGCACTTTTCTCAATCCGTTATGGAGCTATTCAATTTTGATTTTGCATATTGTTTTTTAAATGTTCGTTCGAGTAGTTCAAATGACCACTTTACAATATTTCAATAACATAATTTATTTTGAAGCCTATGCTGTTTTCTTGTACAAAATAAAATAGTTTAAGTTAAATGCAGAGTAAGATGTGTAAAAAAGACAAGAGGCTAAGAGATTGTCCAGATCATTTCTGTTGCTTTGACAGACTAACACACGTCACATATCTCATAGACTACAGTATTTAAAATAGCAGATATGCATCAGTTATATTCTCTATTTAATTTACAGAGAAATTCCTGCAAAGTGTTTAGGTTAAGTATAGAAGAGACCAGGATTGTGCGTCGCAATCGCAAGACTCCCAGCGGGGGGCGATGGCCACGATGGTTTCGGTCCTTCGGCACAACCCTACTGTACATTATGCTGAACTTGAATGCACATGAAATGAAAGGAAATAATTTTCCCCTGGCCTTAATTTGAGACCGGCCTTTATTTGTTTGTGCTGGCCACGCCCCCGGCCACTATCAGAGGCCCGGCGTTTAATTGACTACAGGCTTTTATTTGAGGAAATACGGTACGCATAATAATTAGTTACATTTATATAGTGCTTTAGGCACTCAAAGCGCTCTACATAGAAGGGGGGAATCTCCTCAACCACCACCAATTTGCAGCATCCACCTGGATGATGCGACGGGCAGCCATATTGCGCCAGAACGTCCACCGTCTGTAGAGGCGAAGACAACAACGCCCATGACTCCCCAAAATCAAGGCATCATCAAGCTATGCCTTTGTTTTGAATAAGCACCCTCTAGCGGCGAAAATTACATATTGTGCCTTTAACCCTATACCCCATACCTAAACATAACCACTACAACAACTAACTTACTATCAATAAATAGTAATTGAGATTATTGAGGGAAAACTCCTAGTTAATAGTGAATATTTCCTAATCTAAAGGTTTACCACACAACCACACACACAGTGAATAAATAAAATAATTAAAGTGAATGCTTTCTATCAGTAAAGCAGCAGAGCCTTAGAGATCATCCGTTTCAGCACCACGGACAGCGCAGCTGAAGGGAACATGCAGTCGGGTGGATGGGACAAAACACAGAGGACACTACATGATAGATGTGTCTGATTATGATGGAAGACGCAATAAAAGAGCATTGTGAATTAACTCAAGGAGAAACAAAAGGGGTGTAACATTAACATCTCTTTCTGCTCTCCTTTGTTTCTGTAGTAGGGATGCACAAAGCTACATTTACAAATCGAACAACTCTGTGGGTTGCCTTAACCTTGTTCCGCAGAATTTTTTTTGAATAGTTTGGGCTGAGAATGATGATTAGAAATAAAACAATAGCCTCCATATACAGCATATGCACACAGTACAACAATTTGATCCACCTCTCACTAAGTCTTGCTTTTTGTAAATTAAAGTAGGTATAACTCTAGTAACACAGCAGCTGAGTTATGTGTGACATCTTCAGGTGATGAATATATGATATATGAGATAAAGTAAATGTCACAAAATCCCCTTGTTCCACCATAATGCGGCAGAACGCAGCACTCTACACAGTTCAAGTTTCACCAGGTGTCATGAATTGCCCTCTCTAGCATTATACTGTCAAAATGATTAATTATTCTTTAGCTGTTGGAATAATACGCTGATGATGTTCGATTATTTTGAGGATGATTAGTCATATACAGTCATCAGCAATGTGACGCATACTATATATTGCCAGCTTAGTTTACTGTGGAGGAACACGATGTCAACAGACTGAATTACCTTATTTTAATTGTGATTAAATAAAAAAAAATAAAAAAAATGTACTAATTTGGCATTTGGGGGGAAAAAGGACACAGCCACAGCAAAGACCACTGAGTAAATGATTGGTAAATTAATTATTAAATGACCAGATGAACAACTGATAAAAATTAATGAAAAGAAGAGATAGAGTGTATAAGAGTGCAGGCCAAATGGCTCCATCTCACTTCCATTCGGGCGCCAGTGTTCTCTATGAGATAACAATCACAAGGACATCCACCTTATGTGAGGGTTATTTAATAAGCGGCCAGTGCCTGTTCGAGGCCAAACACAATTTCATCTCATCTTTAACCTGATGAGGAAATTAACATCCTTAGTGCGGTCACTCAAGGAAAGACATCACAACAGGGGTGTCGCAATTCATTTGCCATTTGGCCACACTTCCACTAAATATCCATAATGAATTAAATAATGCTGAGTAATTACAATTACTTTCAAGCCATGGTTTCATTTGGAACTTGTGATATGATTTGACCCCATCCAACCCTCCATACCTCCTCTCCTCCATGTCTCTCTCTCTCTCACTTCCTGTCGCTCTCTTAATGCAGAGCGCCATTGAGTATTCCTCTCAGGCAGGGTGCCTGTAGAAAGTCAAACAATTCCCTTTGACATCCATTTGGGAAGCAATTTAAAGCAGGAAAACCAAATAGCTATTGTGAGTGATCTGAATAAGCATACTGTTGTTTTTTCTAGGATACATACACACACACACACACTCCCATACGGCCTTTATATATATATATATATATATATATATATATATATATATATATATATATATATATATATATATATATATACACACACCGATCAAGCATAACATTATGAGTGGAAGCATAACATATATTGCATTGGTCCCCCTTTTGCTGCCAAAACAGCCCGAACTCGTCAAGGCATGGACCCCTAAAGGTGTGCTGTGGTATCTGGCACCAAAGATGTTAGCAGCAGATCCTTTAAGCCTGTAAGTTGTGAGGTGGGGCCTCCATGGATTGGACTTGTTTGTTCAGCACATCCCACAGATGCTCAATTGGATTGAGATCTGGGGAATTTGGAGGCTAAGTCAACATCTCAAACTCATTGTTGTCCTCCTCAAACCATTCCTGAACCATTTTTTCTTTGTGGCAGGACACATTATCCTGCTGAAAGAGGCCACAGCACCAGGGAATAGCGTTTCCATGAAAGGGTGTACATGGTCTGTAACAATGCTTAGATAGGTGGTACGTGTCAAAGTAACATCCACATGGACGGCAGGACCCAAGGTTTCCCAGCAGAACATTGCCCAAAGCATCACACTGCCTCCGCCGGCTTGCCTTCTTCCCATAGTGCATCCTGGTGCCATGTGTTCCCCAGGTAAGCGATGCACATGCACCCAGCCATCCTCATGATGTAAAAGAAAACGTGATTCATCAGACCAGGCCACCTTCTTCCATTGCTGATCCAGTTCTGATGCTCACGTGCCCACTGTTGGCGGTGGTGGACATGAGTCAGCATGGGCACCCTCACTGGTCTGTCGCTATGCAGCCCAATACGCAACAAACAGACACCATTCTATCAGAACCAGCATTAAAGGATTAGGTCACCCCAAAATGAAAATGTCCTGATAATTTACTCACCCCTATCTCATCTAAGATGTTCATGTCTTTCTTTCTTCAGTCGAAAAAAAATTAAGTTTTCGGAAGAAAACATTCCAGGATTTTTCACCATATAATGGTTTTCAATTGCAACCAAAATGCTGAAGGTCCAAATCAATGCAGTTTCAAAGGGCTTTGAAGTGCTTCAAATGGTACTGCACGATCCCAGATGAGGAATAGGGTCTTATCTAGCGAAACAATCAGTCATCATACATCTTGGATGAGATGGGGGTGAGTAAATTATCAGGCAATTCTCATTTTGGGGTGAACTAATCCTTTAACTTCTTGAGCAATTTGATCTACAGTAGCTCGTCTGTTTGATCGGACCACACGGGCCAGCCGTCGCTCACCATGTTCATCAATGAGCCTTGGCCATCCATGACCCTGTCGCCGGACCTTGGACCACTCAAAATAGATACTGACCACTGCAGACCAGGAACACCCCACAAGAGCTGCAGTTTGGGAGATCCTAAGCTCAAATTGCTTGCCCATTTTTCCTGCTTCTAACACGTCAACTTTGATTACAAAATGTTCACTTGCTGCCCAATATATGCCACCCATTAACAGGTGCCGTGATGAAGAGATAATCAGTGTTATTCACTTCACCTGTCATGCCTGATCGGTGTATATAGTGTGTATGTACAGTATGTATGTTTGTACTTGCTGGTTGCACCACATGACTAGTCGATTAGGTGGACAAATGTTTATAGTGGAGCAGTTTTGTTGAACCATTTCTAACTAAGAAAGAAATATTATAAAAATATTAAAAAATATTATTATAAATAATATAAGTATATTATAGAAATGGTCTATTAACCTTGTAATTATTATTTATAATTTTCTTTAATAATAATGTTAATTTACTTACATTTATGATGTTTTTTTTTTTAAACGATCAGGACCAAAAAATGAGAGTCATGTCATCAATCCATTACTTTCGAAATGATCATTTAGATTTTTTTAATGGTCCACAGCTCAGTCAGAATCAAATGTTGGCCATGCACACATCACAGTATCCACTCCGCTCAGTCAGCAACTCTGCAGAAGGCTGCCATGGCAACCGATCCACAGCATGATGATTGGCCAAAGAAAGGCAGGACAGTTTATTGTTTTCTTATGATAGTGTCATTACATCACACACATCCTGGAAGTAGTTATCAAATTTGCATTCAGTAATTTGTATCACAGTTTCCCACTCTCATGCTGTTTTGCCCAAGAACTCTTCCCATTCTCGAGGGGTTACGAAAAAATAAGTCTCAAAATAATGAATAAACATGTCTGTGCTGACAAGTCAAGGGCAAACATTAATTAATTAATGCCAAAATGTTGGAAGTGACAAGTTCGTTTGGATTATTTCAAAATTTCAAGGCATTTAATTAAAAATATGCTAATTTCCAAAGCGGCTGTACTCGTACTATGAAAATCATTTTGGACTACGTTTCAATTACAGTCACACTACACATTCATCTCTCACTACAGAGAGAGAAAGAGAGAGAAATTTCCACTGTCCTTTCTCCAGACAAAGCATATGCACAAATAAAATGAAACTGTTATTAATAATAATTCAGATCGCAACTGCAACTTTGTGCAATACAGCCAAACAGAGGAGATGCTATCCAAATGAGAGACCTCAGTGATGCAGTCCAAAACAAAACATTTGGTCTTTAAGTCTTATCTTCTCACATTTAACATCTCGATTATTACTGTAACCTTGTTTCCCTGAAAAGGGAACAAGATGCTGCATCGAAAATTGACTACAATGCGTGATTGCGTCCTGAAGCATGTGTGAAATCAGTCCAATGGTGTGAAGGGATGTCATAGGCGGGTGACGTCATGACCAGGAAGCTATAAAGTGCGCCCAGACCAAACAATGTCAGCTTCTGATAGGCGGTAGCAATTCGATCACAGGCACGGCGTAAGTATGGCTGGGCGATGCAGTGTCTTGTTCCCTTTTCAGGGAACCAAGGTTACAGTCGTTCGTAACGAGACGTTCACTTTCAAGGGGATTCGTGCCGCGGTGATAATTGACGCTGTGGGGATGTTTATACCCATGTTGCCGTACTGACCAGTGCCTGTCTTGTGTGTAATCAGGATAGTACAACTAAGACAGAAGCACTTGAGACCCAGGGGTAAAGCTCAAATCTAGGTTGACGAATGTGTGCGGAGAGGACCAGCCACCGCAGCACACACCTCTTGTAGGCATACCTCTTATTATAAGAATTTTGAAGCTGCCAACCTCCTCCTGATCTGACGCATATAGGAGGAAACTAGATGGTGAAACTAGAAACTAGATAACAAGATGGTGGTCTAGTGGGTTAAACCACTGAACTGATATGCAGAAGATTTCTGGTTCAATCCCAGCAGTCACCACCAGTGTGTCCTTGAACAAGGCACTTTACTCCATGCTGCTCCAGGGGAATTTCCCTGTAAAAAGTGTAAGTCGCTTTGGATAAAAGCGTCTGCCAAATGCATAAATGTAAATGAAACTAAGTACCAATGGGTTTCTTTCCAAAGACACCACTTGGGTGGGTGGTAAGCAGCTAGGCTCCCACATAAGCCTTTAGAGTGGAAGGGGAAATGTATGGGGAAAATCTATCCTGGAGGAATCCCAGCACTGTACCAACTGAGCAATTAACTGGATCCAGCTGATGATTTCCACCAGTTTCCTTGTGCAGGGAGCTCAGTGAGCATGGTCTCAACAACCTTAGTTGAGAGAGCTGAGTCTATGATTTGGACCCCCTCAGAGGCCAAACCCACACTTCCATAACTCTGCTCTCCAGAACTCCTGGGAGTAGAACGATCAGGGAAACCGTGTACAGATGCAGCCTCGACCACGTCTGTACATCCATATGAGCTACACCATCTCAGGCCGGAGTCTCCATTCCCCAGACCTTAGCCCCTGCCTCGACAGGATGTCTGCTCCCTGAATTTGGTGCCTAGGGATGTAGAGCCTGAGCCATCATCAGCAGTTAAGTGCTAAGAGAGATGATGACCCCCTTGATCCATAATCGCTCCACAGCACTGTGAGGGAAGCATCCAAGCTCCCAGCACAGGACCCTGGGACAAGAACCACGGCTTCTTCCACATAACCAAAGAACGAAGCACCTGCACGTAACCTTGATCATGCGGAACGGGTTGCCCCCTCAGGGAAACCCCTTGGTCTTGAGCCACCTCTACAAAGGTCTCATGTACAGCAAGCCAAAAGGTATTCCGTTGGACGCAACTGCCATCAGATCTCAAAACTGTTGGACAGTGAGTGACTGGCCTAGCTTTATCTAGCTCACTTGCCTGCCATGCCGTCGAATCCCTCACCACACCTAAAAAGTGGTCCTGCGTAATGGAGAAAGCACACTTTTCTTTGTATTCACCCTCACCCTAAAAATCTTCTAAGGGAGCCAGTCTCTCGAGACTGGACTCTGGTGTTACTTAAGAGACCAATTTGGTGCCCTGAAGCAGCGAACCGGCAGGGGACAACCGAACTGATTGCTCTGAGACACTCCTCAGAGGGTGCGAGCATCCCAGCGCCACTACGTTTCCGGGCGGACACTGAGATATGGGCTCGCTGGAGACCCTGAGGGCACTGAAGAGAAATGGGCACAATATAGTGAGTGAGGTGTTGACCATTTCCCTCCAGAGGGAACTGCTCTCAGAGGTCTGGCGCCATTGTCGAAGCCTTCTTCGAGATAATGATGTCCTTAGATCCGTCTTACCCCGAGAAGTCTTCGGCCGAGACTACTAAAGGAACCAGCCTCTCGAGACTGATCTCTATCATAACTCGAGTAGCCAATCCATTGCCCTGAAACAGATGACCGCAGGAAGCAACCAAACTGACCCCTATGATCATCTAACTTCTCAAAAATCAGATGAGTATTTATAATTTTATTCCTCAAGATTAAATGCAGCCAAAGATCAACCAGACAAGAAAACTCGGTCGGGATGAAAGGCTGAATAAATTATTTTCATATAGGCATCTTCTCAAAGCCAGACAAATGTTCCATCTAATTTTTCAAAATTAAACTCAGCCAAGAAAAATAAATAAATAAATAAATAAAAAAAACAGACAAGTTTTGTGAGCCTGAATATTCAAATTAAATCTCATATACAAAAATAATCATAAATTATAGCTTGCAAACATACATAATTAGTTTGCACGCAATCATAGTAACAAAAAGGGAAAAAGAAAGCAAACAGGAGCGGAGCTAAAAGTAGTTGTTCCATGAAACATGTTTCATACTGAAAAGTATGCAATACACACACGTGTGTGTGTGTGTGTTTGTGTGTGTGTGTGTGTGTGTGTGTGTGTGTGTGTGTGTGTGTGTGTGTGTGTGTGTGTGTGTGACCCATCGTGCTGAATACTGATCTAATACATCAAGCAGTGTGTATGCTGATCTTGCCGGTTTGACTGTAGGACCTTTGAACTATTGCCCACTGGTAGAAGTCACGGTGTGCCTCACAAATGCATCACTTTGCAATCAACCATACTGCACACAGATCGCTGCCAAAATAACCAGCACGTAGGGTATACGGAGCAAGGAGGAGTAATTGCATGTGTATGTTGTGTTTTGTAGGGGAATATCCCCTCTGGTTGATTTTGACACACATGCACATGTTGGTCTTGATTAGCTCTTCAGGGACCAGGGCTTCACAGAGGTGTTGGAGACGTGTGGTTGTTGGCAGCATTGTGGTGAGACCGCTGGCCCAAAGAGGACCCAGTGTCGGCTCAGCTTTAGCTGTTTTATATCGACGTTTGTGTGAACGCTGCCTTCTGCTCTGATAAGCTCTGCTAGCGTCTGAGAAAGAGAGAGAGCTTTAATTGTGTCCGTCAGACTGTCAGCACTCTTACACAGCCCATTACTGAAAAGCTTCATGCTAAAAGCTTGATTGAAAACCCTACGGGTCGAATGCAGCACAGGCCAGATAATTGAACCAGAACCATACAAAGGGAGCCATGTCAGATCTTCCAGAGAAAAGCCATGCAGGGCATCAGAATTGGCTAAAGTCCTAATGATGGACACACAACTGTGTACCTCCTCACTGACTGTGGCAAGCAGGACATGTTCCTGGATACACATCCTTTCATTCTCAGCCAATTAGATTTAGGGGTTAGCGCTAGGCTAGTGCTTCAACAGTGTTCTTATCAACCCATCATGTTCCTCTGAATTTGAGAGTAATTGATGGTCAGGGCAAGGGTTGAACTATATTTATTGGACATGTCTGTCGTTCCAGAACAGAACACTTTGATCCAGGAACACATCTTGCCTGGCAGATTACTGTCCATTCTCTTGAGATTCTCAAACTACGCACACTGGATGCAATGAATTCAGTAGTCAGCATATACTAATCTGTAGATTTGACATCCTATTTTCCAACTAAGACCTGAAGGGCCATTCACACAGAATGCGTTCTTGTGTTTAAACATTTGAGATGCAGCACAATGTAATAGAATGCAGGGTCAATGTTCAAAGAAGGCACAATGATGTCTACCTCATTTTTACATAAAAACAATAAAAAGAAATGGTGCAATGAAATGCAAAAACATATTCTGTGTAACCTAGCCTTAAAGACCCCTGTGGTGAAAATCAAGTTTGTATGTCTATGTGTTTTTAATATGCTTTAAGACAAACCATGTGCAAATTCATGTCAACACCATTAAGTATTTTCTCCTTAAAACTACAGTGAACGTCTCAAAAATGCGATTTGAGCATATCATTAACTATACTGTGGGAATCTCAAGAGAAGCCAGGTTATCCAGATATACATTTCTGTTTATATGAAAAATCTGGTACATTTAGCAATATAGCAGGTCAATAATGTATATAATAACTTTATGCCTTTCTCCAATGACGTTCTAAGTTGTTCAAAGAGTTTCTAAGGATACTGATTTTTAGAAGACAGTTGTCTGACTCTGAGATGGCAAACGGGAAAATGATTTGTGTAACATTAGCAACACATTATTAGCTGTTTGATACATAGTCAAGCCGAAGGCTAATCATATCAATTACCGTTATGTGTCCAAAGTTGTGCATAGCGATACATAAAGCACATTACCATTCTGATACATCGACTTATTGACGAGCCCGTATATTTCACTTTTCACTTCTGAATCAGTTTATGATTCAATATTCATATCTGTGACCCTGGACCACAAAACCAATCATAAGTCACACGGGTATATTTGTGGCAATAGTCAACAATACATTGTATGGGTCAAAATTATTGATTTTTCTTTTATGAAAAAAAAATTATAATAATTAGGATATTAACTAAAGATCAAGTTCCATGAAGATATTTAGTAAATTTCCTACCGTAAATATATAAAAAATTTATTATTAGTAGCAATATGCATTGCTAAGGACTTCATTTGGACAACTTCAAAGGCAATTTTCTCAGTATGTAGATTTTTTTGCACCGTCAGATTACAGATTGTAAAATAGTTGTATCTCAGTCAAATATAAATGGATTTAATGGAAAAAGTTATTCAGCTTTCATAAAATTTAATTAACAATCACCACAGGGAAGCCCAACTGAAAGTTGCGAATGTGGCATTTAAAGTGGGTTATTCAAGCACCGTCATCCGATTCATAAGCTGTTGTTAGTTATGTTGTGTATGAACACTATTTTTACTGTTATGTTTACTTTTAAGATACTCATAAACTAGCTACAGTCTGAAAAAGAAAGAATACCACATATTTTTTTCTCTCCTATAGATTAACCTTCCTCCGCCACTGATTGTCCACATATCTGGAAGTAGTGTTCTCAAAAAACTTTTTCAGTGTACACCGAACCTCATCCAAAACCTGTTTTTATTTTATTTTTTGCTTCTATCTTTTAGTGAAGCTCTTTTGAAATCCTCTAAAGGCATCTCTCACCAGCAGTTCTTTACTCACTCTCTCTCTCTCTCTCTCTCTCTCTCTCTCTCTCTCTCTCTCTCTCTCTCTCTCTCTCTCTCTCTCTCTCTCTCTCTCTCTCTCTCTCTCTCTCTCTCTCTCTCTCTCTCTCTCTCTCTCTCCCCCTCTCTATTCTCTCAAACACTACTGATGGATTTATGGCTATCCCCTCCAGTATTAGCAGTTATTGATTAGTGTCTGACACTGGCCAGATATGGCAAAACTATAGAGTGTCTACCCCTCTCTCTCGCTATCTGAGAAGAACAATCTTCTGCATGAAGGGAACAAACCTCATTGGACCCCAAACACTGCAGATGTCTAAGAGTAACGCCTGAGCAAACAAGATCCGCTCTTAAGATTTGTTGCATCTCTTGAACTGAACTTGAAATCAAATCAGTCCACTATTCAAATTATCTTTTCTCCATGTCAGTTACAATTGTTTCATTGCCCTAAAACAATGTCTTCATTTATTCCACCAACCCAGTTTATGCTGTGAAATATTGAAAGCACGTGTCTCAGACTGTTGCATCAACCATGCTAAAAATTATACAGATTTTGATTTAATTGTGCTTTTAGCATGGGGGATGAATTGAACTAGATTTGCATTTCTAGAAGGAATACCTATGTTTTCAAGGCAGCAACAGAATAAATGTTAAAGTTATAGTTAAATTAGACCAACTTAAAAATGATTAAATGGGCAGTCTTGAGATTGTAGCTTACTCATCATCATACTCAACAATAAGGCAGTCAAATAAAATCAGAGTTATATGGCTAAATTTAATTTGAATGTTGTAAAATGAAGAAAAAATATGTGCAGCAGAATACAGGTTTGGTGTCACATTCACTTACCATTATGTTTGCATGTTTATAGTGTTTATATGTTTAGACATATTTTCTATATCTTGCTGTACAAAATGGAAGTGATCGAAAAAATGTGAACTCTTTTATCACCATCAGCTCCTTGAACAGTGTAAAAAAAACTGTGATTTTATGGAATTCCAACAGTTACACCTAATAAGCTTGACATGACAGAATCCTATATTCTCTCATTGAAAAGACAAAGAGTATTTAATGTATTCTCTCTTTCCCTTCATCCTAAATAGAATGTCAGTTTTTTATTCTTACATCAAAAACAGTGGTCGTTCTGATGAGGTTGAGAGGACTGTATGATCTACAGCGAACATGGGTAATTTGACTTTAATACAAGAGTTGGCAGCATGTACTATGGAGCGAGGCATTTGCGAGGCATATCTGCACTTGATCAAATCCGGAGGTGTAAGCCGAAGGTTCTCTGAAGACACTATCTCAGCTGATCAGAGAAAAATGTAAAAAAGAGATACAGCACTGGGATTAAAGGCACAGTGTTCTAGGTAGAGTTATTGTCATGACAAAGCGGAATCTCAAAGAACAACTTTTGGAATTTAATAATCCTTGATGTCTGAGTCTTGATGGATCAAAACATAGATCCAGAGTAAAAACCCATGGGGTAAAAATTTGATGATACTAAAAAAAAGTATGATGCTAATAAGACAATATGTGTTTTGTTTTTTTATTAGCTTGTGTTTTTCATGGACACCAACATTCTTCAAAATACCTTCCTTTGTGTACCATAGAAGAAAGAAAGACTTTGACCAGTTTGAAATAAGTGGAGGGTGAGTAAATGACAAAAGAATTTTGGATGGATGGATTGATGGATGAATGGATGGAAATAGTAATAAGATGGATGGATGGATGGATGGATGGATGGATGGATGGATGGATGGAAATAGTGATATGATGGATGGATGGATGGATGGATGGATGGATGGATGGATGGATGGATGGAAAAGTGATATGATGGATGGTGGGTGGATGGATGGATGGAAATAGTGATATGATGATGGATGGATGGATGGATGGATGGATGGAAATAGTGATATGATGGATGGTGGGTGGATGGATGGATGGATGGAAATAGTGATATGATGGATGGATGGATGGATGGATGAATGGATGAATGGATGGATGACACCCATCCATCCATCATATCACTATTTCCATCCACCCACCATGCACTCTCAGAAAAAAAGGTACAGTGCTGTCACTGGGGCGGTACCCTAAGGTACAAAAGTGAAAAGGTACATCTTTGTACCTTACTCACCCCTAAATGGTACATATTAGTACCTTAAAAGGTACATATCAGTACTTTAAAAGTGCATATTAGTACCTTAAAGGTACATATTAGTACCTTTTCGGTTTTGTACCTTAGGGTACCACCACAGTGACAGCACTGTACCTTTTTTTCTGACAGTGTGGATATGCTGGATGGATGAATGGAAATAGTGATATGATGGATGGATGGGTGTCATCCATCCATTCATCCATCCATCCATCCATCCATCATATCACTATTTCCATCCATCCATCCATCCACCCACCATCCATCATATCACTATTTCCATCCATCCATCCATCCATCCATCCATCCATCCATCATCATATCACTATTTCCATCCATCCATCCACCCACCATCCATCATATCACTTTTCCATCCATCCATCCATGGATGGATGGATGGATGGAAATAGTGATATGATGGATGGATGGATGGATGGATGAATGGATGAATGGATGGATGACACCCATCCATCCATCATATCACTATTTCCATCCACCCACCATGCACTCTCAGAAAAAAAGGTACAGTGCTGTCACTGGGGCGGTACCCTAAGGTACAAAAGTGAAAAGGTACATCTTTGTACCTTACTCACCCCTAAATGGTACATATTAGTACCTTAAAAGGTACATATCAGTACTTTAAAAGTGCATATTAGTACCTTAAAGGTACATATTAGTACCTTTTCGGTTTTGTACCTTAGGGTACCACCACAGTGACAGCACTGTACCTTTTTTTCTGACAGTGTGGATATGCTGGATGGATGAATGGAAATAGTGATATGATGGATGGATGGGTGTCATCCATCCATTCATCCATCCATCCATCCATCCATCATATCACTATTTCCATCCATCCATCCATCCACCCACCATCCATCATATCACTATTTCCATCCATCCATCCATCCATCCATCCATCCATCCATCATCATATCACTATTTCCATCCATCCATCCACCCACCATCCATCATATCACTTTTCCATCCATCCATCCATGGATGGATGGATGGATGGAAATAGTGATATGATGGATGGATGGATGGATGGATGAATGGATGAATGGATGGATGACACCCATCCATCCATCATATCACTATTTCCATTCATCCATCCAGCATATCCACACTGTCAGAAAAAAAGGTACAGTGCTGTCACTGTGGTGGTACCCTAAGGTACAAAACCGAAAAGGTACTAATATGTACCTTTAAGGTACTAATATGCACTTTTAAAGTACTGATATGTACCTTTTAAGGTACTAATATGTACCATTTAGGGGTGAGTAAGGTACAAAGATGTACCTTTTCACTTTTGTACCTTAGGGTACCGCCCCAGTGACAGCACTGTACCTTTTTTTCTGAGAGTGCATGGTGGGTGGATGGAAATAGTGATATGATGGATGGATGGAAATAGTGATATGATGATATATATATATATATATACACACACACACACTCACCTAAAGGATTATTAGGAAAACCATACTAATATTGTGTTTGACCCCCTTTTGCCTTCAGAACTGCCTTAATTCTACGTGACATTGATTCAACAAGGTGCTGAAAGCATTCTTTAGAAATATATATATTTTCTAAATATATATATATATATATATATATGAATATTTAGAAATAAAATAAAATAATAAATAAAATAAATAATAGTATTTTTAAATAAATTACTCTAATATAATAAATTAGTTTAATCTTATAAAATGTATATTAACAGAAGAATAAACTTAAAATACATTTTCCTTTTTTATTAATTTCTTCAAAGACTTCCTATCACCTCCTTGCAGACCTCAGTTTGAAAACCCCTGCCAAAGAGGACCTTAATGCTCTTGTCACCAACTGCTTTGTCATGATGCTTTGTGCAATGACAGGATCTCTCTTTGTTGATAAATCAAACAAATTAATCTTCAGTAATTTATCGATTTTTAGCCTCCCTTATATCATTAGATGTGGTGAAACCCTCCTACATAATTACCACTGATTGTTAGCTTTTACTGAAGTTTGCATGGCCAGATCTGTCCACACTGACCGATGACATCAGATAGTGATATTATATTAATGTCTTGACAGCAAAGAACTATAAATTAATCAAAGTTATGTTGGATTGTGACATGCAAAGATTGATGCATTGGCTTCTAATTTCTGTCCAAAAATAAATAAATAAATAAAGTGACTAGTCAAAGTTTGTCTGAAATGTAAGTAACTCTACACTGACCAGGCATAGCATAATGAGCTCTGACAGGTGAAGTGAATAACACTGATTATCTCTTCATTACGGCACCTGCTAGTGGGAGGGATATATTAGGCAGCAAGTGAACAGTTTGTCTTCAAAGTTGATGTGTTAGAAGCTGGAAAAATGGGCAAGCATAAAAAAATGGGCAACTTGATTTCGCCCTGCAGCTCAGGCTGGAAACCTGTACATTAATTTATCCTGCATCTGTCACACTTTTGTGGGAACCAATCACAGACTGGCTTATCCACCTGGCGCGCTATTGGCGGCTTTAGCACAATGACGGATAGAGAAGTGATGGATCGATGCCCGTTGACCACACCTCTTGTGGTCTGATTGGTTGAAGGACTATCCAATTGCATACAGAGTCATTTGAATTATGCTCGTTTATCACGCTTCTTATGCAGTAGAAAATACCTAGCAGACTCCCCAGACCAATGTTCAATCTTAAATTGAGTTTGGTCTGGTGATACCCAAACAAGCAAGCGTAAGGATTTGAGCAAGTTTGACAAGGGCCAAATTGTGATCTCCAAAACTGCAGCTCTTGTGGGGTGTTCGCAGGCTGCAGTGGTCAGTATCTATCAAAAGTGGTCCAAGGAAGGAACAGTGGTGAACTGGCGACAGGGTCATGGGCGGATAAGGCTCATTGACGCACATGGGGGGCGAAGGCTGGCCCGTGTAGTCTGATCAACCAGACAAGCTCAAATTGCTCAAGACGTTAATGCTGGTTCTGATCATTATATACAGTCACCATTGTATACACATACACAGTGCATCACAGTTTGTTTCATATAAGGCTGCATAGCTGCAGACCAGCCTGAGTGCCCATGCTGACCCCTGTCCACCAGACTTAAAGGATCTGCTGGTAACATCTTGGTGCCACATACCATCAGGGGTCTAGTGGAGTCCATGCCTCGATGGATCAGGGCTGTTTTGGCAGTAAAAAGGGGGACCTACACAATATTAGGAAGGTGGTCATAATGTTATGTCTGATTGGTGTGTATGATACGTTTAAAAAGATGCATTACATAACAGTATTAAACTCACAATGATGATGTTTATACTGCATATAAATGAACATAACAAAAATGACAAAAACAAAAAAAACTTTCTTTCAAAAAAAAGTTTCTTCTTAGTCTGTCCAGCTGTCTCTTTCATGATCATCATCTCTCTCTCGTCTCCCTGAAGAGATTCTTCTGAAGGCCTCAGTGTGCTTCAGGTGCGTTACAGGGCCTTTACACAGGAGACTCAGATCTGAGCCAATGCAAATTCACGGGAGACACTCTGTGGAAGTGAAGACGGCTGAATGTAGCTGATGGGACACCGGGACCAGACAGCCGAGCCTCAGGGACATAGGCTAAATTAAACACATCTGACGCACCGTGATGAGAAATGACCTTTTTGTACCGAGAGCTTGAGAGAGGTTACACAAACACAGGTCTGATCCGGAAAGTAAGATAGCTGGGGCTTCATAATGATGCAGTGAAAGGGACATTACCTAAGGCAGGAGCTGAGGGCAAAACCTGCTAGAATGCATTTACAATAACAATAATAAAGAAAAAGGTGTTAGATCTACTGGCATAGGGGAATACACATTGCATATTAGACCTTGCCTTCAAAACTGTAGGGGTGGCACACCACTCCAAGTAGGGCATGTAGTTGGATCAGCATCTATTTTGGTGCTGGAATAACATTCCTATCAAACAAACTTTACTTTAACTCTAGCCCTAAGCCCACAACACAATTTTACATTTTGTTCTACAATGTAAATTACAATGTTATTTTTGAAAGCGTATGTTTCTAATAACTAGATAAGACAGTTTGGGCTGTGAGTGTGTGCAGTGTACGCTGTAGAACAAAATGTCAAAGTACCATCACCTTATGTTTACCACAGACCTTATTTTACTCATAATTGAAAAAACAAAACAAAAAAAACATTATACAACCTTGAAGGAACGAGTCTTTCGGGTTCTGACGTCATACCTGCACCACTCTATTGCAGTTAAATCCCTTACATTTAGCATGTTAAATAGATTGTAATCAGTAGTTTATTAATGTTATTTTTTAGTTAAAAAAAAAAAAAAATTTGAATTGAGCTATACTCAGTTCAAGTAGGTTTGAACTATAAAAAAAATATTTAAATTGAGTTTACATGGTAATTTTATATTAGTACAAGTTAAAATGCACACAAGTAAGGAGGCTTGTTTCCTCCACAGAACAACCTTTTTTAAAGATATTTGCGACTTTTTATCTTTAAATTTTCAACTTTGACTTTCTCACAATTGTGAGTTTATATCTCGCAATTCTGACTATTTTCTCATAACTTTGACCTTTTTCTCACAATTGAGCTATTCCAACTTCATATAACACGCAAGTGCGACTTTATATCACGCAAATCTAACTTCATTAGCCTGACGTCGTCATACTCAATTCTAGTCAGAATATGAGTCTGATACTGCTCCGTTGGGCTGTGATTATGGGGCGTGTTTCAACCGAACCAGGAAAGACCTCAATTGGATAGACCTACAACCAATCAGAGCAACGGAGGGACGCATAACGTTAGTTGTCAAATGTCAACAGAACTCAACTGCACTGTGTTGCCAAGTCCGCGGGTTGAAGCAACCCCAATTATATGATATACAGACCCAGGAATACGAATTTTAGCAGGCAGCCCTGCCAAAATAACACATATTTTACTCCCCAAATGCCATTTTTCCCGGAGGAACCCCCCCCCACCAGAATTGGAATTTTGACTTGATAACATGCAAGTGCGACTTTATATCATTCAATTCTGACTGCATAACATGCATGTGTGACTTTATATCATGCAATTCTGACTCCATTACATACAAGTGTGTCTTTATATCACGCAATTCTGACTGCATAACATACAAGTGTGACTATATCACGCAATTCTGACTGCATAACATGCATGTGTGACTATATCACGCAATTTTGACTGCATAACATGCAAGTGTGTCTTTATATCATGCAATTCTGACTGCATAACACGCAACTGTAATTTTATATCACGCAATTCTGACTGCATAACATGCATGTGTGACTTTATATCACGCAATTCTGACTGCATAACATGCATGTGTGACTTTATATCACGCAATTCTGACTGCATAACATGCATGTGTGACTTTATATCACGCAATTTTGACTGCATAACATGCAAGTGTGTCTTTATATCATGCAATTCTGACTGCATAACACGCAACTGTAATTTTATATCACGCAATTCTGACTGCATAACATGCATGTGTGACTTTATATCACGCAATTCTGACTGCATAACATGCATGTGTGACTTTATATCACGCAATTCTGACTGCATAACATGCATGTGTGACTTTATATCACGCAATTTTGACTGCATAATATACAAGTGTGTCTTTATATCATGCAATTCTGACTGCATTACATACAAGTGTGACTTTATATCACGCAATTCTGACTGCATAACATGCAAGTGTGACTTTATGTCACGCAATTCTGACTTCATAACACAGAATTCAGATTTCCTAACATGCAAGTATCGCTTTATATCACGCAATTTTAACTTCATAACTTCATAAGAGTTCTGACTTCCTAAAATGCATGTGTAACTTTATATCACACAATTCTGACTGCATAACATGCAAGTGTCTTTATATCACGCAATTCTGACTGCATAACACACAAATGTGACTTTATATCATGCAATTCTGACTGCATTGCATGCAAGTCTGACTTTATATCATGCAATTCTAACTTCTTAACATGGAATTCTGACTTCATAACATGCAAGTGTAACTTTATATCAGGCAATTCCAACATTCATAACCCACAATTGTGACTTTATATTATGCAATTCTGACTGCATAACACGTAAGTGTGACTTTATAATCACACAATTCTAAATTCATAACACGCAATTGCAACTTTATATCATGCAATTCAGAGAAATAAAGTCAGAATTGCGAGATGTAAGCTCCATACTTCCATACAAAAGCCTGTACACAATGTTCTTCGGGAAAATCTTCAGAATGTTTATTCAGAGGCCTTTTTTGAAAATATTTTTTCTTGAAGGACATTGTGTGCAAACCTTTGTGTATTTTTGAGCCTACGCACAAGAGTGTGATTGTGAGAAAGAATATCTCAATGTTTGTTTCTCTTGAATTTTTATATTAAGAAAACATTTGGCATGGACCAAATGTCATTGAGGTCAAATGTTGTTTCGTGTTTGGAACGGCATAAAGGTGAGTGAATGACAAGAGAATTTTAATGTTTGGGTTAACTATTCCTTTAAATTTCTAATCCTTACCAATTCCTCTAACCTTAAACCACTAGTCCCAAAATCAATTGATGCATCCACACAGATTACAATCATAGCCCTAACCGTAAGCTAAGATAAACAGTGAAATGATAGGTTGATAAGAATGTTGTTAAAGCCCCCAACAATAAAATCTGATTGCCTGATAAGAATGTTGTTCAAGGACCAATAAGGATGTTGATCAAGCAACATCCTTATTAGCAATGTCCTACCTGGCTAAATCACATTAAGCTGTCGGCATGATAAACGGGTATAATGGCGGTCACTGCCATGACAACAGCACTGAAAGCAAACAGGCAGTTATCAACAGGTCTCTTGACACAAAAGCATGTCATAATGTCTTCAATCAACCATCTTCCCACTCTTCACTACCTTTTTACTTTTACTTGTTGTCTCTGACTATCTGTCACTCATTTCGTGCTACAGGAGAAGCATTTCTTGCCAAAGAGAGGATGGAAAAGGAGACAGCATTGCAATAGCCAGTTTCTTGTTCGTCAAAGAGTTGAGGAGCTGGTGTTTAAAGTAGCACAAACTCTCAGCAGGGAAGAACCGGTGAAGAGAAGAGAGTCAGATGTGTGAATGTCTACTCTCAGTTCACATCTGCATGTCATATTTTCACACTTTCTCTAAACTGCACTTTGAGGAAAAAAGAAGGCTTTTCACACACTATTGACAACCACTACTACCATACAAACGCATACAGAAACAGAACAACTTAGACTATATATATATAGGGGGCATAAAGCCAAAATCAACTGTCCTGCTATATCATAATGAGGGAAAAAAAGCCTCTTAAAGGTACACCAAGCTCGCTTGCATATTTTATGAAGTCTGAAACAGAAGCGTTTGGGGAGAAAGTCTGTGCCTTTCTATTATTGTCCTGGCTACACAGGGAGTGTACAGACCATGTCGCCATGGGAGGAAAACCTGTCAGTCAGAGCAGGTGCTGGTTGAAAGTGTCATTTAGCAGCTTGTCACTGACTATGAAATGTGGATGAGTAGGTGTGCTTGTGTGCATGTGTGTTTTGATGAATAGCTCAAACGAGTTTGGGTGGATGACACATACTGCCAAAAGGTTGAACGAAGGTATAGAGACACACAAATATGAGGGATTACATTATAAGGGTGTGATGGAAGAGAGAGAGAAAGATGGATGGAGAGAGAGAAAAAATGTCTTTGAGACAAGCCCCTTGTCATTATTTATTTTATCTTACTTTTTACAAAAATGTCTTATTTCAAAACAGCTTTGGCTAATCTTTCATGCTGGTTGAAACTGGTTTATGTTGATTATGTATGTATGTATGTATGTATGTATGTATGTATGTATGTATGTATGTATGTATGATGGATGGATGGATGGATCTTTGAATTACATTTTTTTTTTTTAAGCAATTGTAAGATGCTCTACCACACTGATGTACATCAAGAGTCACATTGTTCATGTAATAGCCACTTGTACTATTGACAGTTTCACTGGACAATAGGTTCATTATGTCCAGTCACATTCAACCTTGCCATTTTCTCCACAGTACACAGCACAGATGTATCCGATCTTATGATAATGCCTCAGTGTCAAGAGTATGTAATTTCTCACTGCCCACTCAACGCAATCACTCCACTCCACTCCACTCTGGGATTTCTCACATCTTACTCTCTGATGAGAGAATAAACAATACCTTTCAAAAGATTATTTTGTGTTTTAAAAAGTCTATAATGAACACCAAGGCTGCATTTATTTGATTTGATTTGTACATGAATATATTTCAATATGTAACTTATTCATTTGATTGCTGAATATTCAGCATCATTACTCCAGGCTTCAGTGTCGCATGAACCTTCAGAGATAATTCTAATATGCTGATTTGCTGCTCAAGAAACATTTATTATTATTATCACCAATTTTGAAAACAGTTGCTTAATATTTTTTGTGGAAACCGTGATATATTTTTTCAGTATTCTTTGATGAACAAAGTTCAAAATAACCGCATTTATTTGTACATTAAAGGGTTAGTTCACCCAAAAATAAAAATTTAGTCATTAATTACTTACCCTCATGTCGTTCGACACCCGTAAGACCTTCATCTTCGGAACACAAATGAAGATATTTTAGTTGAAATACAATGGCTCAGAAAGGCCTCCATTGGCACAATTTTCTTTACACTCTCAAGACCCATAAAAGGTACTAAAGATGTCATTACAAAGTCCTTCTCACTACAGTGGTTCTACAATAATGTTAGGAATCGGCGAGAATAGTTTGTGTGCAAAAACAAAACTAAATAACGACTTATATAGTGATGATTTCAAAACACGGCATCATGAAGCTTTGAAGCGTTATGAATCGTCGAATCATGATTCAGATCGCGTGTCAAACCGCCAAACTGCTGAAATCACATGACTTTGGCGATCCAAACTGCTGAATCGACTCACTGATTCATAACACTTCGAAGCTTCATGATGCCGTGTTTTGAAATCGGTCATCACTATACAAGTCGTTATTTAGATTTTTTTTGCGCACAAAAATTATTATTGTCGCTTCATAAAGTTATTGTAGAAGTGAGATAACTGTAGTGAGATGGACTTTGTAACAACGTCTTTAGTACCTTTTATGGGTCTTGAGAGTGTAAAGAACATTGTGCCAATGGAGGCCTTTCTGAGCCATCGGATTTCAACTAAAATATCTTACGGGTGTCGAACGACATGAGGGTAAGTAATTAATTACATAATTTTCATTTTTGGGTGAACTAACCCTTTAAGGTCGCTTTTGATCAACTTAAATGGATAGTTTACCCAAAAATGAAAATTCTGTCATTAATTACTCACACTCATGTCGTTCCCAACCTGTAAGATCTTCAGAACACAAATGAAGATATTTTTGTTGAAATCCGAGAGCTCTCTGAACCCTCCATAGACAGCAATTCAATTAACACTTTCAAGGTCCAGAAAGGTAGTAAAAACATAGTTAAAATAGTCCATGTGACTACAGTGATTCAACCTTAATTTTATGAAGGGACGATAATACTTTTTGTGCGCAAAAAACAAACAAAAATAACGACTTTATTGAACCATTTCGTCACGTCTGTATCAGTCTCCTACGCTATTGACATAGTAAATACAGTACATCGCTTCCAAGTTACGTCACAGCTACGCGAGCACACCGGATTACCATTGGCCGATGCTGTTCACATGAGCACCACGATGCATGTGTGCGATGCTGATGCAGGAGCTGACCAATGTCAACAGCGTAGGAGACTGACACAGACGAGAAGAAATTGTTGAATAAAGTTGTTATTTGTGTTTGTTTTTTTTTGCGCAAAAAAGTATTCTCTTTGCTTCTTTAAATTAAGGTTGAACCATTGTAGTCACATGGATGATTTTAACGATGCATTTATTACCTTTCTGGACCTTGAAAGTGTTAATTAAATTTCAGTCTATGGAGGGGTCAGAAGGCTCTGGGATTTCATCAAAAATATCTTAATTTGTGTTCCGAAGGTCTTACGGGTTTGGAACGACATGAAGGTGAGTAATTAATGACAGAAATTTCATTTTTGGTTGAACTAACCCTTTAATGCAACTTAATGCTGAATAAAAGTATGAATTCGTATGCATGTATATTAGAATTTAAAGATTACATGTTAGATGTCGGCAAAGGTAATTTTGTTCTTTATGTAAATACGGTAGCCTATAAACTCGTAGAGTAGTTTCCTCTTGATATGTAATAGAAATAACACAAACACTCCAGACAAAATCTTGTTAATCACATACTTAGCTCTAACCTCATTTCGAGCATAAATTACGTAAAAAATGGTGAACGGCGATTTTGCGTAAATCCTGCTTGGGAATAAACATGGTGACATGACCCATTGCACTTACATGGGTGACAAAAAGGAAGTCAATGTGGTGCCATTGCCAATCACAAAACCACAGCTGATCTGAATTTACATTCCAAAGACCCTCGATTAATCACACACCAGCACCCACATTCTCTGGCGGGAGATAATCAAATGCTAACTATTCATTCATTCCTTGCTGTACAGATCAGAGCAAATCTCACTGCTGAACATGAGGGAGATGGAGTGCACAGAAATCTGTGGAAACAGTGAGGTGAATTTAGAGGAGTACACAAAGGTTATGTTTGAGACTGTCATTAGCATTCCTATGAGATACAGCCAGGCGTCCAGGAAAGTAAAGTGCTATATGGTGGTGGGCACAGGGTCAGCCTTTCACGCTGCCGCTTGGGAGAAAGACAGAGCGAGAAAGCCATGCAGAAAGAGAGAACTGTGCATTCCGGCTTACTAATTCATTTCACCCTTTTATCTATTACACAAATAACCTTTTTACGGTGCGCGAAGCGTTGAAGTCCTGATTAATGGTTTGAAGTCAGGCCTACGTTAGTGAATTTGCCACAGCCAAGTGCCAAGGTAATGGACTTATCAAAGGAGGAGGGGCTGAGGAATGAGAGTTTCTTCCATAATTCATCTGTGCATGGTAAAGTGTACATATGTGGGCAGATATTTTAACACATGCACAGTGTTCATGCAACTTCCCTACATAAAAAATAATAATAAATCAGCCGAATATTGTATAGACAGAACATCCATCAACATCTAACTGTGTGCTTCCATGCCAATATCCAATTTGGAACATAAAAAGCTATATTTTTATTTCTATGTAAGTGTACTAAGCACCCATGATGAGCCTGGCACTTTCTGGACAGAGACAAATGGAGACACATCGACTGTCACACTAGGTGGTAAATGCAGAGACGTGTCCGTGGCAGTCGGATTTTGTGTGTAAAATTATGCATAAGTGCATACTGCATGAAAACTGTTTCCTCATTCGGGGAGGAAACGTAACGCACTTCACAAAATGAAATATGAAGCTTATAATGCTTCTTACAGCAGTAATTGCCCAAGAGAACATCAGAGAATAAAACTTTCATGAGAGTCATCTTATATAAGTGAAATTCATAGTTCAGTATGAAGCGAGCTGGCAGCTTTGGGGAGAAGCACTCACCTAGTTTCTGCAATCTTGGAAGTAATCCAAAGTCGGCAATTGAGGAAATGTTTACAAAATATTTCTGTTCTCAGTTTTGTATATTGGTCCCTCATCTTCTTGAAGATAGAAATCAAAACTGATCCCATTTACTTTATTAATGCATTATTCCACTACCTAAAAAAGGTGATTTGATTTTATCGAACTACTGCATTGGTTTCACATGCTAGCAATGTCCTGTTACGAGCAATTTTGAATTGAATACAATTTAAATTAGAAGTTGAAATGGTTCCTGAACAAGCTGGCTTTAGACCAAGAAGTGGAACGCGAGATCAGATTACAAATCTGTGGATCATCCTTGAAAAAGCAAAGGAAAGAAACCAGCCACTATATTTTTGCCTCATTGATTTCACGACCAAGAGGGTACGACCAGCTCTGGCTAACAATGCTTGGTATGGGTTTCTTACCACATGTGGTCCAACTGATGAGAAACATGTATAATCAATAGCATGCTTCTGTTAGAGAAGCCAACCTTACATCAGAGTTGTTTTGTGTTAAAAAAAGGTTTTTGACAGGGGTGTAGCCTTTCCCCACGCCTCTTCAATATTCTTGCAGAACAAATTCTAAGAAACGCACTACACAAATTTTTGGGCGGTTTTCGGATTGGCAGAAAGACCATTAACCATTTTGCACGTACGATCACATTGGTGTGATTAGAATGCTCAGTGCATCAATTCAGAGCTTAATTTTTTGGGAGGTTTTCAGATTGGCAGGAAGACCATTAACCCTTTCACATGTACGATCACATCGGTGTGATTAGAACGCTCAGTGCATCAATTCAGTGCTAAATTCAAACGCACTTTCGCACTTTGGCTGGTGCTGAGCCAGAGGCAGACATACTCAGCGCTTGCCATACAACAACTATTCAGTGTTTTCAACCACATATGTTTATTTTAGTACCCGCAAAACCATGCATTTAGAGTTTGTAAAATACACAATGATGTCTATGGAAGTGACAATAATAATCTTTTCTATTATAATTAGACAAGTTTTATTCATATCAGATACACATTGTGTAAGTAAAGATCAATCTTTCTGAAGATGAAACGCATATAGTCCAATGTCTTTCAAAATGCATGAAAACAATATTTTGCAAATGCTGAATAGAGATGATCAAACTATCAAAAGATTTGTGAGTGTTTTAGAGCACAGATCTCGGTCACATAAGGGCTTGTTAAGGAAAGTTTCTGTCAAACAAATGTATTGTATTAAAAGGGCAGCTATAAAAAGCCACTGTTGAGCTGCAAACAGGTATTTCAGCTGCTGATGCCTCTGGAGTCCCATGAACCTTTCCATGCAGGCTGGCAGTTGTGTATAAAGCTGCATTTCAGCCACCCCTAACCAAAGATCACAAAAAGAAACATTTACAATGTGTGTAGAAATACATTTTCAAAGAGTTTTATTGCTGTGCTGTTTTTTTCCCTGCATGAAAATCAGTTTTATTTCAGAAGGCATGATCCTTGTTTTTATAGCTGCCGAAAATAGTCAGTTATAAACTCCACATATCTTACAGAAGCCATTTTGACACACTCAGAGACCCTAAAGGGACCTTCCATCTCACTTCCCAATATCCCAGCCCAAATCATCACCGCCACCTCCTTGCTGACATCGTCTTTGAACAGGGTGGCCATTCACCAACCATCCAGAAATCCATCCATCAGTTGCAGCACAGTATTCGTCAGTGGTTAGCGGTGGCTGAAATGCAGCTTTATGAACAAATACATGTTTGCTGCTCAACAGTGGCTTTTTTATTCAATTCATTTATTTAACAGAAACTATTATGTTCTTTTGTCCTCTCAGGTGATACTCATTATTATTCATTAGATATCGCGCCTCCTCGCATACTGGCAATACCTAAGAAATACCTCGCATACCTAAGAAAAACTGTCTTACAAATTTTAAATCAGTGTATTGTTTTATGTGAATGAGTAGGCTCAATGATTCTCACATCAGTATGAAGCAAAAACTCAATGCAAATACACCTTGGAGTCAGAAGTCTTGTGAACGCATACCTATTGCGTATTTTGAGGCCTTAATTTATTTATTTATTTTTTCAAGAGTGAGTTAGCTTGGTGTACCTTTAATGAGGCTTTTTCCCCCCCTCATTATGATATAGCAGGACAGTTGATTTTGGCTTTATCCCCCCTATATATATATATATATATATATATATATATATATATATATATATATTTTTATCATGCATAAACATTTTTCTCTCAAAAATCCAAGCATGTACATACATGTTGCTTAGCTATTATGGTAGCCCAGTTTGTGCTGAATACAGTGTAATTACACTTTTGCCATTAACGTGTTTATAAGCAACTGAAAAAAAAAAAACACAAATGTAAGTGCATGCCAAAACTTCTAAAGGGCCCCAAACATCTCAGACTCCTAGGGGTTAAAGAGATAGTTCACCCAAAAAATGAAAATTCTGTCATTAATTACTCACCCTCATGTCGTTCCAAACCTGTCTTCGGAACTATTTCTGATGAATATCTCTTATGAAAGTCTTATGGGTTTGTAACGACATGAGAGTGATTAATGACAGAATTTAGATTTTTGGGTGAACTAACCCTTTAATAAGCCTTTATCTGAGTACATCTGTGAACTAAATCACTCACACATCTTTTGATAGTTCAATAATCTCTATTGCATGCTTTACATCTTCAGAAAGAGCAATATTTCTTCCCATATTGCATGAGAACTGTGACTTGCTTAATAATGTTGAATAATTTATTTAAGTAGGTTAGAAGACTAGGCAAACAATTAAACAAACCTGTCTGAGATTGATACCAGTTATCTACAAATATATGAGAAATAAAACAACAAAACACTTTCTTTGGAAAATGTCTTGGTTACATATGTAACCCTCGTTCCCTGAAGGAGGGAACGGAGACGCCACGTCGGAGTACCGACGAATCTACTTGGCCAATCTACTTGGTCTACTTGGTCCAATCTAACTGAACACAAGATTCTCCTCCCGGCCCTCCTCCGGGGAATGGAGCGGTACAGTCCCCGTCTCCAGAAGAGTAGTCCTCCCCATCTCCGGGTCGCCAGTCTCAGGGCCGCTTGCCCTTGCCACCCCTCTTGGCAGGAGCCTGGATGGGCGGGGCGGCCTGCTTGCGCCCGTCTCCACAACGTTGCTTGGGTGGAGGCTGCTGCTGCGATGCGGGAGCGGAGGCAGATGCAGGCAGCACCCTCTGCGACGAGCAGACTGAGGTGCTGCCGGCGGCAGGGTGGAGACAGCTGCTGACCGCCGTGGCAGGATGTGACTGATGGCCTCAGTCTGCTTCTGTGCGGTCGAGAACTGCTGGGCGAAGTTCTGGACCGCGTCGCCGAAGAGGCCGGTCTGGGAGACGGGGGAGTTAAGGAACCTGATCTTGTCGGTCTCCCTCATGTCTGCCAGACACAGCCAGAGATGGTGTTCCTGGACCACCATAGTGGACGAAGCGCGAGGTCCGGTGCGGTTCTCAGTTCTTGGAGAACTGTGGGATTGTGACCACCCTCGTGCAGGTTCTTCAATGCCTGGGCCTGATGAATCTGCAACAACGCCATAGCGTGTAAGGCGGAGCCTGCCTCTCCACAAGCCTGGTAGGCCTTTCCGATCAGATCGGATGAGTACCCATAGGCCCGGGAGGGGAGACACAGGTTTCCCCTGGATGTGGAGTTAGGGCACAGTTGCATAGCAACGGCCAGTTCCATGGGAGGAACCTGCATGTATCCATTTGCAGGTCCGCCATCGAGGGTGGTGAGGGAGGAGGATCTACTGGGCCGGTTTCGGGCAGTAAAAGTTGCCGTCCACGACCTAGTGAGCTCCTCGTGCACCTCCGGGAAGCAGCACCTCCTGAGAACCAGCACGGGCCACCCCGAGAAACCAATCGTCCAACCTTGAGGGTTCAGGACACGGTGGAGGGTTCCACACAAGCCCAACTCTCTCGACGGCCCGGGAAAGCATGGCCATCATTTCTGGATCAGTATCGGGAACAGCGAATCTTCCCGAAGGAGTCCCCTGCGCCGACACGTCATCTCCCGAAATATCTGACCCTCCTTCCGATGCAGCGATGGACATCTGGTCCTCGAGAGGAGCCCTGAAGGATACGGATGGTGCACACCTCGTGGATGGCCCACCGCATTCCAACGGTAGCTCTACTGGCTGTGGAGTGCGAGAGGGATGAGGGTTCCCCGGGGGTTGGTTCCCTGGGGGAAGCGCGCTCACTGTAACCCTCAGATCAACCGCACTACTGCCTGAAATAACCCTCTGTGGAGGGTTAGATCGAGGCAGAGACACAGGGACTCCACCCCTTGTGAGATGGAGTCTAGACCGCAACTCCGAGATGGTCATGTTCCCGCAGTGAGAACATGAGTCATCCACTAGCGCTGCCTCAGCCCAAACACAAAACACAAGATACAATGCTGGTTACCATCCCTCGGTAACCACCGCATCCAGAAACACACAGAAAGAATGTCATCTTGAAAAAGACGCAAGCTCTTTCTGTGTAAGCTCTTTCAGAAGGATGCTCTCCTTGGTGCTGAAGCACGCAGGGGGCGGGGTCGTGGCGACACAGTCAGGGGGTGGGTGCAGCCTGACGTGTGCGCTCTCTCACATGAAGACGCTCTCTTACCAGCCGCAAGAACGGCTTTTCAGCGCTCTCCACCTAGCGCACCGAACCAGCTGTGAGAACAGCCTTTGTGATTGCTCTGACAAACAAAAAAGAGAGATGATCCGAGAACCACGCGACCCGCTGCTGTGCCGTAACACCGACTGAAGAGATCGCTTCCGAAAGGCGGCTTCCGTCTTCAGTCAGGACTGCGAAGTAGTGAGTGATATCTGGCGTTACCATCTACCACTCGGCTCCGAAGCAAAAGGTTGATTTGATGCAATCACCTGTGTCTCATTTATACCCGCACGGCGTGGCATGAGCACCTGGTGCAATCATTGCATGCCAATGTGCATTGGCTCGTTTAGTTACACTCGAAGTAGATTGGCTCTCGCGAGCAAGATTCCTATTCGTCGGTACTCCGACGTGGCGTCGAGAGTGACCGACTGAATGGGAACTAAAATCTGAATATTTTACTGAAATCCCACTGTCACTTGTATAATAATTTGGGACACAGTGTATAATCAAAGGCTTCTAAAGCCACGTGGCAGCTATGTGTGAGGAACAGACCTAAAGACATTATTAATAATACACATCTTCCCCTCCAGTGAGCTGTTAACTTCTCCAAACTGAATCACTGACTCAGCTAAAATAACAGCATCCGGGTTTGGAATGATATGAGGGCGAGTAAAATGACAGAATTATATTTTAATTTATTTATTTAGAAATGAATGCCTTTAAGGATGCATTAAATTGATGAAAAGTGACAGTAAAGAAATGAACAATGCTATTTCAAATAGGTGAGGTTCTTTTGAACTTCTATTCTATTCAGCAAAGAATATTAAGAAGCATAACTGCTTTCAACATTGATAATAATAATTAATTATGCTGCCTTCATGTGCTATCGGAAATTTCCTTCCCACTTTTGAAGTCGAGATTACGAGCTTGTCGCATTCAAGTGCTTTGAGGTCGAAACAGGAATCATTGAGGACACCAGGTTTATTATTGCCTATTTATTGGGAAAATCTTAATAAAGCCAAAATGATATTTAGCATCCCATTCATTGACAACCATTTAAAGGGTCATGAAACCCTAAACCACATTTTCTGAGATGAGTTATGAGTATTGAGCATCATAGAAGTCAATGTTACCATACATTCGCTTTGATTGTAGGAGAAAAGTAGTGAATTGTAAAACTTTTTTGCACTATATTCAACTTCCGGGTTTAAATTTCTCTCTGTATCAACGTCACAGTAGGGGCGATGACTCATCGGTGTCTCATAATTATTTGTGAGTCTGCGTGTCCTTATCCTATGAAAAGAGACCTTGCTTAATTATTCATGAGACTGCGTGTCCTTATCCTATGAGAAGACGACTCGCTTAACACAGCAGCTTGCATTGATTGACAGACGCTTCAAAGAGTGAGATCGCATTCAGTAAGTGAGAAATGCATTAATGGACCAAAAACGAGTGATTGACTTTGCTTTGTAAGAGTTTCTGCGACATAAGTTCTTTTTAATAGATCCTGAGTCTTCTAAACAAACGCGACTCATCCACACTGTGAGTGTAACCGCTCTTTATGGCCCATTAACCGATCAAACGGCTCATAAAGCGCTGCAAAATAAGTCTCAAATGTTATCGATGCAACAGCGCGTTCGTATATATTTTCTATGCATTGGAAATGCGAATGGCTGTGCATTTATTCGTGCAATAAATGATAGTTGTCACAGGGTATGTACTTTATGTATGTGTTATTTACAGTGAGCTTCCAAAACCATGTGTATATTGTGTTACGTAATGATATTTTGCAGCGTGCAATTTTTGGGGGGAAGCTTTGATGTTTTTACTGAGAGTGAAATACAACTCTGAATCAGAAGCTGTTGCTGTGTTGTCAGTCAGTCAGTCAGTCAGTCAGTCAGTCTCTCCTCATCCCCATTCCCTCATCCCTCTCCACTCCGCAGCTTAACCACGCCAACTTTTATAGCATTTTTCAAAACTGTGGAGAGAACTGTCGGCTGCTGAAACAGGGGGTTTCATGACCCTTTAAACATTAACTGCACTATCTAGATTGATTCTGGAACTTTATGTTCAAATACAGGCTAGTTTCACTGTGTATAAAACATACAATATGCTTCAAATAATTATTCATATACTTTAACGACAAGACAAGGTATTGTAGCTGTTGTGGAAAAAACAAATAAAGAATACCAGTCACAGCAGCACATCATCAAATCGTTCTCCCTACCGCCATGTTTAAAGTTTATGGCCCACCCAGCTCGTATCAAAATTATCCTCAAACTTCCCAGTGGTAAATACGAATTGAGAGGGCATTCATGTCCAATTTTTAACTAAGAAGCTTGGACTTTTTATTTAGCACCAAAACAGCATCATGTGACACTGAAGACTGAAGTAATGTCTGCTGAAAATTCAGCTTTGCCATCACATGCAGGAATTTTAAAATGTGAAATCCATGCAGGCTTGCTGAATAGAAGAGACATTTGAAAAAGACCCCAAACTTTTGAACAGTGTATACTGTACCTCTTTTGTAAAAAATTTGGAAGTTTGAGCCATGTCTGGCTGATTCACAAGATCTTCAGAAAGCTGAGAAAGGACACTGACACACTGACAGAGATACGTTCAACAGAGCCTACGCTGCCACAACAGAGACTCAGAGATGTTGAAACTACCAAAAACAGCACAGCAGCACTCTAAAAGTCGCTCGGTTTCGTTTACAAGACAGAAAGAGAGAGAGAAAAAAACACCTAGAATCTGTAAAATCTCTTATCCATTCCTCCCGTTGACAACTTCAGAAACATCTTTTCCTCACAGTCACTCATCTTTGTTATGAGTCTTTGTAATGCTCTGGTTTAGTGCCACTTTGGCTGTGGAGGCTGTTTCTTTATGTCAATCTCTCTCTCTTTCCTCTTCTCATTTATTATTATTTTTTTTTTTCATTGCTCTCTCCTCTTTTCCTAGCTGGTGACAAGCCGTGAAGAGGTTACAGAAGACTCAAGGGAAATGTGCGCACGGAACAACACGCCAAAAGCAATCCGACGGCTGGACTTTCCCTCGCTCTCTCGCTCTCTCGCTCTCTCGTTCTCGGATACAGTCTGTCTCCCTTTTCATCCTCATGATCTGGCCCGGAGACAGACATATGCTTCAGAACTGCTCAGAACTATCTGAGCTAGTACTTTTTGTCAGGGTATGTGTGTTGGATTTTGGAGACGCTTAACTTCTGTCACTTGCTATTATGTCTTGCTGTTCGTTTGGGGAGAGAGACACAGAGAGGGCTGAGTGATTCGCTCTCCCCGCATTGATTTCCTTTTCCTATCTGAGAGCTGTGAAGCAGCTAAGTGGTGTGGGTTTGCGAATGTGTGTATGAGTTTCGCCGTATTTTAAAAATGTAATTTTGCATGGTGAGTTAGAGAAATCGATTATTATATGAGAAATATTAATCTACTTCTTTGGAGCCATAACACTGAAAACTTTAATGTTAACTAACAGATGAAGTGTGTAATTTTTCACTCTTTGTGCAGACTATAAATAAGCTTACATTTATCGGTTGACTTCCCAAAGAGCAAAAACACTGTGGCATTGTTAAGTATTAAAGGGGTGGTAAAACACATTCTTTCGAAGGCTTGATTGTGTTTGTGGGGTGCACTGTAACGTGTTCATGCTTCGTTTTTTAAAAATTTCATTATTTTTCATATATTTGACCTTTATTCTACACTGCTCTGTCCCTCCTTGTAAAAACGGTCTGATGGTTTCCGGGTTGTATGAAGCCAGTCCCTCAAAAATACGCAATGGGCTCAGATTGGTTTGCTGGCCCAGTGTGTTGTGATTCGCTAACCGCCTAGTGCACGTTTGTCGGAAACGTCACGCCCCTTACCTTTACCGGTAGCCTCAGGCTACTAGCCTATGCTTTGGGTAGTACAATGGCGTCAATAAAACCATACCAATTTGAGCCCGAATCAGACCCAGACAATTTTAGTGAAGATGGTCGAGCAGAACCTGTTCAGTCCTCAAGAGTAAGGACTGCGGATCTATAGTGATCGCTACTGAATGGCACCGTTACTTTTGTATTTTTAGAACGATTTGCCAAATATCTGTCGCAAGAACAAACACTAAACATTGGCTTTACTATAGTATCCAAATCAAACACAGAACCATGGTTAGCATGCCTGTAGATAAACAATACATAAAAGCTCTAATCAAAGAATAATTTACACTAATGCCAAGTTCGCTGTTGAGATTTAAAAAAGCTTGTAACGTTAGGTGTTTGTCGGATAACGTTAATATGAATGAGCATTTAACAAACTGGTTTGCAGAGACAAATGAACGTTGTCATCTGTGTACTTCCTTGCCACAACGTAGGCTACAATTAACAACACAAACTATTACAGGAAAACACAAAGACGAAAAATAAATCATACTTACAGGTTGTGGCCTGTAAACAGCTTCTGTTTTTAAATCCATCTTTCAGGACAAGCCGTTGTGCGAATCCTGCATTGAACTCGCGAAGATTGTGGAAGCTTTCCTCTGTGAAATGTGCAGCGGGAGACGCACGCGCCCGCCTGTCTCGCCTTGCAGAACCGCGGCTCGTGTATTGCAAATACAGACAAATATTGTCCATTATGTCACATTTTCCGGTCTTCTCCTCTGACCCCTGTCTGTCTCGTGCTTTGATTTATGATGGGCAGCATATATCTGCTGCAAATGCGACCGTGTTCCCCTCTGTCTCATACACGCATGCATATAACATGTTGTATGTTAAACGCACTGCAACACACCCCCGTCCCTAGGAAGGCTGAACAAAGTGGACCTGCAATCCGGATGAAAATAACAGCGTTTCGTCAGCATTGGCAACAACAATCCAGCCTACTAACTATACCACAACAACGCTTCCCTGCTGTGATACAAAATGGCCTGTCCCCCCATATTTCATATTCTCGGAGGAGGGGTTTATGTAAATATTGGGGCTGGTGATGTCAGCAACCCTGAAGGAATGTGTAGTAGTCCCTAGCGGCCGTTTGCTATAGTCCTTAGAAATTGATTTCTTTAAAAGCAAATATCTCCCATTGCTTTAAACTTTGAACGTTGTAACTTTGCAGATGTTGTTTATGCTCAAACAGCAACATTACACACTAGCTAAAGTTAGAAAAGTGAAATCGTGGTTTACCACCCCTTTAAACTTTACAGTGCAAGTCGTCCTGCATTATTTGTGCTACGGACATGACTAATACCTCAAATCGTCTGGCCTGCTGAGGAGAGGTGCACTAGGGATGCACCGAAATGAAAATTCCTTGACGAAGCCGAAGGCGAATAATAATAAAACACTTGGCCGAAGGCCGAAGCCGAATACCGAACACGTGTTTTTTTTTTCATTTATTTTGCCAATTTTTTCACCATTACATAAAATAAATAGTAAATAAAAAGTAAATATATAAAGAAATAAAATAGTAAATAATTGCTTTTCACTATTTTGTCTTGCTTTTTTTTAAAGAAAAATAAATTACAAAACTACAATTTAAAAATATTTATTTAACGCTGAACATTTTTAGCATTCCAGCAGACATTATACAAACAAAGCACTATATAATAATATAGATACTGGATTTTTATTTATTTTTTGGGCCATCTTATCTTATCTTTGACCTATTATGCCTACAGGTATCATGATCAAATCACTGAGGGTGCTCTATTAAAGTGCAGATGTAGGCCAAGCAACGGCTCCACCACAGCAGTGAGTGTACAGTGAAACATTTAAGCTTACTTAGAATTTCAAAAATATTTTGCAACAAAATATTTTTGTATTAATCTATCAGTCTGCCTTTACATTGCTTTAATGCGTTACTATTTCACTATGTCACTTCCGAAACTTTGCAGCGTGCAATTGGCCATTAATCCTTTTTGCAACATGAAACGCTGTCGCTATGTCAGTTCATCACGATCTCACAAAGTACAAAGTTCAATGAAGCTGCTAACAATGCACAATAAATATCTTACTTGCATTGATTCGTGTCTATACTTTGTTTGTTTGTTCATGAGAGGTTTTGCGTGCCTGTCTCCGCTGCAGAAACACATTGTAAGTGGATACATTTGACGTTCTACAGACACAAATATGCACTGGAACATTTCCCAATATACAGTATCAACTGAGGGTGCTCTTGCTTGCATTTGACGGTGCATAGACAGTGTCTGCAAATGGCCATTTTTGCGTCTATCTTGGACACTTTAATGCGTCCACACTTCCAACATGTTTGCTGCCTTTAGGGCGCCTCTCTCTCACACGCGCTGGTTCCTATATTTGATCGCATCATCAAAAACGTCATTGTTCGGTTAAATTCATTCTGTCTTTTCACTTATTCGGCCGAACACAGAAAAAGCATTTTTTGCTATTTTCATCCGAATCATTTCGGTTGCCGAACATTTGGTGCATCCCTAAGGTGCACTTTTTTTCTCTGCAGATGGGCTTAATTCAGGCAGTAAGCAACCACTTAGCAACCATCCAGAACACCCTCGCAACTGCATAGCAGGTGCTTATTAACACCAAATACTGTATATATACCAAGGCAGTTCACTCATATTACTATGAATGAGAGTTCCTATGAATTAAATCCCACTTCTAAATAAAACATCCCAACCAGTGTTAAAGTCATCGCATCAGTGCAGCTGCCATTAAAAGCTCCAGTTCCCACATACTTGGGACTGCACATGCACTGACTGGGCCAACCTGAAATGCTTTTTTTAAATGCTATTTGAGCATGAGAAACATTTATGGGACATATGTCAGATTTTAATGCTGATTTGAAATATTTAAAAGTATGTTTGGTAGTTTTTGAGATTTCGATATTTCCCCATTTAAATAGATTGGAATTGTTTTGCATGCCTAAAATGGCTGCCCGGAGGAGTTGCAAACATATCCACAGAGTGAACTGAATTTGTCAACACTCAGAACCCCTTAGCAACAGGGTTGCAAATTAGCAACTGCATAGCAATTGGTTATCTTCACTTCAACCCCCTCAGGAGCTGCATAACAACACCCAAGCCACCACCCAGGACACCCTAGCAACAGACTAGGAAGCAATTATTACTCAGAACCCCTTAGCGACTGAATAGCAATACCCTAGCCACCACCCAGAATACCATATAAACAGGCCAGGAAACACTTATTACTCATAACCCCTTAGTATCTGCATAGCAACACCCTAGCCACCACCCAGAATACCATATCAACAGGACAGGAAACACTTATTACTCATAACCCCTTAGCAACTGAATAGCAACGTCCTAGCCAACATCCAGAAATTCCTAGCATCAGGCCAGCAAGCACTTATTTCTCAGAAGACCTTAGAAACTATAAAGCAAGATAGTTGAACACCCAAAAAAGGTGTTTATTAAGCAATGCCCTAGAAGCCATCTAGAACAACCTAAGAACTGCCTTGCAAGGTTATCATGCAGAATCCCTAAGCAACTGTATAGCGATGCCCTAGCAACCAGCCATAAAGCCCTAGCAACTGGCTAGCAAAAGCTTATAACCCAAAACACCACAGCAACTGCATAACAACACCCTCACCAACAACAACACCCTAGAAACAGCCTAACAACCGCTTAGCATCACTAATAACCCATTAGCAACTGCATAGCAACATTCTATCCACCACCCTAGCAACTGCCTATCAAGCATTTTAATTCACTCAGAAACCCTTAACATCCTAGCCACCACCTACACCAAACTAGCAATTGAACAGCAAGCTCATACCACTCAGAATCCCATAGAAACCTATTAACAATGACCTAGCAACCATCCAGAGCAACCAAACAACTCATCACTCAGAACACCTTAACAACTGCATTGAAACACCCTTGCTTGCATTGCAATAACCTAGTAGCCACCACCCACAACATACACCAAACTCACGCCATTGCATGATTTTGGTATTTCCCCATTCAAGTAGATAGGTGTTGGTTTTGTGTGCCTGGAATATTAGAACAATGGACAAGACAATTTTACTGTGTCAGGCTTGTTGCGATCCTCAAACAAACAGATCAATGTTTTGATAGCATCACAGAGACACAGCGTTTACACTTTTTCTGGAAAATCAACCTGCAAATGGCTTACAGAGAGCTGCCTGCATGTGTACTAATACATATTTAGCTGGCATATACTAATCTATATTAACATCACATACAATATTCAATTCTTCTTTACACAAGGTTGTCTCTTCTATTGAGGGTATCAATAATCACAGATCGTTGGAGAATAGTTTCTCTGTGTGCCATTCACACCATACAAGGCTGTCAATGTTATTGATACCTACTTTTGATTAAGCCTAGAAACAAACAAATTAGCAGTCTGTAGCTGCCTCTCTCTCTCTCTCTCTCTCTCTCTCTTTCTCTCTCTCTCTCTCTCTCTCTCTCTCTCTCTCTCTCTCTCTCTCTCTCTCTCTCTCTCTCTCTCTCTCTCTCTCTCTCTCTCTCTCTCTCTCTCTCCCCCTCTCTCTCTCTCTCAGACCCTTTTGGAGTGAAAGAAACTCAGTGGTGATCCATCAGGCTTACTGAGGTCCACTGTGGAATGAGCTACAGACCTTAGACAGATTAACTGCCATTTCATTCAGAATCCTCAGAAGTGACTTTACACTCCTCAGCTGAAACATGACAACTGAGCCAGGAAGGAGCTACAGATAATAATACAGAAATCATAATATGCATAATCTACATATAATCTATATTCACGCATGCCAATGGAGAAATTGCTGGCATGTGAGCAAAAGATTTAAGTTATTGTTCATTTTGATAGTTTATAGTTTAATTTAACGATAATAACCCTGATGGGGATAGATTTATCTTCCATATGATATATGTACGTACGTGTTAATTGAGATATCATCACGAATATATGATACAAACCGCTCTTTCCCGCTTTCCATTTCCCAAATCTGCTATATTTTTTTTACCATTTGCTGAGAAGACAGTTCCTGTTTTCATAGATATTATTTCACCAAGTACAACATGTTCCTGGATCAAAGTCTTTGTTTATCCTGGAACAACTTTCCAATTAACCAATCAGATTTAAGGGACAAGTTTACAGTTAATTTTAAAGGTGCCCTAGAATGAAAAATCGAATGAACCTTGCCATAGTTGAATAACAGGAGTTCAGTACATGTAAATCACATACAGTGAGTCTCAAACACCATTGCCTCCTCCTTCACATGTAAATCTCGTTTGTGAAAAACACCACGGAAAAATAGGCAAATCTCAACGTAACGCCAGCAGTGATGCAATACACGGGATCATTAATATGTACGCCCCCCCCAACATTTTCATAAGCAAGCACATGTTCACTATCTGGCGAAACTGCGCAGCCGCATCATCTCTGCAGGTAAACAAGCATCACGCGAGGATAGCGAACACGGCAGATCACAGAAACAAATGTTATGTTCCAGGCTGTGCAGGGGATGTGAAGACGTTTCATACTCTTCCCACAGATAAAACATGTCAACAGGCATGGCTGATGTTTATTTATAATCGGATATCGCAACAATTTAATTCAGAGTTGTTAGTTTGCTCGGCCCATTTCACCACGTGAAAGTTTTTCAAACCTGGGACAATATCAAGCAGGCTTTGCTCAGCGTCTGATACTGAAGAAAGAGGCAATTCCAACCATATTCCTGCAACCAGTAAGTGATTTTATCCACTTCTTGACTGTCTAAACCATTTCTGATTAAATCGAAAGTTTCTTAGAGAGACAACATTAACGATAATATTTCTGTTGTTGTCTATATCCAACGCAAGATGCTATACGGTAAGAATAAGATAATCCAAGTGGCTTACATAACTAAATAGTATGTATAATGACAAAGGTTAATATTATTTCATGCCAGTGTTGTCATAAATTAGTAAATGCAACCATAGATACGTAACATACTATGTTAGTTTAGTTGCTTACACATAGCTCACTCGATCCTTCTAGCTAACGTCAACACCTCCACCATTTAAGTCGAAACGATAGTAATTTGATATTTATTTATTTATATTTTTGACAACTGAAGTATGATTATATACTGATTGATATATATATAAGGTTGAATGCCTAATCTCTCCATCGTCAAGACGGTCAGTAAAGTTGTGTCTGCTATCATTGAGCCGCAGTGAAACAGCCAATCAGAGCAGAACTCTGTATTAATATTCATGACCCTTCCAAATAAGGCAAAAACAGACCATTTCATCCTGGGGATGATTTCTAGAGTTGTAAATGGACCTGTAAAACCATATCTGGACAATTATTGACCTTAAATAAGCCATATACCCTCTATGTAGATACCAGAGAACAATTTAAAATGTTGTTTCAAATCATTCTAGGGCACCTTTAATTTTAAGTTTTGGCTTACAACCAGGGTTATGTGCTTCTTCATCAGTGTTATTCACCTATCTTTCCTTCTGATTTTAGGGAAAAGTTTTGGGTAGGGTTAGGTTTAGTGGTAGGGATAGGAATAGGACAAAATTTTCAGATAGCAATGCTGTTCCAGGATCAACAAAACATGTTGATCCAGGAACATGTCTTACTTGGCAAAATCACAGTGACCGTCTGTTCATGCTGGGCTTTATTCGTCGCTTGATGAGCTTGTAATTATATGTGAGATCAACAGTCCCATCCCATTGTTTGAAAAGGTCAGTATGGTTTGTGTTGATTAATAAGGCCAGACAGCATATCCACTCGATAACTGATTAGACTTTGTGATCCTGCTGGTTTGATTCCTGTATTTTATTGTGATGAGAACCATGACGCACAAGGGGGCAAGTCGCTGTATCTTTGTCAATGGCAGAAGATTCCCACTCCAGATGTGAAATTGCCTTTTTCAAGCGGGCATGGCGGCCCATCAGCTTGAAGCACCTCTGACAGAAACACAATAACATTCTTGAAGAGTCTGTGCCAGTGGAATAGAAATCAGCCCAGCAGAGGCAGTTGTTGTAAGCATGCCTGCAAAAATGATTTGTCTTTTTCTCCTCTCTCCATCTCTTTGTCCCTTCTCCATGATCAATTGTATCGGAATCAGGTGAGCGCCAGAGACGGATCAATCCATCGGTCTGTCTGATCGTACTTCCTTACACCTTTTTGAAGCAGCTCCTTAATCACTAACACATTTGTGTTTAAAAGTTTCCTCAATCCATTATTAGAACATGATGTAACCAGTTTTTTGCATGAGTGTGACAGAGAGAAAAAGCAATTGATGATCTCCATGATGCAGGTGATCTTTCAGTGCCACTCACACCTTCATATACCAATCAATCATAAGTTCACACAAATGCTTTTCTATATCAATGTCGGACTTGTCGGGTCTTGTGCATCAAACAACTGCACTGTCAGAAGAAATGCCTCATAAATAAAACATGATTGTGGTGTGCGGTCGGGGTATGTGGTGCTACATACTCAAAGACTCCTGTTCATTGGGTCACCACAGAGCTATAGGTGCATATGAGCTCATTAAGGGCATGTGAGTATGGATCTGCCCAAAAAATCTTATACATTGACAACAAAAGCTAGCTAGATAGACAGGCAGATGGACAGATAGAAAAACAGATGGATGGATGGATGGATGGAAATAGCAATATTAAATATAGATGAATTGATTGGAATATTTATTCGAAAAGATGGATGGATGGATGGATGGATCAGACAGACATTTAACGCTTTCCGCACCGGTTTCCTCAAGTTGTTGTATTATAAATTACAGAAATTTCTAAACACTGAATCCAGAAACCAGAATTTATTTGGCTAATACTACTGTGAGGTAGTGGTGCAGTCAAAAGACATGGCCAACTCAGGGTCCTGCTTCCACCGTAGGGTCTGTGCTGCAGTGTGTGCACACACACACAAACACACACACACACACACACACACACACACACACACACACACACACACACACACACACACACACACACACACACACACACACACACACACACACACACACACACACACACACACACACACACACCTCCTCATACATACACTATATTGCCAAAAGTTTTGGGACGCCTGCCTTTACATGCACATGAACTTTAATGACATCCCATTCTTAATCTGTAGGGTTTCATATGGTGTTTGCCCACCCTTTGCAGCTTCAACTCTTCTGGGAAGGCATTCCACAAGGTTTAGGAGTGTGTTTATGGAATTTTTGACCATTCTTCTAGAAGCGCATTTGTGAGGTCAGGCGCTGATGTTGGATGAGAAGGCCTGGTTCGCAGTCTCCGCTCTAATTCATCCCAAAGGTGTTCTATCGGGTTGAGGTCAGGACTCTGTGCAGGCCAGTTAAGTTCTTCCACACCAAACTCGCTCATCCCTGTCTTTATGGACCTTGCTTTATGCACTAGTGCGCAGTTATGTTGGAACAGGAAGGTGCTATCCCCAAACTGTTCCCATTCTGAAGCATTAAGAGTTCCTTTTACTGGAACTAAGGGGCCAAGCCCAACCCCTGAAAAACAACATAGCACCATAATCCCCCCTCCATCAAACTTTACACAATGCAGTCAGGCAAGTATCGTTCTCCTGGCAACCGCCAAACCCAGACTCGTCCATCGGATTGCCAGACAGAGAAGCGTGATTCGTCACTCCAGAGAACACGTCTCCACTGCTCTAGAGTCCAGTGGCAGCGTGCTTTACACCACTGCATCCGACTCTTTGCATTGCACTTGGTGATGTAAGGCTTGGATGCAGCTGCTCGGCCATGGAAACCCATTACATGAAGCTCTCTACGCACTGTTCTTGAGCTAATCTGAAGGCCACATGAAGTTTGGAGCTATTGTATATCTCCACTCTCTATCTGTATCTCACACACATAAGTGGTGGTAGTCGAAAGAGGGTGTACAGTATATCAGGACCCGAGGCAAATAAACTCACCAAACTCAAACAGACAGAGGAAATACAGAAGTGATTTGAATGTTTGAAAGAGAGTCTCATTCCGTTACAGTTACTGCTGTATCTCTGTCTCTCTCATGTGTGTATAGTGTGGCAGAAGGGGAGACCCTAGAGGAAGTTGTCAGGTTGGCGTCTGTTTTGATTCAGAGCTGTTGACAGCAGTGAGTGACAGAGACACCACAGCAACACAACACAACTCTCACAACATCAATTATTCACACAGACACACACCTACCCATCCAACCACCCACACAAACACACACAAACACAGATACACACTCTTTAGCGCTGGCATCACACAGCATTGCTCTCTCTCACTCTCTCTAACCTGGTCTTGTATCTTGCCAGTCCTGATCAGTTACAAAACAAAAGAAGAAGACTTTTTACTGTGGGCAGGTAGAGTATGACAATGCACTGTACTGTCTCAATGCATTTACAGTGGCTATGCAAAGCTGGATAAGAATAGACTGCGTGAGCGCATATGTGCGTGCAGTGCGAGCGTGGCATGTAGCTGCAGGCTTTTGCTTCAGGCAAGTTCTGTGTTTTAGTGCAAATGTCACTATTAAACTCCAAGCTGCCTGTCATGCACGCACGCACACACATTACACTCACACACAGTGTCCCGGCATCTCGTACCCCTCGCAGAAATGGCCTGCCTGAGATGAGCTAACAAATCTCAGTTTTGTCGTAAGTCAGGGCTTTTTTAGCTCAGTTTGCTGTCTGTGCGCACAATACTGTGGTGTTACATGAGCAAAAAGCCCTGCGGCAAACACAGGTAGCGGGACCCCTATTCTAGACATGCATGGAGATACTTAACACCAATGCTTAGACATCATATATTGGAGCCCTATTCTAGACATGCATGGAGATACTTAACACCAATGCTTAGACATCATATATTTATAATTAAAGACTTAAGGATGTACAGTATATTTTCATACATGGGTGGTGCCTGGGAAAGTTTTCTTTATGGAGAGATGGATGGATTTGTTGATAATTTTCCAACACTATCTCACGACCAATTCGTATGTATTTTAAGAGGTGGCTAATTCGTACAAATGTGTACGACCTCCCTAACCTCACGACTCTAAACCCCAATGACTGGTAGGTTTAGGGGTGGGGTTAGGGGGAGGTCATTCATATGAATTAATATGAATTTGGCAACTCCTAAAAATAAGTAAATATTGTGGTGAGATTGGGTTGAATATTCCTGAAAGTCTATATAGCCTATCAGCAATCAGCAATCCCTAAACCTCTTCTCCACACATCCCTCCACCTTTGAAGTCGTGCCTACCCCAAGACATTACAATCTCTCCTAGAGGAGAATATACACAAAAAAGGGAATTTAGACTACAATGAGACAAAACCATCCTCATCTTTCTAAATGATAATGAGTGGAGGAAACACACTCTTCCTGCCACCGTCTGACCGTGCCTTATTCTTTTATCAAAGTCTCTTTTTATGCCACTTATTCTTTTCTCATTTAATTAAATCAAAATGAGCATGAAGAGAACCTCCACAAGTGAGGAATTTTGCTTTCTAGATATATTCTTCAAATATTCGGCTGAAATTGCCAATTTCTAAGTAGGACAATGAGGTAGATGGGGGAGCATTTTTGGATTGGAGACTCATATTTAATGAGGTTGGGGGATTTAACAATGGTTTGTGTGTTTATTTAGTGTGGTTAGCGGAATAGAGAGTTTGTGGGGGTGGGTACAAGGTTTGAACATGAGCCATGCCTGTTTAGCAAACATAATTTGCATAGGACTAATATGAACTGAGTTGTGAGTCACAGTAATTTTCATATATTTGCATACAATTAATGTCTTGCCCCATCTCTGCAATAATTGTTTCTGATGCAAGAAAAGGTAAACAAACACAGAATAAGCGGATGTAAACAATAGTAAGCACACACAGCAGACGCGTGTACACATGACAGATAGACATGAACCAGCTAGAGTGTTAATGCACCAGCAAGGTCAGCGAATTTCCATGCATGTCTCTCATTTAACTAGTACCCTCTTAAGTTCTGTTACCAAATGTAGTTGGCTGCCTAGCTAAGCAACCTATTGAGGCATCAGGTGTGAATCCCAACTGGCCAAAATTGCAGGTGTCATTTCATATATAGAAAATAGGCTCATTGGAAAAACGTGTCTCTATGTACATTGTTGCAAAACTATACTGTACAATTCATTATAGTTTCCAGCTGAAATGAACACTAATGGCAGTAAAACACCAACAAGTTTATTCCTTTCTACACAGATTATGATAGGGACCGATTACCAATTAATAAAAAAGTTTTTTCACACTGTTTGTTGTGACCTCCGGCTCCATATGTATGGCTTTCTGATGCAGTAAACTTGATCGGTAGCTTACCTGGTAAAGCATTGCACTTGAGATACGGAGCACATGGGCACAATAAAAGTGACTTGTAGAAGCAAGGTAAAATAGCATGGTTGATCCAAAAATGCATTTTTGTCTCAAATGTGCTTTCGTTTACACTATCTGTTGGTTTAGGGCAGGGTTTTTTGAAGGTGGAAAGTTATATTGAAACGTGATAGCATTAACCTTTTAGCACCTCTCACCAGACATTTCATTTCCGAACTGCCGCGATATGTGCAACAACCGCAATAATAAAAAGTGATCAATTGACTTAACTTAGGGTGCTTTCACACTAGCACTTTAGATTAGATGACTTTTGGTGTGCACAAGGGTTTGATTGACATCGGTTCCTTTGGATGATGTGAACGCTGTCTTCCGAACTAGGGTGTGCACCCGCAAACCGTACACTCTAAAAAAAAAAGGTTCTATATGGCACCAAAAATGGTTCTTCGTCATAATCATAGGGGAACCATTTTTGGTGCTATATAGCACCATATCTTAGCATGTTCTGTATATGGTAGCGGTGCTATATAGCACCATAGTTAGCGGTGCTAACTATGATTTATACTGAAGCACCAAAATTGGTGCTATATAGCACTTAAAAAGGTTCCCCTATGATTACGTGCCAAGAACCATTTTTGGTGCCATATAGAACCTTTTTTTTTTAGAGTGTACCCGAGTCCGCTTAAAAAGGGTGGTCTGGGGTACGGTTCATGTTAAATCCGGTACGGTTCACTGCTGATATGAACACAATCGTACTTAATCATGGAAGTAAACACAGTCCAACGGGGGCAGGGGGAGGGTGGAGCAATCAAACTCAGGTTCGGACCAGGCAATCAAACCAAGTGTGAAAGCACCCTTGAAAAAAATGATTAAGTAAATAAACCATGCATAATGGAAAAAAAAAAAAAGTTATGTGGAATTGTTCCATAACTTAACATAAATTAAGTTCACATAACTTAATTTTTTCAATTACGCATGAAGTTTATTGCTTAATAATTTTAAGGCAATGGGTTTCCTCACTTTTTTCAAAAGTCAAAAGTCAACTGATCACATTTTACAGTGATTCAACTGCCAGATTCACGTCCATCTGTTTTGGATAAAACTGAATGCAATTTAAGTGCCATTCACTGGACATTTTACTTCATTTGAAAGTGTTGCGAAAGGTGCAAGCAACACCATATCATTTTGCAGAAATGTTGCCCCAGTTCAATGAGCCTGAGTTACACATATCCTTTTTGGATAAGGAAATCCCAGAATTCATTCAGCCAAGCTGAATTGTTGTGTGAAAATGTAGATACATTATATATTTTTATAAATATATTTTATTCAGTGTTGAAAAGTACTGGAGAATAGTGAGTCAGATTTGTGTTTTCACTGAGTACCAAGTCATTAATGTTGCAACATACTAAAGTCAAACTGCAGTGGTAGTTGAGGATCTTGTACTGTTCTATATTCTATTTCTGTGGCACATATTCCAGAACAGTCACTCATGAGCTTACATTTATTCAGCCTTAGAGTAGAGACAGTAGACAACAAAGCGGTACACTAGAGATTGGAACAAAGCCTTATGCTGCATCTAAAATTGCGTACTATTATAGTATGTACTGCAGGTGTGCAACTCTCTTCTCACTGTCTGGAAATACTGCTCATTCAAAACACAGAATTTCACATACTACAGTAGATTCTGAACTAGACTACATACTACTGAAATTAATTAATGTGAACAGTGAACGCTAACTGAAATGAATGTTGACGCTTTCCCCGCCAAACACGGAATGTTCCGTTATTTGTGAGAAAACGCTTCCCTGCCAAACAGAATATTCCGTGTTTTCACTGTTATAGGCTAGGGGGCGCTATTACGCATCTTCTGAATGAGTACAGAATCTCCTGAACAAAACACAGGAGAAGAAGACGCAAAAAAAACACACAAAAAAACAAGCGATCGTATGTAAGCAGATGCATATGTAAAATAACGTGATCATAAACACTAAACATTAAAATAAAAACTGCCTAATGTTACTGAATGAAATGTCGACCCAGAACGAGCTATAGGACTGTGCAAGCATTAGGGGTGTTGATGGACTCGATCTACTCCATCTGTGTTTGATCATAAATATGAATCTGATCTGGATTTAGTCTTTGACAAAAATTTGATTTTTGATTTTGTTCAAAATGTTGCTTTTTTATGAAACATACTCATATTTAAGTGTTGATAAAAAAGGAATGCATGAAGCTAGAATCATTTTGTTTTTGTTTTTGTTTGTTTAAAAGCAGAGGGTCTGGTCTTTCTTTTGATACATTGCATGCTCAGATATTCATTCAACAAAATATTCTATGGGCCATTACATTTTTTTTGAAAATGATCAAAAACCCTGGCAGTGGCTGGTAACTTTTTAGTTTTTTTTTTTTACGCTGCCATTTATTAAGAAAAATTATCCATTTATTATAGACCTTTTTGGTTTTACCATCCTTGAGTTTTACTCTACAATTGCCAAATTCTCCTAGTATGAGGTAGAATCGAAAGAACCATGAAGGAATTGTATAATTTGGTCTCGAAAGAGTAAAAATGTCCAGAAACATGCACACATATGTTGCTTAAGCATTTCATCCTGCAGATCAATTAGAGATGGAGTGCAGTGAAAAAACTAAAATTAATCTCTCTTCTTCGGCATAGTAGCCATTGATCTGGAGCGACCCACTGATTTTCACCAAAATGAGGGAAAAAATTGATTGATCCAGTGTGGTCTTAATTAGGGCCTCAGTGAAAGTGGAAGCATTGATTGTAGCACAGTTCAGATAGAGCGAGTTTGAGTTTAGCTCAAGGTTTATTTGATATAGGAAGTTTGGACAGCAAAATCCAGAGATTCACATTATTTCTCTCTCTTTCCCTTTATCTATAAATCTGTCTATATGGTACAGCCAATCATTATCTCTGTGTGTGGATTGGTCCCTGTGCTCCCTGTTGTCCTAGACACATACACAGGAGCCAATTATTAAAGGACATGAGAAACTAATCCTCTTTGATGGTCCATGTTGTTGAACGTTAGTTCATACATACAGTATAATTTAATCTACTATTTGTGTTAGGAGTGATGACAATGAGGATAACTTTAAGATGCAATAGCTGAAGTATTTTCAAGAAAATGAACAGGATTTGTTGCTTGCATTACCATAGAAATCAGCTCCATTCTGTTTCATGAACATGTAATGTAGAGAAATACTCCTCGCCGGCTCTTGGGGGTTCCATCTGCATTATGGAATGCCTCATTAATCATGCATGCTACCTCGTTTGCATATTCAAATCTATACGGCAAAAATTCTACCGTGAAATGGGCATGGAGAACCCATTTGATATCGCAGGTAAACCAGACCTCACAGATTCAGTAATTATTTGCGTGGGGTGTAGCTGTGCATGTGTGTCATGTATATATTAGAGTATTTAAAATGTTGGATGTAGAAGAATATATCTATTATATACTTGTTTCAAATGTCAGTTAGCTGTCCAAATAAAAATATAAGCACCACAACCACAACCACAACAACAGCAAAAATATGAGAAGATATGCTCATTTGTCTGAGTCAGTGGGTAACAACCTAGAAACCACAACACAAAATGCCCTGTCAACTGCTAAGCAACACATACGCAACACCTTAAGTAACTGCATAGCGACAACCACCCAGGGGTGTGTTTCCCAAAAGTAGAGCTGGATTACTTACAAATTGTAATCGGTTACTGATTTACAAATTACATGACAAAAAGTGTTGTTAGTAACGTAATCCATCGCATTACATTTTTACAGTAATATAATCTGACTAATTTTGGATTACTTTTGGATTACTTTTGACAACTTGTTTAGCACATTGATTTGAATAATCTTTGAATATGATTTGAATAATCTTACAAATACAAAAATACAAAGAGAAAGAAAATGTATTCCATTCTTTGTTACCAACAATATGAAGTGCACTAAATATTACATACCGTCAGGGTTTCCCAGACTGGGCTTTGTGATGGAGCTGCAGTAGTTTGTGAGTTTAATGAAAAGCTATTAAGTAATTAAATTCTACAATTTTTAAATTAAAATAAATAATAATAAATAAAAAAAAACACTACTAAAAAGATTAAAATTATAAAGATTGAAACGAAAAAAAAAAAAGTGTATTTGTTTGTCTGCATGTCATGTGACTATTAACCGACGTCAGGGAACCGTGAACTTAATTTGATCATTTAAAAAAAAAAAACAATGTTGTATTGATTTAAATGTATTATTGACCTAACTTACACATTTAAATCTCAGGGGGTACTTCAAGTAAATATATTAGGTCAAATAAATTTCAGCTGACAAAACAGTTGGGTAATCCCTGCATTGCTTGTAAATATGAAATTATGTGAATTTGAAAATTTGTATGTGTTTGAAAGACAAAAACCTTCCAAAGACATTAATGCATGGTTAAATAACTTACTATAACCGAGTGATAATTCAAATAATAAATAATGTGTTAATCAGGAGTTGATCAGATATGCAATGTTAAGAAAACTCTTGTTAAAAGTTAAATGATTTATATAAATCCAGCGATCAATTGCTGTGTGGGTCTCAGCTCCCTTTCAAGAGAACTCCCGTTGCATCGAATGACGCTATGGGGAACGCTTGCATGATGAAGTCATGAAGCACATGTGAAATCAGTCCAATAGTGTGAGGGAACGTCAGAGGCGGATGACATCATGAACCAGGACGTATAAAGCCTGCCAAAACAAAGCCGCGCTAGCTTCTGTTGTCTTTAGTAGCACTTTGTGTGATCAGTGATTCAGTGTTTTTCTTGTTTAGTAAAGTAACTTGTTCCAAACACAATGGCGGATAAGCAGCAGTTTAGAGTGCGTGTTCACCCTTGCCCTCATTTCATTACGGGTGGAGACACACACATTCTTTGTGTTGCTTGTTTGGGAGAGGAGCATGCACGGTCACTGGCTGTGAGCACTGCGAGGTGCTTCCTTTACGGACACTCCGATCCCGCCTGGCATTCTTTTGCGAGGACGTTCAGGCTCGCGTTCCTCAGGGCTCTGGTCCCGCTGCTGCCGAGGCACAGCGGCGATCACAGTCCTGGGGTTCGCAAATGGATGAATCAGTGAGAATAGAGATGGGCACAGCCTTATCTCTTCCTTTACCTGATAGATCCAGTGCCTTCTCTCTGGGTTTGGAAGCATGCGCTGCGGTTTCTTCCGCCCCGATTGAGGCACCTCTGATGTAGCTTTCCAGTTCTGAGGATCTGGAAAGTGTTAGTGTCAGAGAAATAGAGGATTCGCCACCTCAGTCACAAGCATTTGAAGAGCTAGTTGAGGTTGTGACACAGGCTGTTGAAAGAATAAATATTGACTGGCCTGCTGATAAGCAGGATGTTCGTTCAAAAAGCAAGTTGGACGAAACTTATCTGCCGACCCAATCACAACCTCAACGCCGGGGTCTACTGTTTTTCCCTGATCTCCACATTGAGGTGTCGAGATCATGGGAGAAACCAGTTTCATCTAACTATTCCACCATTATGAACCATAAAGAGCACGGTTATGGGGAGATGCCCAAAATAGAAGATAATTTAGCAAGCTATTTATCCCCTGATTCGGCATCTTCCCTAAAGGCCCCGGCATTACCCACTAAGCCAGTTCGAACTACATCTGCCTTAGTGGGTAAGGCTTATTCAGCTTCTGGTCAGGCTGCAGCATGTTTGCATTTGATGTCGCTGCTGCAGGCCTACCAGGCTGAATTATTGAGTGATATTGATGAGGGTGGGGGTATTGGGCCCGAAGTAGTGTGTGAGCTACGTCGGGCCACAGATTTGTTTCTTAGGGCCACCAAGGAGACGGCCAAATCAATCGGCCGCTCTATGGCAGCCTTGGTGGCTACTGAGAGGCATCTCTGGCTGAACCTCAGCTCTATTAAGGAGAAAGATAAAAACTTTCTGATGGACGCGCCCGTATCTCCTTAAGGCCTGTTCGGCAACACAGTTAACGCTGTTGTTGAAAGGTTTCAGGAGGCCTCCAAGCAAACGATCGCGTTCCAAAAGCTCCTCCCCCGCCTCTCACATTTCACTGGGGCTGCCGATCACAGAGTGCAGCCCCAAACATCAAAAGCCAGCTCTTCGCACCGTGCCACACAAAAACAGAGTGTGGCTTCCTGTGCTCCCCCTCAGAAAGATTGGGGACACGGGAAGCGCAATCTGCCACAGCCTTCGAGGGGTAAGATGGATCTGTGGACCGTCATTACTTCCAAGAAGGCTGTGGGGAAAAGGTCCTGACGCCCGAGGGGTCAGGATTATGGGGACGTTCCTCCCCGAAGGGAAGCAGTGTACACCTCACCACACGGTGCCTGTCTCCCTTCGGCGCCCTCTGGGGGTCGTTCTGCCAACCCTGCCACCTCTGGTGTTACAGTGCGCAGCAGTATCCCACGAGTGTGTATCCCAGGGTCCACCCAGAAATGTAGTGGTCCTGGGCTGCATTCCCCCTCCAAGGAGGGTCCTAGAGCAGTCAGTTCAGGTGTTCCCTGCCGGTTCGCCGTTACAGGGCACCGTTCTGTCAGTTCAACAAAAACCAGAAGCCATTCTCGAGAGGATGGTACTTCTATAAAACTTTTTGGCAGCGTGGAAGCTACTGCCAAATGTTTCTCGTTGGGTCCTGCACACTATAAAAAAAGGGTATCAATTACAGTCCGGGTCTCGCCCGCCAGGTTTATGGGGGTCCTACCCACAGTGGTGGGCCCCGAGTAGGTTCTGGTAATGGAACAAGAAGTAAAAGCCCTGCTAGAGAAAGGGGCCATAGAGTATGTACCTCACTCAGACAGGGAAGCCGGGTTTTACAGCCGGTACTTCATAGTTCCAAAGAAGGATGGGGGTCTGCGTCCCATTTTAGATCTTCGGGTGCTGAACGAGGCAGTCATGCAACTCAAGCTCAAGATGTTAACCTTGAGACAAATCGTGCCACAGATCAGGTCCGAGGACTGGTTTGTCACGATAGATCTCAAGGACGCATATTTCCACATCTCCATCCTTCCATATCACAGGAAGTTCCTGAGGTTTGCTTTCGGGGGGAAAGCATACCAGTACAGAGTTCTTCCATTCGGTCTAGCACTCTCCCCCCGCACTTTCACGAAATGCATAGATGCAACCCTAGCGCCAATGCGTCTACAGGGGATTCGCATTATGAATTACATCGACGATTGGTTGATTCTAGCTCATTCGCATCAGGTAGCGGTTCGGCATCGAGATGTCGTTTTCGCTCACATGAAGGAGTTGGGGTTATGGCTGAACGCCAAAAAGAGTGTGCTTTCTCCACTTCAGAGGACCACCTTTCTAGGCGTGGTATGGGATTCAGTGTCGATGCAGGCGCGCCTGTCACCGGCATGGATAGAGTCTATACTGTCAGCAGTAAAGAGAGTAAAACTAGGCCAGTCACTTACTGTAAAACAGTTTCAAAGAATTTTGGGTCTGATGGCAGCAGCATCCAACGTGATACCTTTTGGACTGCTGTACATGAGACCCCTACAGTTTTCCCCGAGGGGTAACCCCTTTCGCATGATCAGGTTCACGTGGCGTTGCTTACGTGCCCTGGTTATGTGGATGAAACCTTGGTTCCTGTCCCAGGGTCCCGCGTTGGGAGCTTCTGGTCGTCGCAAGATGCTAACGACAGATGCCTCTCTCGCGGGCTGGCGAGCGGTCCTGGAGGGTCGCTCAACTCAGGGTCTGTGGGGAGACCACCATCTCTCGTGGCATATCAATCGCTTGGAGATGTTGGCGGTGTTTCTTGCCCTCAAGAATTTCCTCACAGACCTCAGGGGCCAGCATGTGCTAGTTTGCATGGACAACACATCGGTGGTTGCCTATATAAATCACCAGGGGGGTCTGCGTTCACGTCCGCTATGCAAGTTGGCACGCCAGATCCTCCTGTGGTCTCAGGGGAAGTTCCTCTCCCTCAGAGCGGCTTATACCCCTGGGGCCCAGAATATAGGAGCAGACATCCTGTCGAGGCAGGAGCTGAGGCCCGGGGAATGGAGGCTCCACCCTGAGGTGGTGGAGCAGATTTGGAGGGTGTTTGGCCGGGCTCAAGTGGATCTGTTTGCGTCTTGAGAGACGTCTCACTTTCCACTCTGGTTCTCCCTCACGCATCCAGCTCCGCTGGGTCTGGATGCAATGATACAGGCGTGGCCGAGGCTGTGTCTGTATGCTTTTCTCCCGATCGTTCTGCTCCCAGAAGTTCTGGAGATAGTTTGCAGGGACCAAGTGCACCTTGTTCTGCAGGGTATGGTTTCCCAATATAGTGTCGCTCCTCGACGGGCATCCACTTCAGTTGCCGGTCAGGAGGGACTTTCTGTCCCAAGGACCCAGGACCCAGTTAACTGCCCGGTCGGTACAGTGCTGGAGTTCCTGCAGGAACATTGAAGGTGTATGTGGCGGCCATTGGTGCTTACCACACTCTTCTGGGTGGGTTATCTTGTGGGTAAAGATCCGTTAGTGTCTCGTTTCCTCCGTGGTACTTTGAGGCTGAGGCCTGTAGTTCACACCAGGGTGCCGGCGTGGGACCTGGCTACGGTCCTCCAGGGCCAGTCCCAGGCTCCCTTTGAGCCGCTGGAAGAGGTTCGGGCTATGTCTCTGACTTTAAAAACTATGTTCCTCCTCACTATTTCATCTCTTAAGAGGATAGGATATTTTCAGGCTCTTTCTGTTGCACCCTCGTGCTTGGAGTTTGCACCTGGCATGGTCAAGGCCTTCCTTCATCCTAAGCCAGGTTATATTCCTAAGGTCCCTACTAACGCAGCTAGATTATTCTTCAGGCCTTCTGTCCTCCACCTTTCCTCAATCCGTACCAGGAGAAAAATAATTTGCTTTGCCCTGTGAGGGCTTTAGATGCTTAAGTCCACAGAGCTGCCCTGTGGCGTAAAACGGAACAACTGTTCGTGTGCTTTGGGCCCCCCAACAAGGGGTCCCCAGCATCTAAGCAAAGAATGAGCAAGTGGGTGGTCGAGATACCCACTGGCTTATGAGTCGGTCGGATGGCCTTCTCCCTTGGCCGTCCAGTCCCATTCTACTAGGAGTATGGCGGCCTCAAAGGCCCTTATTTCAGGAGTGGCTCTGCAGGACATTTGTGATGCGGCGGGTTGGTCCTCATCGCATACATTCATTAGGTTCTACTCTTTGGACTTGGACTCTACGCCAGGGTCTGGGGTTTTGTCGTCCTAGTGCTGCTTTTCACACTGGACAGGCATTGTCCATGCTATGGTGGCTTTGGTATTGACGTTCCCCATAGAGTCATTTGATGCAATGGGAGTTCCCTTGAAAGGGAAAGCCTCAGTTACGACTGTAACCTCGGTTCCCTGAAGAGGGAACGACCGTTGCATCGTCCTGTCATATCTCCTACATGCCTGTCAAAGCGACTACTTCAGACTTCGGAGCTAGCGCGGCTTTGTTTTGGCAGGCTTTATACTTCCTGGTTCATGACGTCATCGGCCTCTGACGTTCCCTCACACTATTGGACTGATTTCACATGTGCTTCATGACTTCATCACGCAAGCGTTCCCCATTGCGTCATTCGATGCAACGCTCATTCCCTCTTCAGGGAACCGAGGTTACAGTCGTAACCAAGGCGTTTTCAGCATAGTTTAATGAGACTTCCTGAAACCATAGTTGCAACGAACATTCGCAAACAGCATCGCAAACTTGCGTGGTTGGAACTACAGCTCTCGACCTGTGGTTAGAAGAATAGTTTCTTGTTAAAATGACATGTGGACTTGAATAGATCATGCTCTTGGGCACAATAAGCAAGCTACCATTCAGTACATTCTATATCATTCATCCCATATACATTTGAATCTATATATTTTTGCGCATCAACATTTTGTGCATGTAAATGCATATGGGAACCCCAACAATGACGTATGAGGGAACCCTGCAATTAATCAAACATCAAAAGCAAAACGACAGGGAACAAAAACAGTGAAATAGCTCAGTTTGTTACAGCAGCATGTCAGAAAAAATATGTTGTGGAGAAAGCTGCTGACTGAATGAACTGCATGTATACAGGAGTAAAGTGTAGGCCAAATGCTGTATGTTAACGTGATCAAAAACAGCTTTCTGTTGTTTATGTAAATTACATTAGTTGCGATCTCGAATCGATTAATTAGCAGAAGTTATTTCTTCACTGCCTGCATGTGACATCATTGATGACAATCTTATATTGTTGAATTAACGTTGTTCAAACAACATGATTTCGGGAAAGAGTTGTGGGAAAGAGAAAATGATTTCGGGAAAGAGTTGTGACTTGCTATTTAGTTTCTAAAACAATGCATTGTACTATGGTGGTTAACCTCCTCAAGTCGGCGGTCGGCTCTCTTTTTTTCTTATCAGTGCCAAAGAAACTCAAATAACTGTCATTTTTTTATAATTCAGGCAAATGTTATACATCATTATAATCTGTTAAGTTTCTTTTTTTGTGTACAGTCACAATAAAAACAAAATGTTTTGCTTTTTGCAAAATTAAGAAAACAAACATGATGCGCGATCTGCAGCCTCTCTGTCAAAGACTTTCATTCAGATAGTCTTCAGAAAAGGAACTCTAGCTTAGTGAATACTTGTGTCACAAACATGAGACATGTCTAAAGAAATGTTGAAATGTTAGGTTTTAAACAATGTAAACCAAATCGAAAACAAATACTCTGTGTTTATGTAATCTGGTTGAAAAGAGAGTGATGTCAGTCTTTCGCGAGTCACTTCATTACCCGCTAATGCGACCACGCCCACACAGAGCGCGCTCTTTCAGATTCAAATACTGACGACCCCTGAATCAATGGCCACACATCAACTCATACAAACACATCTAGTGAAGCGTTCTGTAACGTTACTTCAGCTACATCGTTTTGAGACGCGTTGAGGCATAATTCTCCTCATGAAAAGCTGTTCATTTCTTATAGCGACGGATTCAGGGCTGATTGTAAGGTAGGCTTTATTCTGTTAAGTTTATTCTGTTAGCATCGGTGAATATGAAATGCAAAAATACATTAAATGTCATACACGCAAGACTGTTTAGACAAGATTTATTTGGCCTGTTTTGGACAGATTATAATGTGTTTATTGTAAAAGAGCCTAGTGTCATATCAATAAAGCTTTTATTCGCAAATGTCTGCTCAGATGATATAAATATAGTACCAGTCAAGCGTATCTTCTTATTGATGTTTAAATATTATAGCCTAATGTTATTTTTTAATTTAATATCAAAGTTTGTTTTATCGAGTAAATATCGAGTTTTGTTTTGTAGAAAATATTTTTTTTTTTTTGTAGAAAATGAATTGCTTTCTTTAAAGTGAATTTCGTTTTGTATAAATTGTATCTTAATTTTAATTATTTATTATTAATTTTAGACTAGTTTCAAAAACAAAAAATAGTACAAAAAAGTAGAAAAAATGCTCTTAGTATTTTTGTCTTGTTTCTAGTGTAAATATTTAAAACATTCTTAAATCAAGATGTATTTACTAGATAAGTACAAGTACAAAGAAGAACATTTTTTTTTCAGTGTAGTCAAATATTTTGATCATTTAAAATATAATATGCCTTTGTTGACTACATTACTCACTGCAGTGAGTTACGTTGTTGTATGGGAAATACACCCTAAAACAGTCTACTATTGTGGTGATAGGTTTTGCATGTTTTCTCCAAAAATGTAATGTTTTTTTGCAATATTGAAAATCTACACAGCACCTTTATTTTAATAATCTCTGTGATTCTAAAATTCAAGAATTGCACTAATGATGTTGGAATGGTCAGCTAATTTCCATCATTAATAGTCATCCATTTATCTACGAACATTGGATGTTTTTAATCTTACTCGCTCTCACTAACTTATACAATGTTTTAAATTTCATGTGATAAAAAGGGCTCAATATCTGACCTTTGGCAATGTCTGAAGCTGAGACTAAGGTTAGTAGGACCTTCATGAATTATCTTTTATTTTTTAGATGGGAGAGGAAATTAAAAAACAAGATGACTAAATAACCTCAAATTTTAGACCTGTGGCTGATTATTGGCAGGCATCGCTCTCTTACTCTATTGCATGCTTACTTTCTCTCTTTCCTTCTTCGGCTCGTCTTCCCAAACTTTTAATGGGTCTTTTAATTAGTTTGCATTTTAATCTATATCTCATTAGGCAGAGACTCCATTCCCTTCCACTGTGCTATAGGAGAGGTGAACTGTCTCTTTAAAAAAAGTTCTTAAACTAGTGACATCAAAACTGCTTCTGGGAGCCAAATGTCTGTTTATTATGAGCTTTTGACCATTTTTAACAAAATAACAGCCAAATAATTCCACTAACAGCCTTTCGGACAACAGATTATATTGTAAATATCTCCTCTGGACAGTAATTTAAAGGGGTGGTAAAACACATTCTTTCGAAGGCTTGATTGTGTTTGTGGGGTGCACTGTAACGTGTTCATATTTCGTTTTTAAAAAATTGCATTAGTTTTAATATATTTTACCTTTATTCTACACTGCTCTGTCCCTCCTTGTAAAAACGGTCTGATGGTTTCCGGGTTGTACGAAGCCAGTCCCTCAAAAATACGCGATGGGCTCAGATTGGTTAGCTGGCCCAGTGTGTTGTGATTCGCTAACCGCCTAGTGCACGCCCCTTACCTTTACCGGTAGCCTGTGCTTTGGGTAGTATTAGAAACAATGGCGTCAATAAAACCATACCAATTTGAGCCCGAATCAGACCCAGACAATTTTAGTGAAGATGATCGAGCAGAACCTGTTCAGTCCTCAAGAGTAAAGACTGCGGATCTATAGTGATCGCTACTGAATGGCACCGTTACTTTTGTATTTTTAGAACGATTATAGCCAAATATCTGTCACAAGAACGAACACTAAACATTGGCTTTACTAGTAGCCAAATCAAATACAGAACCATGTTTAGCATGCCTGTAGATAAACACTACATAAAAGCTCTAATCAAAGAATAATTTACACTAATGCCAAGTTCGCTGTTGAGATTTAAAAAAAAGTTTGTAACGTTAGGTGTTTGTCGGATAATGTTAAGTATGAATGAGCATTTAACAAACTGGTTTGCAGAGCCAAACAGCGTTGTCATGTTTACTTCCTTGCTACAACGTACAATTAACAATACGAACTATTACAGGAAAACACATCAACGAAATATAAATCATACTTACAGGTTGTGGCCCGTAAACAGCTTCTGTTTTTAAATCCATCTTTCAGGACAAGCCGTTGTGCGAATCCTGCATTGAACTCGCGAAGATTGTGGAAGCTTTCCTCCGTGAGCGGGAGCCGCACGCGCCCGCCTGTCTCGCCTTGCTGAACCGCGTCTCGTGTATTGCAAATACAGACGAATATTGTCCATTATGTCACATTTTCCAGTCTTCAACTCTGACCCCTGTCTGTCTCGTGCTTTGATTTATGATGGGCAGCATATATCTGCTGCAAATGCGACCTGTTCCCCTCTGTCTCATACACACATGCATATTAAATGTTGTATGTTAAACGCACTGCAACCCATTCCCGTCCCTAGGAAGGCTGAACAAAGTGGACCTGCAATCCGGATGAAAATAACAGCGTTTCGTCGGCATTGCGGCAACAACACTCCAGCCTACTAACCACAACAACGCTTCCCCGCGTCGATACAAAATGGCCTCGCCCCCCTTTATTTGATATTCTCGGAGGAGGGGTTTATGTAAATATTGGGGCTGGTGATGTCAGCAACCCTGGAGGAATGTCTAGTAGTCCCTACTGGCCGTTTGCTGTAGTCTTTAGAAATTGATTTCTTTAAAAGCAATTATCTCCCTTTGCTTTAAACTTTGAACTTTGTAACTTTGCAGATGTTGTTTATGCTCAAACAGCAACATTACACACTAGCTGAAGTTAGAAAAGTGAAATCGTGGTTTACCACCCCTTTAAGACCATGTTTAGGCAGGTTTCAGAAGTTCTGCGTCCTACAGCCACCAATTTCACAGAAATTCCAGAACACACACACGCAGGTTTCCATGATTTGTGGGGACTTCCATTGACATAATGAATTTTATACTATACAAACTGTATATTCCATCTCCGAAACCTACCCATCACAGAAAACTTTCTGCAGTTTTACATCTTCAAAAAACATCACTTTTTATGATTTATAAGTGGTTTTCTTTGGATTTCGGATATCCCATTGACATCACCCCAATGAGAAGCAGGTCTAAATCATCCCAGATCTTCTCCACTTATCCTATTTCTATCCCTTGCTTTTCCCAATTTCCGTTGGCGTTCCTACTGTGCTCACTGTGCGCATTTAATTAAACCACAGAACAGCAGGAAAAAGATATGAGGAATAGACACAAAACACACATAGACACAGACTGAGAGAGAGAGCGAGAGGGAGAGAGAGAGGGAGAGAGAGAGAGAGAGAGAGAGAGAGAGAGAGAGAGAGAGAGAGAGAGAGAGAGAGAGAGAGAGAGAGAGAGAGAGAGAGAGAGAGAGAGAGAGAGAGAGAGAGAGAGAGAGAGAGAGAGAGAGAGAGAGAGAGAGAGAGAGAGAGAGAGAGAGAGAGAGAGAGAGAGAGAGAGAGGCTGCAGTTATTGGTTTGTGATGAATTCTGCATATTGTAAACTCTTAAGTAATCATATCACAGCAAAAGCCATTTACAGTTCATACATATGTAAATGACACTACATTACTGTAATATGACAATGTTTCCTTTTGCTTCTCTGCATCGTTGCATGATAAATTAAACAGAAGCTGTGTGAGTATTCCTAGGAGAAATGTGTACATACATATAATCTATGCAATTTTAAAGCACAAAACACGTCTAGAGCATATGTGTGAGTAAATGAGCGGTATCATGGGAGATGTTGATAAATGTAATATAATTACTCCTGTGTCTCACTAATGCACAGAAATATGTACACCAATCAGGCATAGCATTATGACCATGTGGTGAAGTGAAGTGACACGGATGAAGTGAGTGAATAACACGGATTACTTCATCACAGCACCTGTTAGTGGATGGGATATATTAGGCAGCAAGTGAACATTTTGCCCTCAAAGTTGATGTGTTAGAAGCAGGAAAAAAATAGGCAAGCGTAAGGATTTGAGCGAGTTTGACAAGGGCCAAATCATGATGGCTAGACGACTGGGTCAGAGCATCTCCAAAACTGCAGCTTTTGTGGGGTGTTCCCAGTCTGCAGTGGTCAGTATCTATCATAAGTGGTCCAAGGAAGGAACGGCTCATTAATGCACGTGGAGAGCGAAGACTGGCACGTGTGGTCCGATCAAACAGTAATGTACTGTACTGTAGCTCAAATTGCTCAAGAAGTTAATGCTGGTTCTGATAGAAAGGTGTCAAAATACAAGTGCATCGCAGTTTGTTGCGTAAATGGCTGCATAGCCGCAGACCAGTCAGGATGCCCATGCTGACCCTTGTCCACCACTGAAAACGACGCCAACAGTGTATGCATCAGAACTGGACCACAGAGCAATGGCAGAAGGTGGCCTGATCTGAGGAATCACGTTTTCTTTTATATCACGTGGATGGCCGGGTGCGTGTGCGATGCTTACCTGGGGAACACATGACACCAGGATGCATTATGGGAAGAAGGCAAACCGGCCGAGGCTGTTTGATGCTTTGGGCAATGTTCTGCTGGGAAAACTTGGGTCCTGCCATCCATGTGGATGTTACTTTGACACATACCACCTACCTAAGTCAGCATCAGTGGGATGTGCTGAACAAACAAGTCCGATCCATGGCCCAACCTCGCAACTTACAGGACTTAAAAGTATCTGCTGCTAACATCTTGGTGCCAGATAACACAGCACACCTTCAGGGCTGTAGTGGAGTCTATGCCTCGAAGAGTCAGGGCTGTTTTGGCAGCAAAAGGGGGACCAACACAATATTAGGATATAATGTAATATTATGTTATTATGTTGTATAATGTCATAATGTTATGCCTGATCGGTGTATATGTATGTTTAAGATAATTAAAGGTCAAAATGACATCAAAAAGTGATAAGAGGGCAAAACGGAGAATGTCAGTATAATGATATCCATGTATTTCAAAGTAGCAGTTCTTTCACCATTCGTTTCACTTGGATTTTGTCACACGTTTCACTTTTGTCTTCCCATCATGAGTTCACAGTTAGCATGCATGGAGTCTCTTCCATTGATTCAGGCTTTAACCTAGTTAACACACACACCCAAACTACTACAGTACTGTGTCATTTTCAATGCGTAACACGTCTTTTGTCTCCCTGAGCTTCATATAGACTGGGCAATGGAGTCCTAGCACATATCGAACGCTGAACATGGAGATTAATATTCAATCTGCGGGAGGAAAAACTCTCTTTATTCTGCCGTCTCAGAGGAATGTTTTGCGTGCTATTTGATTGAAACTTGTCATTCAGCAGACAAATCATCCAAGGTGGCAGTACACTTACAGGGACCTTACTTTAAAGGCCTTTGCATTCTGAAATCTTATTTCTTTTATAAATCCTGTATGGCTCTTATGTGGAACTTTAACAGGTAAACACACTGATGCTTAAACACCCCGTACTGTGTTGGTGATAAACGGATGAGGAAATAGTTCACAGCATTGAATTGAACCTATGTTTAGAATATGTTTTTGACCTGCAACACACAGCCTACAAGTACTTCTACTTGACTATTTAGGATTCAACACACAATTCAAAGCAGCATTTGCTGTTGGAAAAATAATTTAATATACACTAAGTGCATTGTGCTAAACACAGCCAAGAGTCAAAAGCCTCTGCACTCATTTCAGCACAACATGGCAACTACAAGACCTCCCATACTCCTCCTGCCTCAAGGTTACAGCTTAAAAATGTTCCTGATCCAATTAATAATGGATTAGACCGTGGGAAGGTGTATTAGAGAGTGTGTTATCAGGCCTAGTGTTCTGAGGCAGGTGTGCCAGGTGTACTGTAGTATTGCTTTCACATACCAACTCGCTGCATGTGTCCTTGAAAACCGTTATCAGTGTAAATATCCACAAAACAAGCTCAAGCTCGTAAGACAGCCCTCTTCATATCATTGAAGATGTTATCATTGGCCTACCATCACAATATGGACTTTCAAAATTAGGTCTCAATTTAAGTGGTAATCAATTAGTCAATAGTCAATTGTAGTGTATAGAATTATAGATAATTACATTAAAACAATTACTACAATTCTTAATTTTCAACAGCCATTACTCCAGTCTCAGTGTCACATTATGCTGATTTGGTTCTCAAGAAACCATTAATAATTATTATTAATAATAACTAGGTTTACATGGACACATTTTGCTTAAATCGGAATGAACATAGCCTAGTGTTTACATGAACGCTAAACAAAGTGATCGGGTTGATGTGTGCATGTATGTCACAAATTTAAATTGGAATTGTTTTTTCGACATGCGCACACTGCACAAGTAAACAGTTTCCCACTGTTTGTGCATACTAACCATTTTCCTATATTGCTTATTTTCTTTGTTTTAAAGAGCAGACTTAATATTTATCTATTTTGTGTCCTAATTAGGAGACGACGAGCATATACCATTTTGCAGTGCTGCTTATATTTATCAAGCAGTAAAACGCCCCTTCCAGTGCCCAAAACAAGGCATCTGTGGATGACTGAAACTGTGGATGACTGAAACTGTGGATGACCTAAACAAGGACTGGTGGGATGTTGTCCTGCTCCACATCACAGACGATGAGTGGAAGGAGAATTTTAGTATGACATGACAGTCATTTATGAGACTTTCAACGACAACAACAGCTCGTTCCACACGTCATAATGACATCTGTATGTCATTGCACATGCACCGATCAAGTGTTCACATCCTCTCATTCAGATTAGAAAAGGTTTAAACCACCCCTTACAATCCAAATTAAATTTTAATCGGATTTGGCCAATTAATTCCAATTGACGTGGTTACATGTGACCTTTTTATTCCTACTGAAAGTGAAAGTGACATGTGAAGGCCAAGTATGGTAACCCATACTCGGAATTTGTCCTCTGCATTTAACCCAAGTTAGCGCACACACACCAGTTACTGCAAACTGTAGACACACACACCTGGAGTAGTCCGGTGAACGACTGGAGGTTAGATGCCTTGCTCAAAGGCACATTTCCTGCCAGTATCGAGAATCGAATCCGCAACCTTCGGGTTACCAGTCTGACCCTTTAGCCATTAGGCTATGACTGCCCCTATTGCTACCCCTGTGCTACTAGTTTGAATACAATCGGATTAACTGGGTTTCATGTAAACACAGCTGATGTTGAAGTTGTACTGCTTAATATTTTTGTGGAAATTGTGATTTATTTTTTCAGGATTCTTTGCTAAATAGAAATTTCGAAAGAACAGCATCTATTTGAAATATAAATATTTTGTAACATTTTAAATGCCTCCACTTTCACTTCTAATTAATCACTGTAAACACTAACGCTCAAATTATTATCATAATTAATTGGTTCAAGTAACTTAAGTTAAGCAAACTTAAATTAAAAAAATTAGTTTTATAGAAATAACTTTCTTTGTCTTCTGAGTTCACAAAACACATTTTAAGAGACTTTTAAGTAATCTGAATTGTTTCTTTGAGTTTTATGAACTTGTTTCTTTTAATTTAGACAAACTAAAAACTGGACTTGGATTTCTGTTTCCGAGCATGCTTTGCCATGACATTTGAAAGGGAGAGTAAATGCTAAAATGAAGTGTTACATAATGTTATACAACATTTTTTGTGTGCAAGATTAATGTTAAAGGGATAGTTAAATTACCCCATGATTTACTCACCCTCAAGCCCTCATGTACATGACATTCTTCTTTCATACGAATACAATCGCAGTTATATTACAATATGTCCTGGCTAATCAAAGCATTATAATGGCAGTGAATGGTAGCCCAAAATTTGAATCTCAAAAAAGTGCATCTATCCATAATTAAAATACACCACACGGCTCCAGGGGTTAATAAAGGCCTTCTGAAGCGAATCGATGGGTTTGTGTAAGAAAAGACCGCCTTCCATATTCAACTTACTGTCATGGTGACAGTATATATGAATATATGATTTAAATTAAATATATAATTAACTTACTTGAATATTACAAGTTAAGAGTAATCAAAATGTATGAGTACAAAACAAATATATGAAAGTTTTCCTCACTTAAACTTTGAATTTCTTGACTTAAAATATTGATGAAACTGATTACCTCAAATAGTTTCAGTTTAACTTACATTTTGTGGTTTAACAAGATGTAGATGTTTGAATTTACATTGACCTAATTGTTCAGGAAAAGAAAAAGGCCTTATAGTAAGTGTTTTGATGAAAGAGCTGCTATAAACAAAGTTGGTAAAAATGAAAAATCACCAGGTCATTTTATTCAATGACTCCTGTTCACACTGCATTTTCTACAAGTGACCCCTACTTTGAAATAACTCAGACTTCCCTATAGGTACCAAATGATACTTTATAGGAAATGTTAAGAAGACAGAGCACATCATACAACCAGGTTTACCGCAAGAAACTGCAAGGAGACAAATGCTTTTGTTTCTGAGGCAGCACATCGCTGAATGGGAATCAATTGGGACGGATAAATCACACAGAAGGGAGAGACGGGTCGGGCCGGGAACAGAGAGAATGATTTAAAAACACTAACCTGATCCGACCGATTCCACGTGAGGCAAAGCATGAAGAGAGGGAGAGAAATAGTATGAGATCAAAAGCACGTCACATACTGTACACATACCCGACATTCAACACACGAACATGCAATCTATGCTGATTGTGGCATTAAATTAGCTACAGCCTGAAATCATCTCAAGAATCCTAAAATATTTTTACACAATGATGACTGTTTGTATCCTCAGACAATTCGTGCATGATAACTGATGCTTTGTATCAGCATGTGATTAACTTCCTGCTGTTGTCTGCTAAAAGGTGTTTCTTGCAAAACGACAAGAAAAGAGCCTGTGAAGATACCATGATGAAATATAATAATAGGTTTTTGTTGTGACCCATAGTAGATATAATAGGCATCCTGGGGCGAGACACACACAAACACATAATCCTATTTTAAGTCCTAGAAATGTTTTTTTTTTTTAAACAAAAAAAGAAAAGAAAAAAGGGGTACAGGACAAAGCACTGATCCACAATTGGACGAGAGAGTCCCTTGAGCAATGAAACTCTAACCTTTTCATTATGGTGATATATCTGGCATGAGGCCCCGCTAGTGTTGTCACGGTAACCCTGTGATGAACCTTTACAATGCCCCTGAGACCCCGAATGAGACTGCTGCAAGCCGGTCCCTGCCCAGCACATGACACGCACCACATTTTGTTATAAGCAGACAAAATTCAGAAAAAAAGAAAATAAATAGGAAATGATATCATAGAAATTACACCCCCTGGAGACCCTCACTATTGTGCACCAAGGTCAATAAGTCTCTGAAAGTTTATGAAATCTTTTTATGTCATGAGATGCGACCCACAAAAATGTAATAATATTTATAAAGTAATCATTTTTAATATTTGTTAAAAAAAAACCTTTAAAACCGCAGTCCGTAACTTTTTGCGCTTTAACGAGCTTTAGAACTTTTTTTAACGAGCTTTAGAGCTACTTCTCTCTGTTTATGTCTATGGCGAGTCACGCAGGGACTGTGCTCCTCCGCAGCGGTTCCTACCAGACCGGTCTGAAATAGCCCCAATATAAACACTTATTATAAGTGTACCATAATGATTCAGACTAAGTCAAAAACACAGTTTGGAAAATGGATTCATGCTGTATACATTCTCATTATATAATTTTTGTAAATCTTGAACACAAAAAAAGTTACAGACAGCAGCTTTAAATAATATATTTAAATATGTAAAAACTTGATGGTTAGACTACACAACATTTAAGTATCATTTAATGTAGAACATTTTTGAACATATAAAACTGAAACCAACATGAACACAAAAAGTACATTTCTAAGAACTTGGCACTACTTTATTTCCTTTATTTTTATTTACCCAATAAAAATTACTAATAAATTAGCCTATATATCTAATTATATATCTTATATAAAACATATATCTCCACTGTCCCACAATGTGAATTATGCTGTTTTAAAGTTTTTAGTCTTTCTATTGAGGGGGCTTTCGACACTCAACTTGATTCTATCGAACCCTGGTGCACTGGCGTTCATCTTACATCATCACAAAGGTGCACGCCACATAATAGATAACAGAACATAGTCAATTTATTTTATTTTTTGGGGTTATTTTATTAATTTGGTGCTATTATGCACAGTAGAGTAAACGAAACTTGGGTTTACTGTGTGTGTGTCACATGACGGCGGCTTTCTGCTGCTTGCAAAAGGACTCTTTAGAGGAGGCAGTGGATTGCCATTCATTTGCCGCCCTGATTCCCCTTCCTATGCGCGAATACACTGCAGGGTCACTCTCGCTCATATCCAAGGTAAATCATCAACACTTTCATCCATTACATGCGTTTTATTGAACTAAATGCATTGTCATCGGCTAAAGCGCATGCACAGGATACTTTTCTTCCTGAACAAGTGCACATCTGAGTGCGTGTTGCTTTTACATTCACGTGAATCGCACCACAGTCCACGTTTTGAGTTCGGTACCCTGGTGCGCACCCGGGTCCACATGACAGCTTTGTCCTGTTTCAAGCTAAACTGCCAGTGTGAAAGCACTTGGTTCTATTGCTTGGTCCGATCAATAGCGGTTCACTTCCGCAATTCAGTACGCCTGCATTCATATCAGCAGCGAACCGCATGGAGTTCACATGTACCGTACCCCAGACCACCATTTTTAAGCAGACTCGAGTATGGTTCGAGGGTGCACACACGAATTCGGAAACAGCATTCACATCATCCAAATGAACCAAACTCTGACGTCTATCGAGGTGCTCACCAAAAGTGCTAGTGTGAAAGCACGTTAATAGTTAATATATGGTGTTTAGGACCATTTTGGTCCAAATTTTCATTTTCCTTTTCCTTTTCACTGACACTCTCATTTGTCAATAACCCATTTCTATACATAAGTATAATTTTAGTGAAAATGGATTTGAGCTAGCATGATTAAATGCCACAAACACGCACAAAAAAAGTCAAATATCATCTGATTAATGATCTAGGAATAACTTTTGTTTGTTAAATATTTCAAAATCCTGAAACTGTATTCATTATATAAGGTTTAAACAAAAGAAAAATAACAGACTTTCAATGTGTGAGGTCAGTACATACTTTGATTCAAAGATTGAGAGCTTTGTGTGTGTGTGTGTGTGTGTGTGTGTGTGTGTGTGTGTGTGTGTGTGTGTGTGTGTGTGTTTGTCTATGTGATTTACGGGGACATTTGACCTGAATACACACCACATTATGAGGACATTTTCAATTATGAGGACAGGGCCGGTGTCCTCATAATACTAACAGTGTAGAAGTGTTTCTATACATAGGGGGAGCTCAAATCCTGAATTTCAGCCGAAGTCTCCATAATACACAATGACCTGATTTTGTGTATCAGCTGTGTATCGCCACAGCGCCCCTGGACGTGGGTCCGCGGTACTGCGCCCCTCATGAATATTCGCTCCGTGTATGAATCGCAGCTTCTGATTGGCTGATCGCCTGAAGTCCTCGTAATGTCAGATTTTGTCAGGTCCACTGTGTACAAGTGGGTTTATTCAATTTACTCGTTATTTAAACATTATTGTCTACAATTGATCAATCGTAAAACATATTTATAAACGTAGAGTGATCCTTGAATGAAATGTAATCCTTAAATATCATATAATATTATATAATCAGTTAATTTCCTCGTTGGACCGGATAGAAACAGCACCTGAGAAAACATCTGTGATTTGGACCTGTCTGCAGCAACTATTAAAAGAAAGGTAAGTTAATCTGCAGTTTAATCTCTTGTGGCTAAGTTTGGCTTGTTTGTGTGTGTTTTATAAGCTCTTTTCTGCTCGGTTTACAGTCAGAAAGCAGCTAGCGCCTGATGCTAACGGCGCTAGCATAACGTTAGTCATTCTGATCCCACTGTCAGGAGAGATTCAGAGATGCTTGTCAGATTTAACTTGTTTTAGATTCCAATATAATTGTAAATAACTTATTTTGAGCACATAAATCAGTCTAGCCATCGTAACAATGCATTGTCATGACTAAGTTACAGTCTGTGAAGGGCATACAGTATCCTGACATGCTACTGTTGTTAAATATTACTGCAGTTTAACGTTAGCTTGGTTTAAAGGTATTATTATTATATTATTAAGAAACAAAGAGATCAAAATATGCTTTTATTCCTCCTGAATGTAATAAAATATACTCTGTACCAATAGAACTGTAAGTATTAATGTTTATTATGAAAACAATCTTGCTGAAGAATGTCAAATTAAATGCAATGCTCATAATTATTGATGTTTTTCTCTATGACAGCAGACACGTCAGATAATGGCTGAAATGAGAAAGCTCAAGCCACTGGAGGAGGCCGTAAAGTTCTCTTCAGAAAAAAGAATGGTCTGATAGAGCTAAGTTTAAGTGAAATTAATCTGTTTAATAAAGCTGTGCCAGGTACATATGTTGTTTACAGTGATGATTTTTCTTCTGTTGTTCAGTTGTGCTGAGTTTAAGAAAGGAGATTTCCTGCTGGAGACTCATAAGCAAAGAAGAAGGAGAGCGGAGGCAAAGAACATATCTTCATGATGCCCTGAAAGTGTTCATGTTTGAGTTTCGTTATGATGGAAAACTCCTCTGGTAAGTGTTTGATGTGTATGCAAGTTTATAATTCTGGCCCTGTTTACAGTAGGGATGCACCGACATTAACATTTTGCCCAATACTGATAATTCTTTATATCACTTTTCCTTATTATTTCCTTATTATCACTTAATCTCAACATTTTCATATCCAGCCTCGGATCTGTTAACATTAGTCAATGCACTGTGAACTAACATGAACACAAATGATATATTAACTACCATTAACAAAGGTTATTGCTTTATATTGGTTCATGTTAGTAAATGCATCAACAAATGAGACCATATTGTAAGTGTTACCAAAAAACCCACTGCCTGACAAAAACAAAAAAAAACCTAATAGGGCTGGGCGATATGGCTGAAAACTGTATCACGATATAAGTGTTTCATATCGGTCGATATCGATAATTATTTATATTTATTATGACCTGTTTAAAATAAGGACCAGGAGAAAAATATTATACATTTAAATATTTTTATTTTAAACGTAACCTTCCTCTGATTATAATCCCCTCAGTTATAAAGGCAGAAATGTCAACACAACCATAGAAAACACTCAAATAATTAAAATATAAACAAGTCTAAAATCACAATGAACACTTAACAGTTGTCTCTTAACATTAAGGTGCAGTGGTTCCGTTATTTATTTGTAACTGTTAGCGTTTAGATGTTTTGTCATAAGGCAGTGATGCAGATTAACATCACCTCTGCATGTGTTTCAAAGGCTGACTCTGAAATCGCCCCCTATACCCTTAAATAGGGCAGTATTTGAAGGGACAGCCATCTGTAGTGGTTTCCAAAACCATAGTGGACGTTATTGAGTGCACTCATTCTATCCCACAATGCACCGCAATAACGAGTGTACAGCCGATGTACACACTGTCCGAATTCACTCACTCGTTCTCATTCACTCCTTCAAGTGAACTGTATCAGTGGACTAAAGTAGGGAATAGTGATTTGAGGGTTTAGGGTGCGATTTCGGATTCAGCTGAAGAATAGCTCAACGGCGAGCGCGTCGAGTATAAACACGTCCCCAAACGAACACACTGTCAGCGGAGGTGGTCAACCAAACTGATACTGTTACATGATTGGCTGTTAGCCTGTCACTCCCTACGTTGCTAGGTTACCAGAGAGCGAGTGCCTTTGTTCATGCAACCAAACTTGCTTCGCAACCTCTGGTTTCTTCCAACGAAGAAAAAAAAATTATCGAACACATTTTTTATTGATATCGATTACGTGTCTATCGCGATACATATAGTTATCGTTTTATCGCCCAGCCCTAATACCTAAATAATGCAAACAAGTCATTGGCCAACATGACTTAGGCTACATATAAAGAATCAAAATGGCTGTGCCATGGATAAGTCTCCGCACGGAGAATAAGAAAATGATTTAAATCAAACCATATTGTTGATTAAAATAATGCGAGAACAATAAAGGTGCCAGTTATTAATAATAATGCATCAATGCTTTATATACTGTATATATTTTTAAATGAAACAATTTTAATATTACAGTGATGGTAAACCTCTTTAATATGACTTAAATAACTTGTTTGAGCTCTGCTGAAGAGAATGACCCATAAACTGAAGCGCTTTGCTAGAAGGTTATTAACTCAACAGAGCGCATCCTTTATACGATAATGCAGATATTTAAAAAATATCAACATGATATTGCAACTTATATTTGCACAAAATCTATTATCTAAGTTATGTGGTATTACACAAGTACAGGTACAAGGCAACGAAATGCAGTTTAGATCTAATCAGAAGTGCAGTAGCAGCAAGTGCAGGATATACAACGGTTGCATAAGTGCAGGACATGGATATGTACTGAACATATTTATATATATATTCAGTACATATCCATGTCCTGCACTTATGCAACCGTTGTATATCCTGCACTTGCTGCTATTGCACTTCTGGTTAGATCTAAACTGCATTTCGTTGCCTTGTACCTGTACTTGTGTAATGACAATAAAGTTTAATCTAATCTAATGTAGTCAGAATAGCGCTCTTCCTATGAAACACGACAACTAAACCCGAAGACTTTATAACTAATTACATTAGTGTGTATACTGTTATAATGTTATACGACAACTCGCACAATTTACATATGAATGCGAGCGGAGACCAGCCGAACACGGTGAATGTGTGTTAGAAATCAGGAATGCTGAGAGAGAACATTTATGGGGCGGCAGTGGCTCAGTGGTTCATGTAGGTTGTCTACAAACCGGAAGGTTGGTGGTTCGATCCCCGGTTCCACCTGACCAAGTGTCGAGGTGTCCTTGAGCAAGACACCTAACCCCAGCTGCTCCCGACGAGCTGGATGGCGCCTTGCATGGCTGACACCGCCGTCGGTGTGTGAATGGGTGAATGTGAGGCAAGATGTAAAGCGCTTTGGATGGCCATTGGTCTGTTAAAAAGCGCTATATAAATGCAGTCCATTTACCATTTACCATTGTACTTTACGTTTTTCCTCTTCATACCAAACTTGGGTAATTAGCTGACAAAGTTTAAATCACGTCTGTCTTGCACACTTCCCATAATGTTTACGCTAGGGATGAACCGATACCACTTTTTCCAGAACGAATCCGATACAATACTTTCATTTTTAGTACTTACCGACTTACCGATAGTACCAATACCTTGTATTTTCATTGCCCTTTTAATTAAAAAAAATATTGGGTAGAGAATATTAATCAAATTGAGTTGGCTTAGCAAATAGATATCCTTCAGTTATTTTCATGCCTAATTATGCCTATTAAACTGTATTATAGGAGCTACTGTTACTTCCACTGTTCATTCTATTGCTGTATCACAGGCCCGGCTCCAGCTTTGAGATGCAGGATGGGCCAATTGAAATTCCTGGTGGGCCCAGACTTTTAACATTATTTTTCCCCATAACAACTACATTTTATAACAAAAGAGGCAGGACTTGAAAGGAACTCTATATTTGCAGGGCTAAATGCAAGCAGTAGCACAAATAAATAGAATCAGGGTAGGACTAGGGGCTCTGGGCTTGAGTTTATGTTTGGGCCCTATACGCTACAAATAACCTCAACTACAACATCATTATAGAGTAGCACAAAATACACAAAAATGAAAAAAACTAGAGCAATTAATATGCAACATGCCTAGTAGGGGTGTCGGAATTAATCGTTTCTTCGATGCATCGTGATGCAGATGAGGACGATTCGGTATTGGTTCAGTAATAGACCATAACCGATTATAATGTACTGATGCTTTTCTGCCATCATTTGTCACGTACATGTGTTGTTGTGGTAGCATACAATGGTAGATGGAGGCGAGACGCAAGTATGAGTAGTTAAAAATGCTCCAACTACTGTAAAAGCAGACATCTGGGCACATTTCGGCTTTTATGAACAACCTGGTAAGCACGACCTGGAGAAGACACGCGCTGAGTGTAAATCATGTCACGCACAAATCAAATGTGCATGGGGTAATACCACTAACTTGAGAAACCACGTCAGCCGTTTTCATCGTGAGCTGTTAACGCCTGTCAGTGCCAAGCGGACTCAGCTCTGCCAAAATAGATCAAATTATATCAATGTTAGAGTTCTTAAAGGGCCTGTTTACACCTGGTCATGCGATTTTACAGATCAGATATCTATCTGATTTATCAAAATTATTTCATTTACACTTGGTCACATAACTGTATCTCCGCAAAACGGATATTAATCCGATCTCCAATTCCCGCACAATATGCAGATTTAATGTAGTTAATGTTACTGAAATCAACAGATATGAGCTGCATTTTATTAATCATCAGCTAATTTCACAATCAAAGACCGCAATATGAGCGAGTGCGGCAACAGCGCTGGTGAGATCATTCGGTTTCTTTACTTTTAATGAATATGATTGTATGTTGTTGAGCACCTGCGACTTGCTTTCGGTTTTATTTGCGGTAGTGTGTGCACTGGCTTGATAAAGAGATACTCAGCTGCTCATCTGCTGCGATGTGTGCTTTAGTAGCGCTGTCATATCTGGCTATAACATATAGCCCATAACACGCTCTCACACGTTTATTTTTTAACATTGTTGGGAGGAGTAAATTGTTTCCACAACCAGATGCATTTATACTTTAGCTTTCACTGTAATGCGGCCCAGACCTCCTCCTGAAGTGGCTTTTAGTTTTGTGTATTTGTTCTAAACGCTCCTGTTGTCTTCTGTGCCCAGACTTGAGTTTTGTTTGATACATTCAAGAAGCATGTTTTCTTTGAGCAGGTAAAATTAAAGGTTCAGTTCATTTAACTGACTGACAAAATTATATACATGAGGATAAAGTGCAACGTCAATGCATTGTGAGGCATCGTGATATTGAACCGAACCGAATCGATGGCATGATAATCGTAACTGAACCGTGAGACCAGTGTAGGTTCACACCCTTAATGCCTAGCCTCGCCAGAGTCGAGGAAAGATCAAAACCCTGAAATAACACTGAGCAATGAAGCCAGAGATGAACAGTATTTTTAAATGCATTAAATGCCATATCTGTGTCCTCTTATGTCAGATCAAAATTTTACATCTTTTGTTAAAATGTAATGTAACCTTCACCCTTTAAACACTTTGGTCAGTTCAATAATAATTTATGCAGTTTTATATTATTTATTTGATAGAATTAAAAGAGCAGTATCATGTCTATATTTATATTGTTCAACTGGTCGAGGTTTATATGGGCTTTAGAAAGTTGGCTACTTAGTAATAACAAGTAATGGAATGGTTTTTAGAAAGAGAGTAAATGGTAAAGTAATCTAATTACACGTTTGAAGATGTAGCCTGATTAGTCTAGCTAATAATTAATTAAATAATAGGCTACTTTTTAAATCTGAAATTAAAATGGCCATCATGGTGCTGTATTGAGTGAGTTGAATCCTTCATTCAACCGATTTGTTCAAATTGCAAACTTTATTTATGAATGGGTAGCTTAAATAAATAATTTTACTCATCTGATTCGTTCAAATACGTTGATTCTTTGAGAAATAAAACAGTGTTGCTCGGAGACACAGCGGTTCAAGAACTCATTAAATAGATTGTTTTTCACACATTCTGGTGACATTTCTGCCACACTATGGCCATGAGATGGGAGAGAGCACTGGGCCTGCTGAATCATATTTTATCTTTAATTTAATAGTGAATATGTAGAGCTGTCTTTTGTTGTTAGATTACCATTGATTAGATTACCAGCAGGTTTATTAGGCTGCTATCACTTTAAGAGCTGCACATATCCAACATGCTGTTACACACGTGTTTTTCTTTCGGTTGTTTACGTTCACTTAAGACATAACCGACTAGGTTTTATTTTGACAATTTTGTTTGAATAATTTGGTCTGTTCAAGTGCAAGAAGATATGAAAGACATTTGCGCAGTGTCTAAGAGGCAGCTTTTTGGGCGCGTGCTTTGGATGTTTGCCCACTGAAAACTTCTTGAAAACTTTGTGATAACTGTACCGCCTTCCTGTAATAACACAAAGAACCACTAATTATACAAAAATCATGTAATAGTTAAAGTTTTTACTTGCATATACAGTGTATTTTTAATCCAAATGTGTGCTGGTGAGTGGTCAGCAGTCAAGAGCATGCAACAGAAGTCTGTATAATTATGGGCCATAATTTCCAGCGATAATTTCGTGCACAGCAGCTATAGTATGGATATTTCATTTGTTTAATATTCTGTTTATTAGATACATTTTCTTCATCTTTCTCTGATATTCACATTGTGCTCTGTGTTTGCTCTGTTGTCTGTGTTTCTTTGTCTGGACGCAAACACTACACACGAATATCAATACTGGTATCGGAGCATCTCTAGTTTCCACATTAGGTCAGTCGGCGGAGAGCAGGCGGTCTTTTGTGACTGTTCGAACACATTCTACCACAGACGTTTACACTACGAAAGCAATCCGGTTGAATGCATTTTCCAACTCCTGGAAGTGGTTGAAAGTTGACGAGCTCAAAATGTTTTAGACTCCATTTACACCTGTATTTAGCATCATCCACTTGTGATCCGATCGACCAAAACACATCTTAATACCAAAAGCTATTAAACTATTAAATAATTGGTGATCACAAAGAATATATTTGAATATTTGTTATTAGATTTTCAGCTCTAATATTGTCTTTTTTGTGTGTCTAACAGGAATAAGAATTCTTAATTGAAAGTTGAATTGTCATTTATTTAGTGTCAATCAGCCGAGATGGCGGTTCCCTTGGATGATCTCTGACCATATGAACCCAAACAGCTGGATGAAGACGATCCGTGTGGATAGGAAAAACTTCACCTATGCTTATTTGCTGTAAGGAGCATCTGTCCTGATGAAGAGATCACATATAATTACAGTGATTCTGAGTGGCCAAGGAAATGCACGGTACGGAAAACTTTACATAACCTATTTAGCATTTGTTAGATTATTTTAACGGTTTATGTTATCCAAGGTAATGTTCCTGTCTTTTTATGCATCACAGTATGTCAGGTGTGTGTGGCTTACACATGTTTTATGAGGACATCATCATAAGATGTTCCTGATGTTTGACTTGACTGAAGAATCTCAGTGTTGTGTGTGTGTGTGTGTGTGTGTGTGTGTGTGTGTCTTACACCAGGTTTATGAGGACACATGTTATTACAAGGACACTGGTGCACTGATAAGGAATATTAGAATTGATACTGATAACCCATAATTCTCAGCTCACTGTGGCCATTACCGATATAGAAGACTCATATTTGAGCTGGGGAAATAAATACAGTAATAATCAGTCCACAAAAGTGTTGGAAATGATGTACATATGACAAAGCGTAACTGGTGGCGTTGCATTCCCAAATGCACATTAAACTCACAGCACATGCAGAGATGGAGTTCACTGCACTTACTGTGAACTGATACGCTGAAAACACCAGAAAAATATGTTTGGTTCATTATGAAACTGGTGGGCCGCCAGACTATAGGTTTACTATATCGTTTACTAGGGTTAGAGTTTTTTAGGGTTAGCTTATAACCAGGTATAACTTATCTACTGTATTGTTTGTATTGTCTTTCTATTATGTTTGACTTCACGTGTATTGTACAGCACTTTGAGTCAACCATGAGTTGTGTTAAAGTGTGTTATTCCATATCCCTGTAACGTGTCCTCATAAACCAGGTGTAAGCCACACACACACACACTGAGATTCTTCAGTCAAGTCAAACATCAGGAACATCTTCTTATGATGTCCTCATAAAACACGTGTCCTCATAAAACACATGTCCTCATAAACCAGGTGTAAGCCACACACACACACACACACACACACACACACACACACTGAGATTCTTCAGTCAAGTCAAACATCAGGAACATCTTATGATGTCCTCATAAAACACATGTCCTCATAAAACACATGTCCTCATAACCCAGGTGTAAGCCACACACACACACACTGAGATTCTTCAGTCAAGTAAAACATCAGGAACATCTTATGATGTCCTCATAAAACATGTGTCCTCATAAACCAGGTGTAAGCCACACACACCTGACATACTATAATGCATAAAAGAACAGGAACATTACCTTGGATAACATTTAAATTGGGGCTGAACGAGTTTGGAAAATAATCTAATCGGATTTTTCTTCCAATATTGCAATTTAATATGTGATTCTTTTTAAAGCTCCTTATTTCCTCTTTTGTAGTGATTGTTGAATCTTCTGAAAGGGGCGAGGTGAGAAGAAAACCACAGATATGATCTCCAGGAGAATCTCTGCAGAACTGAGCACATTTCAGTGGGTAAACTGCGGAGCAGGAGTCCTGCTTTAGCTTCTCACACTCCGCAAAACAGACCAGACTTTGGCAGGAATCGGGGATTAGCACTAAAGAGGAAATTGTTGCAAAATGTTTGGGTAACACTTTATAATAATGTTCAGTTATAAGTTATTAGATAATGATGATCTAATCATTTACAAAACATGACATTCATAAATGACTAAGTAATATGCTAACATTTTGTGAATGTTTTGTTAATTCAGTTATCAGTCATTTAGAAGTTATTGGTTAATACATTCATAAATGATTAGTGGTATGCTATAGCATGTATTCATATATAAGTGTAGTGTAGACTTTAGGGGATGCAGAAAGTGTTGTAAATGAGTTGCACAGGTGTTGAACACTAGTGTAAGTGCTGAGCGCTGAGGGTTAGAGCACTGTCTCCTCTTTAACCGCTCTACAGCACCTGATCAAACCGCTTCACAGGCATTTACACATGATTATCAGCTTCAAAACTAATCATCTTCTCAATCATCCTGCATGTGTGTGTGCTTTTGAACACAGACCAGCTGAAAACTTAAAGATGCATCGATAAATTACTGATCATTGACTAATGGTCTGTTCATCATTTGTTCAAGATTACCCATTGTTTATTGAGACGACACTAAAAGAAGTTTGACATAAATACTCCATTAATTTATAAGTGATAAATAGTGCATCAACTAATAACTCAAACATCTACTATTGATATGTTTTGATTTATTTCATGATTTACAATTGTTCGATAATAAACAGCACATTTGTAAATGGTTAGCATATCACTTAATAATCATGTATGAATGTCATGTTTTGTAAATGATTAGTTCATTATCTAATAACTTATAACTGAACGTTATTATAAAGTGTTACCCATGTTTTGTTTTGTTTTGTTTTGCTGCTGCTGGTCATTTAGTTTTGATATAATGTATGGAATGTCTTAAACTTGTGTTGAAAGCTTTAAATGGATATTTAAATTGTCCTCATTTACTCATAACCTGTGATTCTCTTTCATCTTTTTGACAGAGCAGAAGATATTTTGAAGAATGTAAGTGTTTTTTCTGTGCTGTGGAACTCGTCTGATCACCAACATTCTTCAAACTATCTTCCTTTGGGTTCATCAGAACAAAGAAACTCATAAAGGTTTAGAAAAACTTTACGGTATGACAATTATTTTTCATTATTGGGTCAACTGTACCATTAATTTATGTTCAGTAATTTTTGTTAATAATTATGTTTATGAAAGGTTTCAAGTTCTTCATCTCCATGCATTAGTGTATCTTGTGATTTATGTAATATTGTCAGGGCAACAGCTGTAATGTTGTAAACAAGTACTAATAAACTTCTTATTCTCTGAAGGTGTGTACTGTTATATGTCCTCATGTCTGTTCAAATGTCATATGGTCATGTGACCACACAAATAGCCGGTCCTTGAGTGTTGGAGTCTGAGCCACAGGTGAGGATGTGTTTGTGTTCATTTGTCCTCATAAATCAGGTGTGTCCTTATAATGCACAATGCCTTCACGTTTGTGTTTGTGTATTGCCATGTCCCATTAATTCATGTTTGTCCCTCTAATACACATTAATGTCATTTGTGTGTGTGTGTATCCACTGTCCTTATAATTTTGGTTTTGTCATAGGCGGGGCTTAGACACTTAATTAAGGTGTCCTCATAATTAAGTATATAGTCAGGTTGTTATATTATAAGTTGTGTTGTGTGTATACAAATTCTGAAGTGAAATCTGTGTTGTATGGCTCAGAACAAAATTTTTGATACCCTCCACATCACTGTAGAGCAAGTGGAAAGGGGTGTCCCCATAATACACCAAACAACTGGTTTGGGCTGAAGTGTCCTCATAAACCACATAAACCCGTATGTGTGTGTGTGTGTGTGTGTGTGTGTGTGTGTGTGTGTGTGGCTTAATTTGGAACAGCATATAGCATATTACTCTTACTATTTTTATAATTGTATCTTTCTATGGCAGAAACAGTAAAAGTAGAATGCACTTCTGAATTCAGAATGTTTGTGTGTGTGTGTGTGGATGGATGGATGGAGTATATCCTGAATTCAGATACAACACAAGATGTGGTTTCATCCCAGCAGCCTCCACTGCTCTTTCAGAAGCTGCTTTCACACTACACATCAATCTCTCTGAGTGACATTTAATTCCCTTAGCCAGGAACATACTGAATGGAGCATCTTAGAGAACCGCATGCATGCATACTTGCACACACACACACACACACACACACACACACACACACACACACACACACACACACACACACACACACACACACACACACACACACACACACACACACACACACACACACTAAACTCAGTGATCTTTACAAACAGGTTCAAGTTAAGATGACAAAAAACAAACAATTATGTAGGTTTGTATGTAAGTGTGTGTGTGTGTGTGTGTGTGTGTGTGTGTGTGTGTGTGTGTGTGTGTGTGTGTGTGTGTATAGTCTGGCTCACATACAGATGAGCTCGGCAGTATAGATGTGACAAAGACAAATTGCATGTCTCAGACAAAGGAATTTCATCAGAAGTGTTATGATGTGTGTGTATGTGTGTGTGTGTGTGTGTTGATCGGGGTCAACGGGTGATGGTACACAACATGTTTAATCTAGTTTAAACTATTAGCTAGATGACATTATCCAGAGAGACACTGTAATCCTGGATTCGAACAACATTGAAAACAATATAAAATAAGACAGTTAAAGACAATGACCTGAAAAATGTTACCCGAGCAGCAAATGGCTGTGGAAAATGTTGTCATTCACAAATGACATAAAAAAAAATATTAACATAGAAAGCAGTGATTTAAAATTGTAATAACATTTAACAATATTACTGTTTTTACTGCATTTTTTATCAAACATATGCAGCTTTTGTGAGCAAAAGACTTATTTCCAAAACATAAAAAATCGAATTAATTGATATATACACACATACATACATTCATTCATCTATTTAAAAAAAAAATAATAATAATTTTTAACAAATCTGAAACTGTGGCACAATTTCATTTTACTTCAAACATACAGTAGGTTTAGCAGCGATTTCTCTCTCTCCGAGTCAAAGAAATTTCATCAGGACTGTTAGGGGGGGTATGTGTGTGTGTGTGTGTGTGTGTGTGTTTGTGATTTATGAGGACATATAATAACTATTTGTTTAGGGGTAGAGGTAGTGTAGGGTGATATAATGTACAGTTTGTACAGTATAAAAAACATTACTACTATGGAATAGCTCACTTAGATAGCTAAACAAACCTGTGTATGGCCGCGGGGGGGGGGGGGGGGGTGTCAACGGGTGATGTTGTGTACCATATTTAATTTAATTTAAACTATTAGCTAGATGAAATGATCCAGAGACACATTGCAATCCTATATTTTAACAGATACATTGAAAGCAATACAAATAAGCTAAAGACCGTTAAAGACCATGACCTGGTTTCATTAGCCCATTAAAATGCTTTGTTTTACAACCCCCAAAAAATATTACCTGCATCATACAGAGGCTCATATACACGAGAGAAGGGTTTTATGCATTTAAAAGGCCTAGAAACATGCTCAGAGCATGATTTAACCGCAATCCACTGATATCTGTGATGTGTAAAATGGACTATGTTCTAGTCATGTCCCGATCATAATGCTCTCAATGTTGCATTAATTATACGTCAGATTCAGGAAAAATCGGATGAAACCAAACATACAGAAAGCTTGACGTCTCAAGGGCCTCTCTCTCTCATTTTCATGGGTTGCTTATCGCTACCCATTTTTAAACAACACTGACATAAACAAATTAGCGGTGTGCGGTAGTGACTTTTAGCCCAGCGCTCCATCATTAGCCGCGCCACTGTCTCCTGTGAAGAGCTTGACTTTGCGGCAGCAGCTTTAATAAGGTCACAGTGAAACGCTCACATGGGCTGTTCCATCAGTTAAAGCGACTGAACCTCCTAGCAGCCATTATCCCTCCCGTTCCATCCACAGCTGCTCTGCTTACACCCAGAACACGGTGATAATACTACAGAATACCAATCAGAGAGAGAGAGAGAGAGAGAGAGAGAGAGAGAGAGAGAGAGAGAGAGAGAGAGAGAGAGAGAGAGAGAGAGAGAGAGAGAGAGAGAGAGAGAGAGAGAGAGAGAGAGAGAGAGAGAGAGAGAGAGAGAGAGAGAGAGAGAGAGAGAGGAGAGAGAGAGAGAGAGAGAGAGAGAGAGAGAGAGAGAGAGAGAGAGAGAGAGAGAGAGAGAGAGAGAGAGAGAGAGAGAGAGAGAGAGAGAGAGAGAGAGAGAGAGAGAGAGAGAGAGAGAGAGATATGTGCTGTCAGGGTTAAGAGGCTGCTTTTACTAGCAGGTGGCCTAAGTCACATTTCTTTTCTGTTGTGTTCTATTTGCATATTCTCTTGGCAAAATATTTTGAAAACCCACAGAGAATTGCTGTAGTTCGTTGACAGGCCCTGTCATACAACGGAAGTCGGCGCAACTGTTGCTCTGCCAGTTTAATAAAAGCAAGGAGGCAATATATTCTGAAAAAGTTTAGATTGCTTTTTGCAAATCTCACAGAAATCAGTAATGGTAGTAATGAAACACTGTAACAAAGAAAAACAGATAATCAAAATAAGAGTGTAGTGTTACATATGTATGTTATGTTATGTATGCAATTAAGCATAAAATTATGAGCATTTGCCAGCCTCTAAAACTGAAAACTTAGACTTAAATGCTGCCAAGTAAATGTACCCTCTATACTTCTAATATGCTTATTTGGTGTATGCCAATACAAAGAAACAATATATATATATATATATATATATATATATATATATATATATATATATATATATATATATATATATATATATATATATATATATATATATATATATATATATATATATATATATATATATACTGTATGTATATACACTCACCTAAAGAATTATTAGGAACACCATACTAATACTGTGTTTGACCCCCTTTCGCCTTCAGAACTGCCTTAATTCTACGTGGCATTGATTCAACAAGGTGCTGAAAGCATTCTTTAGAAAATTTTGGCCCGTATTGATAGGATAGCATCTTGCAGTTGATGGAGATTTGTGGGATGCACATCCAGGGCACGAAGCTCCCGTTCCACCACATCCCAAAGATGCTCTATTGGGTTGAGATCTGGTGACTGTGGGGGCCATTTTAGTACAGTGAACTCATTGTCATGTTCAAGAAACCAATTTGAAATGATTCAAGCTTTGTGACATGGTGCATTATCCTGCTGGAAGTAGCCATCAGAGGATGGGTACATGGTGGTCATAAAGGGATGGACATGGTCAGAAACAATGCTCAGGTAGGCCGTGACATTTAAACGATGCACAATTGGCACTAAGGGGCCTAAAGTGTGCCAAGAAAACATCCCCCACACCATTACACCACCACCACCAGCCTGCACAGTGATAACAAGGCATGATGGATCCATGTTCTCATTCTGTTTACGCCAAATTCTGACTCTACCATCTGAATGTCTCAACAGAAATCGAGACTCATCAGACCAGGAAACATTTTTCCAGTCTTCAACTGTCCAATTTTGGTGAGCTTGTGCAAATTGTAGCCTCTTTTTCCTATTTGTAGTGGAGATGAGTGGTACCCGGTGGGGTCTTCTGCTGTTGTAGCCCATCTGCCTCAAGGTTGTGCATGTTGTGGCTTCACAAATGCTTTGCTGCATACCTCGGTTGTAACGAGTGGTTATTTCAGTCAAAGTTGCTCTTCTATTAGCTTGATTCAGTCGGCCCATTCTCCTCTGACCTCTAGCATCAACAAGGCATTTTCGCCCACAGGACTGCCGCATACTGGATGTTTTTCCATTTTCACACCATTCTTTGTAAACCCTAGAAATGGTTGTGTGTGAAAATCCCAGTAACTGAGCAGATTGTGAAATACTCAGACCGGCCCGTCAGGCACCAACAACCATGCCACGCTCAAAATTGCTTAAATCACCTTTCTTTCCCATTCTGACATTCAGTTTGGAGTTCAGGAGATTGTCTTGACCAGGACCACACCCCTAAATGCATCGAAGCAACTGCCATGTGATTGGTTGATTAGATAATTGCATTAATGAGAAATTGAACAGGTGTTCCTAATAATCCTTTAGGTGAGTGTATATACACTGTATAGTACCAGTCAAAAGTTTGGAAAAATTACTATTTTAATGTTTTGAAAGAAGTCTCTTATGCTCATCGAGTCTCATTTATTTGATCAAAAATACACAAAAAACTGTAATATTGTGAAATATAATTACAATTTAAAATAATGGATTTCCATGTTAATATATTTATAAATAGATTTATTATCAATGTTGGAAACAATTGTGCTGCTAAATATTTTTTTTATAACGTTTGATACTTTTTCAGGATTCTTATAAGAATAAAGAGATTTAAAAAAACAGCATTTATTTAAAATAGAAATCTTTTGTAACAATATACACTAGCGTTCAAAAGTTTGGGTTCTGTCTGTTATTTTTTTCTTTCTTTTTTTGAAAGAAATTAATACTTTTATTCAGCAAGGATGTGTTAAATTTTTTTTTTTTTTTTTAAGTGTAGAGATTTATATTGTTAGATACATTAGATACGAAATTCTATTTTGAATAAATGCTGTTCCTTTGTAACTTTTTATTCATCAATGAATCCTGAGAACAGTATCACAGGTTCCCAAAAAATATTAAGCAGCACAACTGTCATAAATTTCCAACATTGATAATAACTCAGCATATTTGAATGATTTCTGAAGGATCATGTGACACTGAAGACCAGAGTAATGGCTGATAAATTCTGCTTTGATCACAGGAACAAATTATATTTTAAAGTATATTAAAACTGAAAACTATTATTTTAAATTGTAATAATATTTCACAATATTACAGTTTTTTTCTGTATTTTTGATTAAATAAATGCAGGCTTGATGAGCGTAAGAGACTTCTTTAAAAAAACATATTCATATCAGCAATATCCCTTCTCTTACCAGTCCTATTCTAAATTCAGATGGAGAAAATATTAAAACATTACATGCTAAGTGATGAGTGATGTGTGTAATGTGTACGGCAATAGGTTTTCTATTAAGGTAACAGTTAAAAAAGGTGCCAAATCTTATCAAACTGTTCAAATGTATCCTTCAGACATTATCTAATTTGTTTCAAGTGTAGAGTAGATGTAAGTTTGTTAAGCCATAGTTTGACAGTGGGGCATAATGTAAAAGTCTTTACTGTCACTTCTGATCAAATCAATGCATCCTTGCTGAATAAAAATATGATTTTTTTTCACAAAAGTCTTACTATACAGGGGTTGGACTATACAGTCATCTGTGACCAGGACAACGTGTCTTTGTGATATATAGAGAACTATGGTATCCAGGGTAATGTCGGCATAAAACCACATCCAACAGGATTAACTGTCGACGCAAGAGGAAGCTGTCTGAAAGGGATGTTCGGATACTAACCCGGATTGTATCCAAGAAACATAAAATCACAGCTGCCCAACTCACTACAGAAATAAACCTCGACTCTCCTGTTTCCACCAAAGCTGTTCGTCTGGAACTCCATAGAGTCAATATTCATTGTCAGGCTGTTATCGCCAAACCTTTGGACATTCATGCCAAATGCCAAATGTGGGATTCCTTGAAGCCAACAGTGCAAATCTTGGGCTGTGGACAATGTGAAACATGTATTGTTCTCTGATGAGTCCACCTTCACTGTCGTTCCCACATCTGTGGGAGTTATGACGTGGAGAAGCCCCAAACCCAGACTGTTGGTGCCCAGAGTGAAGCACAGGGGTGGATCAGGGATTGTTTTGGGCTTCAATATCCTGGCATTCCCTAAACATTGTACCCTGAAGAGGGTTCCGTGCATCAGCATGACAATGCACCAATAAACACAGCAATACTTGTGACAGAATGTTTGATGAACATGAAAGTGAAGCTGAAAATCTCCCATGGCCTGCACACTCACCAGATCTAAATATTTTGAGAAACTTTGGGGTGTTTTGGAGGAGCAAATCAGAAAATGGTTTCCTCCACCATCATCACATAGTGACCCGGCCACTGATCTGGAAAACGAATGGCTCAAAATCCCTCTGGCCACTGTGAAGGACTTATCTGTCATTCCCAGAAAAATAACTGATGCTGTACTGGCTGCAAAAGGAGGACCCGCACCATACTAATTATTTATTGAGGTCTAAAATCAGGTGTTTCAGTTTCATTGTCCAACCCCTGTGTGATATACTGCGGTCAGGCATAACATTTTGACCAATACTTAATAATAACATTATGTCCTAATATTGTGTTGGTCTCCCTTTTGCTGCCAAAACAGCCCTGACCCATCGAGGCTCCACTAGACTCCAATAGAGCCCTGAAGGAGTGCTGTGGTATCTGACACCAAGATGTTAGCAGCAAACCCTTTAAATCCTGTAAGTTGCGAGGTGGGGCCTCCATGAATCTGACTTGTTTGTTCAGCACATCCCACAGATGCTCGACTGGATTGAGATCTGGGGAATTTGGAGGCCAAGTCAACACCTCAAACTCGTTGTTGTGCTCCTCAAACCATTCCTGAACTTTGTGGCAGGACACATTATCCTGCTGAAAGAGCCACAGCCACCAGGGAATACCATTTCCATGAAAGGGTGTACATGATCTGCAACAATGCTTAGGTAGGTGGTATTTGTCAAAGTAACATCCACATGGACGGCAGGACCCAAGGTTTCCCAGCAGAACATTGCCCACAGCATCACACTGCCTCCACCGGCTTGCCTTCTTCCCATAGTGCATCCTGGTGCCATGTTTTCCCCAGGTAAGCGACACACACGCACCCGGCCATCCACGTGATGTAAAAGAAAACGTAATCAGATCAGGCCACCTTCTTCCATTGCTCCGTGGTCCAGTTCTGATGCTCACGTGCCCACTGTTGGCGCTTTTGGCGGAGGACAGGGGTCAGCATGGGCACCCTGACTGGTCTATGTAGCCCCATACGCAAACAAACTGCGATGCACTTCTATTTTGACACCTTTCTATCAGAACCAGCATTAACAACTTGAGCAATCTGAGCTACAGTAGCTTGTCTGTTTGAACGGACCACACAGCCCAGCCTCCCCACATGCATCAAGTAGCCTTGACAGCCCATGAGCCTGTCGCCGGTTCACCACTGTTCCTTATTTGGACCACTTTTGATAGATACTGACCACTGCAGACCGGGAACAGATGCTCTGACCCAGTCGTCTAGCCATCAGTTTGGCCCTTGTCAAACTCGCTCAAATACTTAGGCTTGCCTATTTTTCCTGCTTCTAACACATCAACTTTGAGGACAAAATTTTACTTGGTGCCTAAACTATCCCACCCACTAACACGGTGTATACTACATTAATTTGTATAAGTATGGGTGATTATGTTTCGCAGTATAATTTGAATTCATTTGAACTCATCAACATTAAATCGTTTTAGCGCACTATTTTTAAGTTACTCTACTGAAATGTCATTTCAAGAGTTCACACTTACAAAGTAGTAAGATGGTATGCATATTTGGCTTGCTGTCCTAGGAGAGGGCTCTGGGCTTTATATTTAGCCAGAGTACTCCCCCCGTATTCCTGGCTGTGGTAGAACCCAGCCAAGAGTGAGGAGTCGGGGTGGTGGAGGGATGCTGAAAACCGCTGAGGAACGTAGGTGAGTCGACTGTGTGTATATATAGGCCTCCTCATGCTGATAGGATAGACATGATAATTGCTGATGATGATGAGTGATTGGATAGATCATTGGAACACGCTCTTCCCAAACTTTGTTAATGAAACATAATGTTGTGTCAGCAACAGGGGTTTCTTTTTTGGTTGGCCAATTAAAACAGAGCCAATGGCATGAAATAATGGCATGAGGGCTTTAAGTGGCATTTTCAGAGCCTTAGAATGTGTTGGCATCATCTTTGTGGTAATTTCATTTCAAGTATTTTCAAATCATTTTTGGAAAGTTATGCGTATTGTACATAAGAGTGCACTTACTGATAAGGCATTGTTTGAAAAGCGTATATTATATATATAAATTATATTAGCACTTATTAGCACTATCCTTCAACACAAGGTAAGGTATCTGTACTTTTACTCAAGTATGGTTTTCAGGTACTCTTTACACCTTTACATCTAGTTGTAAAATCTTAAATTCAAACTGAGAAAATCAAGATCAGGATATCAGGGGAAAAAATAAAATAACTTTTTCATGATCGAGGCACAGGGTCTTAAAGCCCTTGCCTGTCTCTGCAATACCTTTGTTTGTGAGATCAAGAAGAAAGATCGATTTCTCCTTTCAATAAAAATGTACTCAGAGGTGTTGTAATCTTGACAGACCTTTGGGCTATTGAGAGTTTGCTGGGTTGCGGGACAGGATTAGGGATAAGAGAAGTCTTCAGTGATAACACTCCATAGAAACTTAGTTTTCAAGATGTTGAAGAAAAACTGCTTAACTTAATGCTTTAATGGTGGAGATAAAGGTGGGACGAGCTGAGATGTATGGGTTCCAGCAAGACAATATATGTTAGCCACTTGATGCAAATGTTATATTATTTATTTAGACTCCTGAAGACATAATTTATTAATCATTTTGCATAATTACACATGGGAATGTAATGTACACATGATTGATTGACAAACTCGGGTGTCGTGCCTCTGGGACAGATTGATTGAATCAGCTTTATCTATATTACAGAAGGCCGTTGCAGTAAAAAACACTGCCGAGGGAAAATTATCAAGGACGGCACAACTAACCTTAAATTCTAAGTATGCATCTCACTATTGACCAAAGCATTGATGTAATATTCCTTGCATCAAAGCAAACAAAGCAACTCAAGCAAGTATATAGAATTAATGAAATCTTAACACTCCAGTGTGTGAACGACAAAGAATTGCCAGTCCTGCCGTTGGAAGTGAGTGTCACTGCATTAGCCATTCAAGTCTAGTGTAAACATGGCGGGTCATCAGGGAGTCCAGTTGGATCAATATAGCAGCACTGCTCTAAGCTCTGCCTTTAGAGGGGACTGGAGATACAGCCATAGATAACCAGACACCTCATTTTTGCACTTAAACATCCTGTGCATTACTACACACACTTTCTGTACTCTAGATGGAAATGAGACACTTTCTCCTAAGTAAAGTAAAGACCATAGCTAATACACTAACGAGAAACTCATAATTAATCTGTCCCTATTAATATTCTTTAAAAAAAAATTTAAAGTAAAATTTTGCCAGACTGGGAGGGGTGGAGGAACAGGTCTTTTCATTACTAACAATTGGAAATACTCAACCCATTCCTCTCTATGTATTAACAACTCGTTTGAATACCATGCTATTACCGTTACAACTCCTGTTAAGATCCATATTGTGGTCATTTACCACCCCCCAGGTCAATTGGCCACCTTTGCAGAGGAGCTGAATGTGCTACTGTCCTCATTCCCAGAGGATGGCAGCCCACTTGAAGTCTTTGGCAATTTCAACATTTACCTCGACAAACCGTATGCTACAGATTTCCACTCACTCCTAGCCTTATTTGATCTCAAACAGCTCATCACTACATATACCCACAAATCTGGCAACCAACTTGACCTCCCCTATACACGCAACTGCACTGCACACAACATTTTGGTGAAACCTCTACACATCTCAGATCATTACTTCATCACTTTTAATCTACAACTTACTACTTGTGCGCCACCAGTCTCTCTACCAATTACTTTCAGATGAAACCTGCGCTCACTTTCTCCTTCTCATCTGTCCTCTGTTGTGTCATCCTCTCTTGCCTCATCCACACAATTCTCATCTATGGATGTAAATACTGCAACAGACACTTTATGTTCAACTTTAACTTCTTGTCTAGATAGTATCTGTCCTCTATCGTCTAGGCCAACACGTGCAACTCCCTCTAACCCTTGGTTATCTGATGTTCTTCGTGAACACCGGACTAAACTCAGGGCAGCAGAGAGAAAATGGTGCAAATCAAACGACCCGTCTAACCTGAGAAAGTATCAATCTCTGCATCCTTCTCAGATGAAGTCCATGCGACAAAGTCTTCATATTTCCACAACAAAATCAACAGCACTTCAAACACACGCACACTTTTCAGAACATTCAACTCTCTCCTCTGTCCCCCTCCACCACCTCTTTATCTGCAAATTTTCAGGTTTCAAAGGGGGCCCCTCAACAGAGACTGCATTACTGATGGTCACTGAAGCGCTGCGGATTGCGAAAGCTGATTCCAAATAATTAGTCCTCGTCCTCCTCGATCTATCGAATCATCAGATTCTTCTGTCCACCCTCTCATCACTGAGCATCACAGGAATTCCACCCCACTGGTTTGAGTCCTATCTTACAGGTAGATATTTCAAGGTTGCCTGGAGAGGGGAGGTATCCAAAGCACATCAACTGACCACAGGGGTTCATCAGGGCTAAGTGCTTGGACCTCTCCTCTTCTCCATTTACACTACATCACTGGGACCAATCATACAGGCACATGGCCATGGTCTCATACCATTACTATGCTCATGACACACAGCTGATGATTCCACAGTAGCTCCACAAATCTCAAACTGTCTGGCGGATATCTCGGCACAGATGGAAGAACATCACCTGCAGCTCAACCTGGCAAAGATTGAGCTTCTCGTCTTCACTCCCAATCTGATTCTACATCACTATTGCACCATCCTGCAAGGTTCATCCTTGATTATCCCTTCAAGGTCAGTCAGAAATCTTGGAGTATCCTTTGATGACCAGCTGTCCTTCAAAGACCACATTTCAAAGACAGCTCGGTCATGCAGGTTTTCGTTGCAAAACATCAGAAAGATCAGACCATTCCTAACAGAGCTTCTCATCCAGGCCCTGGTCATTTCCAGGCTTGACTACTGCAATGCGCTTCTGGCTGGACTTCCATCGTGTGCGATCAAAACGCTTCAAATGATTCAGAACGCAGCGGCACGTCTTGTCTTCAACGAGCCCAAAAAGGGCCCCCGTCACACCTCTCTTCATCTCTCTACACTGGCTACCACTCGCATCAAGTTCAAGGCATTGACGCTTGCTTACAGATCCACCATGGGCTCAGCTCCCGCATACTTCGACTCGCTCCTACGAGTCTACATCCCGACCAGAAGCCTTCGCTCAGCCAAGGAGTGACGGCTCGGGATACCATCACAGAGAGGCATGGAATCCCTTTCCAGAACATTCGTTCACTGTTCCTTGCTGGTGGAACGATCTCTCCACCTCGATCCGGAATGCAGAATCGCTGACAACGTTTCAAAAGACAGCTGAAAACTCATCTCTTCATTGCACCCTACATTTTCCTCTATTCCCTCCCTATTCTAGCTTATGCTACTCTAAGCAATGTCCAAAGCTTAGTATTCAAAGCACTTTTTGTGATTTTTCGCCTCTTCATGACGGATCGCTTCCTGTATTCCTCAGTTGTAAGTCACTTTGGATAAAAGCGTCTGCTAAATGAATAAACGTACATGTAAATGCAATGTATTATTTTAAAAACATATGGCTTTTATTTGAGCTGGAGAAAACTGAACAAACAAGCCACAGATCACACATGAAATCACTAAATCACTATGAAAAGTAATCGCTAACACTAAAGGTGCGTTCACACTTGTCATGTTTGGTTCGATTAAAACAAACCCTGGTGCGATTGCTCGGTTAGTGCGGTTCATTTGAACATATGTGAACGCTGCCATACGAACCCTGGTGCGCACCAAACAAGCAGACCGAGACCGCTAAAAAGATGGGTCTTGTTCCGCTTCCAAACGAACTCTGGTGCGGTTCAATTGATATATGAACGCAACACAGACCAAAGATGTGTAAACGAACCAAAAACAGGACGTGCTGTCACAAGATGCCGCTACAAATCAGCTGATTTGACGAAGCGGAAAGATCGGTGTATCCAAAATGAGTAGAGGCCAAATGTGGAGCAACGAGGAGGTAAAATGCCTCATCAATATATGCAGATCTTTTTTTCTGCATACAATGGAGGAAATCCTGGTGCTGTTTTGAATGTTTTGAACATTTTATGAGTTCTTCGTGAGTTCTCAGCTGGTAAAAATAAAACCATATGTACAAGCATAAAATGATCGTGTTTAATCCAGCACATAGCATTGTTTTGAATGTTCGGTAAGCAAGCTCCGTCGCGAAATATACGTCATAAAAGCCGACCAATCAGGTTGTGACCGTATCCCTATGCCTTTGGTTCGGTAACTTTAGGTTTGCTGTTAAAAATGCCAGTGTGAACGCTAAACGGACCAGGACTATATGTTTTGTTTTATTTTTTTGGTCCGGACCAAACGAACCGAACTACAAGTATGAACCCTTAGTCGACTAGTGCACTTTAGACATTCCACTGACTAACTTTGTAAGCATGTCAATTTATTCTACTAACACTAATCTAGCAGTCCACTAATACTCTAATGAGATTTAGATGACTAGCAGTTGCAAAGTAGCATGTCTAACGTGGACTCCTGAAATAAATTATAACCGAGTAACCTTTTAACCATCATTAACAGATCAATTATTCACACTGAGTTTGGACATGCACTACAGTAGATCGCTCCCATGAACGCACACAAGCTACAGAGACAAACACACATCTATATAAACTCATGCAGCATACCAAAGACCTCAGAAGATATCACCATGAATAAAACATCTGTCTAGTGCACATGTAAACACACAAAGGCTATCTCACTTTCTCTCTCACACACAAGCTCTGAATTATACTAGTTCCAGCTCACAGATTCACATGTAAAAAACACACATTCTCACAAAAACACTGTAATTGTATGTACACAAAATGTATTTCCAATTGCTCACGCTATTCCCCATGCCCTTCAGAATGAGAAGATGTAACGTTGTACAAGCGCTGCAGAAATGGATTTGTTAGCATAGCTCCAACCTTATACCCCAACATCCATATTTGCTGTGATATATTCCTCCTCCTATTGGCCTTCCCTGCTGAGCTCTTTGTGTCAGGCACAAGACAATCAGAGATGGAGAGAGAAGAAGTGGGGCCTGTATGGCTAAACTTACAACTTACAAAATGCAAGAAAAGACAAGACAAACATGACTTCTTGCGTCTGAATAAAATCCAACCTTTTTACACACCCTGTGAAAATACGGCCATTTATAAGAGCCCTCTGTTTTTGAGAGCAAGTGACATGCTACATTGCTTATTGAATTCAATACGAAGGATTGTTCTTTCACTTAAAAGACAATCACGCCAGACAAAAGATAATTATTATTACAGAAGATAAATACAAATGAATGCACCTGTTAGCACATGTACGTTGCCAAGAGAATATTCAATGTGTGTATTTTAATCAGGAAGATGAAATTTGACAAGATTTGCAATATGAATATTCCCTGATGGATGTTAGTATGAAATTCATCAGATGTTTTTGCAACATTTTGATTTGCAGTGTATTTGAATCCAATCTTTTTCAGATGTTTATGAGATAATAAGCCACAAGATGCCACAGTTGCGGCTTTTTGGCACTGAGAACAGTAAAATCACCTTTTCAACATTTTGATAAAACAGCCATGTTTAACTTTCAATAGTTATATATGATACTATTATTGAAAAACAACAACAATATTTAAATAATTAAAAAAAATAATGATGGTCATAATAATAAATATTATTATTATTATTATTATTATTATAGAAATTAATATTTAATTATTATCATTATAAATGGGTTGTGATCTTTAAATGGTCAATTATGTTGAACGATTTTGTGGTCTACAAGTAACTAGATTAATGTAATAATAATTCTTATGATTCAAAAGCAATTTTAAAGGCGTTTCATCTTTTACTTGCATTTCTCAAATAAAAGCATTTTATGATCAAATAAATGCTTTTACACCTGAAGTTAATAAATGTAATTTTAAATGTAATTTTACTTATTTTTTTAGATTTGTAATACAGAGATTAGTCAATACATAAATATTAGAAATAATGTCTGAATTAAATAACGTGAGCATCAATGCATTTCAGAACGAATACCTCTCAATTTATCTAAACCCTCTTCACTATAAGCTCATATTTGCTCGCCTGCTCTCACCTGAGAGCTGCAATAAATCCATTCAAGTAGGAGTATGTTAACGAGTTGTTTGTATATCTGTTTGTGTGTGTGTGTGTGTGTGTGTGTGTGTGTGTGTGTGTGGTTGTAGCTGTGCTGGGAGTCAGGCTTAACCCTCACTGCAGAGTCATCCATCTTATCTTCTGTCAAACGGCCCCTGAGCCCTTGACACGCATGCGTGCTAAATGTGCCAAACACACACAAACACACAGATTACACATGCAGATTGCCTATGTTCACACAGATTAATAACAGATGTGACTCTTGAAATGTCCTTTTTCTTCATCAGTTTACAGGAATGATTGCAATATTGTCTGTATGAATGAATAACCAAAGGCAAGTCCCTTTTCTATGCTTGTGATCGCTGTGAACAACACATGTAACCATAGTTACAGTGACTGAAGTGAATATGAAATATGGACACATAAATTAAAATTATTTAACAAACAAGTCCAATCAATCAATCAATCAATCAATCAATCAATCAATCAATCAATCAATCAATCAATCAATCAATCAATCAATCAATCAATCAGTCAGTCAGTCAGTCTGTCTGTCTGTCTGTCTGTCTATCTATCGTTACTCTAGTTAGGATGATTGATTATTTAAGTGACTAACAGTATTTATTTATTTATCATTAAGTAAAGTTCTTTATCATTTAGTAAAGTTATTTTTTTGATTTTGGTCATTTATTTATTTATTTATATATATATTAATATAATTTTTTTTTCACTTTGGTCATAGAATGTGGTTTTTCATCTTGTTTAGAAACGAAATGTGAAAGTAATCTATTTAGTCAGTTAAAGAGGTGTAAAACAGTGACACTCGAGCTGGCATCATTAAAGATGCACTCTAGGTTATCACAACATGACACAAAACGAACAGGGAACGGCATTCAAGAGAATTATAGTGCCAACAATCCACTAAACTGTAAAAACAATAAACAATGAGCCAGTTATTTGCCTGATTTATTCACACCGTTGTGCATATTGGGAAGCAGAGTCCATCATCAAACATCAAGAATTTCCAACACATATATTTATGAAGGGTTCAGAGTGACGCATGTCTAAAGGTTGTAGACCCCTGCTATATACAAATGTGTGTTCACGTCAGTCAGCCTGTAAGCTAAATATGCCGACTCCATAGGCAGCACTCCTGCAGACAGGAAATCTCTCTCTCTCTCTCTCTCTCTCTCTCTCTCTCTCTCTCTCTCTCTCTCTCTCTCTCTCTCTCTCTCTCTCTCTCTCTCTCTCTCTCTCTCTCTCTCTCTCTCTCTCTTTCTCAGATGTGACCTAGCCAAACATGCTTTGAGTGCACCAGCGCGGTTAACAGCACAACTCCCACACACTCCCTGTGTCATTCTCTCACACCCACAGCACACACTCTGGCCAGCTCTCTCTCTTTCTTTATTTCTCTGCATGGTCATTTGTATTCTCCTCGTCTCATTCATGTAGGCCTAGGTTCCTCTTTTTTAATTCACAGCACAAAAGCTGCCGACACAATCACAATCACGTGCTGTCTCTTTGTCTCTGTTCTCATTCATATTAAGCTGTAATACATTAGTGCACCGGAATTCTTATAAGAATTTGCGTGTGGGTCTGGGTCGAGCTGTCAGACAAATCAAGAGCATAGCAGGAAGTTCATTTATTATATATTGTTATTTCATCTAACCCAGCCTCAACCCAAACCCCAACCTTCAATGTACTGTAGAAGTGCTAAAGAATTTATTACATCATGCATGAATCAGATATGGATAGTATTTCCACATTGCATGTGAAACTGCTACACAAAATGACAAAATCACAGCCAATCTGAACATATTTGATGTTTACTGTATAGTTATGAAGAGTAGGTTTTTGGACCAATGAGATTTCACAGTGGGTGGGGCTACCCAGCATTATACTGCAGAAATGGAGACCAGGCATACTGGCTGATGTTATTTAATGCAAGGGGGTTATAAACATTAATATTCCGCAGAAAAATGGTGTATGTGACCCTGGACTACAAAACCAGTCATAAGTCGCACAGGTATATTTGTGGCAATTGCCAACAATACATTGTATGGGTCAAAATTATCGAAAATTATCGTTCCATGAAGATATTTTGTAAAAAGCTCCTACTGTAAATATATTAAAAAAATATTATTAGTAGTAATGTAGTAGTAATGCGTTGCTAAGGACTTGATTTGGACAACTTTAAAGGTGATTTTTTTTTTTTTTTTTAGATATTTTCTCTTTTTTTGTGACAGGGACTCAAGATGGCGCCGAGGATGGCCGCTACGTTGCGAGCTCCGCTGAAACACTGTAGTATTTTGTTTGTTCTGTTTACAGTTTTTGTGTTTTTTGTCTTGGATGTTGTCTGCCTTACTACGTACGACAGACAGACACTTTTGGACATTGGTTCGGCAATCGCACACCGAAAACCGGACTTTAAATTCATCAACGACGACACGCTATTTACAAACACGGCAGCGGAACTTTTTGTGTGGGCGGCCCGACCGCGGAAACGCGGCCGGAGAAGGGGGAAGAGAGCCGGCGTGCTCATCAGAGTAAGATGCCGCCAATTGCACCCAAATACCACCAACATGTTAGCTTCAACACGCGAGGGAACCGAGTTCTGGACCACTGCTACTCTCCCTTCAAGGATGGTTACAAGTCCCTCCCGCGCCCACCATTCGGCAAATCAGATCACGCTTCCGTTCTACTTTTGCCCGCTTATAGGCAGAGACTGAAACAGGAAGCACCCGCCCTCAGAACTATCCAGTGCTGGTCGGACCAATCAGACTCTATGCTACAGGACTGTTTTGATCACGCGGACTGGGAGATGTTCCGGTCGGCCTCTGTGTTTCATCAGGAAGTGCGTAGAAGACGTTGTTCCGACCAAAACAATTCGGCTGTACCCAAACCAGAAGCCGTGGCTAAATGGGGATGTTCGTGCGGCACTCAATGCGCGGACCTTCACTTTTAACCATCAGAGCAGCAAAACGCCAGTACAGGGACAAGATTGAAGGACAGTTCAACACCACCGACTCCAGAAGCATGTGGCGGGGAATTAACACCATCACGGACTATAAAGGGAACACAAACTCTGCCTCACAAATATTGCTGCCTCTCTCCCGGACGAGCTCAACACCTTCCATGCTCGCTTTGAGGGAACTAACACCGCCCTCGCGGAGAGAGAGCTCGTGGCTGAAGATACAGAGGTTAGTTCACTCTCCGTATCTGTAGCGGATGTAACCCGATCCTTCCGGCGGGTGAACGTCCATAAAGACGCGGGTCCAGACGGCATTCCGGGCCGCGTCATCAGAGCGTGCGCGCACCAACTGGCTGGAGTTTTCACGGACATCTTTAACCTGTCCCTCTCCCTGTCTGTGGTCCCCACATGCTTTAAAACGTCCACCATTGTTCCTGTACCTAAGCAGTCAAAAACCACCTGCTTAAACGACTGGCGTCCTGTTGCTCTGACCCCCATCATCAGCAAATGCTTTGAGAGACTAGTCAGAAACCACATCTGCTCTGTTCTCCCTCCCTCACTGGACCCACTGCAGTTTGCATACCGCACAAACCGCTCCACTGATGATGCCATTTCATCTACAATACACACTGCTCTTTCCCACCTGGAAAAGAGGAACACATATGTGAGAATGCTGTTTGTAGACTACAGCTCAGCATTCAACACCATTGTGCCCTCCATACTTGACGGGAAACTTCGGGCTCTAGGCTTAAACAGCTTGTTATGCAGCTGGATCCTGGACTTCCTGTCAAACAGATGCCAGGTGGTCAGAATGGGCAGTAACATCTCATCATCACTGACTCTCAACACTGGAGCCCCTCAGGGCTGTGTTCTCAGCCCACTCCTATACTCCTTGTACACACATGACTGTGTGGCAGCCCACAGCTCCAATACCATCATCAAGTTTGCTGATGATACGACGGTGGTAGGTCTCATCACTGACAATGATGAAACGGCCTACAGAGAGGAGGTGCCAGGAGCACAACCTCTCCCTCAACGTCAGCAAGACCAAGGAGCTGGTGGTCGACTTCAGGAGGAATGAGAGAGAACACCGCCCCATCACCATCGATGGAGCACCGGTGAAGAGAGTCAGCAGCTTCAAGCTCCTCGGTGTCCACATCACAGAGGAACTCTCATGGTCCGTCCACACTGAGGCCGTTGTGAAGAAGGCTCATCAGCGCCTTTTCTTCCTGCGACGGCTGAGGAGGTGTGGAATGAATCACCACCTGGTACGGCAACAGTACCGCCGCGGCCGAAAAGCCCTGCAAAGGGTAGTGCGCACGGCCAGCTGCATCATGGGAGGTGAGCTTCCCTCCCTCCAGGACATTTACGCCAGGCGGTGTGTGAAGAGAGCTCAGAGGATCATCAGAGACTCTAGCCACCCGAACCATGGGCTGCTCTCACTGCTGCCATCAGGCAGACGGTACCGCAGCATCAGAACACACACCAGCCGACTCCAGAACAGCTTCTTCCCACAAGCAATCAGACTACTTAACTCCTGATCCATCAGGATCATAACACACACTGGACAAAATATCACTCAGCACAATCCACTGCAGATACACACACATTATATACACATTTATTTATCATACAGCATCTATTGCACTTTGGATTTCAATTTGTGAATAATATTGTATACAATACATTGTATATTATTATTATTATTATTATTATTATTATTATTATTATAGCGTAATGTATATTGTTTAGTGTATGTTTAGTGTATATTGTTTAAAGTATATGTATATTGTAAGTATGTGTATATTGTTTAAAGCTGTGAGAACTACACTCACATTGTGTAAATTATTTATTGTTTATTGTAGTGTATACTGTGCTGTGAGTAATTGTGTGCGCATCAGATGTGTAATCTGTTGTTGCTTAAATGTTGTACATGTCATGTCATGACTACTATGTTGCTCGGACTGCACCTAAGAATTTCACCTACTGTTGCACTTGTGCATATGGTAGAGTGACAATAAAGTGATTTGATTTGATTTAAAATATTTAACATTAATTGAATATAAATGCATTTACTAAAAGCTATTGACATGAATATATCTGTTAATTCCTGCCTGAAACAAACATGACCTGCTACATCAACACAATCATGATCAATCCTATACAACAATGCCGTCAAAAGATCAATACAAAAGGGTTAACACCATAAAGTGTTAAAAATGCACAAAAATGCAATAATTCCCCTCTGGCTCTTTCTGCTAAACATACAGGACTGTATTTCACATTTCTCTCATTATGTCCTCTTTTTTTTCAGTACTATTCTGTTCTCCCATTTTGATTCGTCATCTGTTTCCAAACTGGGTTGTTAGCGCATTCTGTCATCCACTCAGACAAACCTACATGCTAATTGGCGGAAATACACAGCAAACTGTATTTAAAAACAAAATTGTAAAATGGTAAAACTGCTGTAGGCAGCTTCACCCTTCTCAAGAGTTGTGTTATATGCAGTCATGTGCTGGAATTGGCCCGCATGTGTCTGCAGCGAAGCTCTAGCGCCTCTTATCAACACATACAAATACTTTGATCCCCCGCGGCTTCACGCTCACACACTCCAGCACACAATTGGACAGGGTGAAAATTAAACTGGCTGCCACATTCCCAGAAACCAAGGCCACTTTTGCTAGCAATGAGACCGACTGTGAACCAATTAGGCTTCATTAGTCTTTTACTGCCGACTCTCTTTTCAAACACAGGGAGATGGGGAATCCAAAGCTTATTCTCTAGCTTGCTTCAGTTGGCTGTTTCAGAGGGTTGTGTTGACATGATATATTAGCTGTTAGCATGAACAGGCCCACTCAACTCATTCAGGTGCAGTCAGTCAGACAGAAGGTGTATGGTTCATTCTGCCGTCCGCTGAGAGGAGAAGGTAAAAATATTGTTCTTGAATGATGTAGTCTGAATCATGCTAGTATTTTTACTAAATAGCATATTGGTCAAATGTGTGTCCTACACAAAAAAGAAAAAAAGCCTTCCCTACACAGACTAAGGGCCAGATTTTCTAAACAGGGCAAATTAGCATGAGAGCGCGATTCCCAAAAAAAAAAAAAGCATTCTGCGCGTGATCTACTGACAACTCGCAAATAAAGGACACAGACACAGCCGGATCATTTACTTAATGACCAGCGAAATCCACCAGTTAGCCTCTGGTTTAAAATGTGCTTTTTTGGGCAGTAAATAATGGCGCAAACACTAGTAAATTGACGAGCACAATCACCTTGCATGAACTGTGCCCACGCCTTTTCAGCGCTAATTTTTCAATGCGTGTCTTTAGTAAATCCTGACAGTTGTTTTTTTAACACCAAAAGAGGGTTTGCACTGGCGCAAGCGGTTAGTAAATCTGACCCTAAGTGTAGGGGAACAGCGGTACTTTACATATCCATAAATTAGGTCTGTGGTAAAAATAAGTTTACAATACTACATGACAACTTATGTTCTACAATGTAAACTGCACACACTGTCTTATCTAGTTGTTTATTAGAAGCATACGTTTTTTTCAATAAAAACAATAACAGTTTCAAAAATCTTTTCAATATGGGTGTGTGTAATTTACATCGTAGAACAAACATCCAAGAATCGTCAACTTAGGTTTACCACAGACCTTATTTTACTTACAAAGCGAAAAAACCCATTGTAAAAACCCATAGGAAAATCTTGTAGCAAAACCAGTAGCAAATTAGTCTGCCGGGCATTGACGTCATCCCAGCACCAGTCTATATACGTATAGCGTAGCTAGTGTTTTAGTGCACATTGACAGCTTGCCCATCCTGTCAGATCCAGGGAAATATATATATTTTTTTTTATAATACTATTTTCTAACATTTAACAATTCTTCAATAATAATTTTAAATGTGATTTATTTTGTCATGCATTAGAACTTTAATCTAATATTAATAAAAATATGCTAATTCATCTCTTCAGTTACGTCACGCCAGTAGTAATGTTATGCTCTTCTTCACGGCAATATCCGGATTCGAATCCAACTAGCAGTGCCTTTTTTGTCATAAAAAAATGGCTAAACTGCCATTTATGACACATTATGACAGGACACCATAACACTTTTGTCGTTTGAAAGTGAACTAACTGATAAGTGATATTATCAATATCTTCAATTTAAAACCCAGCCAACTCTGACTTGTTTAGAACAGACATCATCAGCCATACAAGGTAAGCTATGGCTAGGTTTTTAGTCTGGCCCGCCGTGGCATTGCTATGAAATATTTGCATGTAATATTTGTGAGCAAGTTTATAAATTGTAGGTTGTCGATACAGGACATTGTGATTTCTCTTCGTGATATAGTTGTCAGGACTCGGATTGGATCTCTCTCCTGCTTTGTTTTTTTCACGTTGCAGCCGCACACACTTGATTGATCGCACGGAGCTTAGTGCTTACAGTATTTAGTTTCTGTGACACTAGTAACACTAGTGGAATTTTAAAGCAAACTTGCAAACAGTCCTTCCGCGCGTTGCATTCAAACATCACAAACACAGCTCGTACGGGGGCTTGAGAAGGCATCAACATATAGAAGTTGACTATATTAAAAGACAATAGACAATAAAAGTTCCAACATATGCAGAATATTTTTATCTATTTTGCTATGTTTCAGTCGGATTTTGGAATTTTTTTCCAAATTAAGGGGTAATGCGAATTATTCCGGCCCACCTATACTATTGGAGGTCCACCCATCATCAACTTTCTGCCTACGCCACTGGCTTCCCAGCCATTTATGGAATTTCCAGGCACACTCGTATGCGGTAGGGGGCGCTATGACACACCTTCTGAAAAAGTAGAGAATCTCTGGGTCAAAACAGGAAAAAAAGGAGCAGAAACAAGCGATAAAAGCATTGCACGCAGTAATCTTTGGGGTTCTACATCTACGATTTCTCAGCTTTTTGTTCAATTTTTTTTTTTTTTATGAAATTTACCCACATTCAAGTGTTGATGAAAAAAGAATGCATGCAAGAGTTAAAGAAAATATGAAATTGCATTTGCATGCATTTAAATTCTGTAATATGAGATGTAATAAAGATGTGTTACAGTCATCTGTTTTTTTTTTATTTACAGTCACATAGGTAAAAAAGGTGTTCTTATTCACAATGTGAAGCAGAATATTTTGCTTTTCTAAATGACAGTAGCACTATGATAAAATACACTATGCAATGACGTGCAATAAAGGGTTACAATTATTATTATTTATTATCAGAACAAAGAACACCAGGCAAGTAATATAGTTCATTATATCAATGGTAAGTTGTTTACGATGGCAGAGTAACATATTACTATCTTAATAGTGTATACATATCTGAAAGATTCTACTAATCCTTATGAATTAAGCAGTTTAATCCAAGTCTTCTGAAGAGACACGATCGCTTTATCTGAACAGATTTAATTTATATTTGCATATACACATTGATCAACGTACATACATTAAGCACATCAAAAGTGTTCAATGGAGCTCTTGCTTGATGCACAAGAACAAACCTTACTGTTTATTTGCACATCAAGAATTTTCATTTTTGGGTGAACAATCTCTTTAATTGACATCCTTGTGTCAACGAGCATGTCAGTTCATAAATCTGGGATTGGGAAGTGTATTAGATCCCATCATGTTGTTCCCTGCTGCGCATCAGTGATGGTCTGCGCTTCACTTTATTTATGGGATGACTCAAGCACTCTCCATGGTCATGACCTCTGCCCATTTCCTCTTGATTGGTAGTGACCCTGACAAAAAGAGGAGCTCCTCCTGGGAAAGGATTGCGCTCCTCTTGTTACGCTTTTTCCTTTTCATTTTTCAGTCTTGTCTGACCCTTTCCTGACTATTTCCTGTTCCTCCTGTTTCTCATAGATTGACAGATTGCTTTAGTAATGATGGACGGTGAGACAGCAGTAATATCATTGTGGTTTACTCCCCGATATCAGAGGTAAACATGCCACACACACACACACACACACACACACACACAAACACACACACACACTCACACAGATGAGGTGTGATAGCACCAGGGTCTTTGGGGGATACGTCCGTAGGCAGCATGATGTATGACCAGCCCTCCACCTGGGACAAATATTTCTACAAGACCCCAGAGATGTGCAACCCATCATGAAGCAACACACCTCAACACCTGCCTGGAGTCTGGGCTTTCCCAATCAGGAACACATGTTTACACAATCCTAAATCACTACTGTGGGAAACAATCTAGATTACATAATGTAATTCAAGCCCAGAAAAATTATTTCCCCTTCATGGGAACTCGAGCTGTGTCACCGCTTTGGGAATGCCCCTGCGTGATTGCGTCGTGAAGCACGTATGTCATCAGTCCAATAGAGAGACGGAACGTCATAGACGGGTGACGTCATCGACCGGAAAGTATAAAGCATCCCCGGAAACACACGCCCACAGCTTCTGTTGTCTTCAGCAAGCGCTCTGTGTCTGTGTCTAATATTGTCAGCTCTGTGTTTGTGTCTGAGTTCAGACTGATTTGTTTTTTTTTAAATTACACACACACACTGACTTTGCAAGAGAGAATATGGCGAGTGAACAGCAGTTCGTTAGATGTGTTCCTCCCTGCTCACGTTACATCACGAGCAGGGATACATATCTAATGTGTGTTGTTTGCTTGGGTGAGCAGCACGCGCAGTCGGCACTCGAGGGTGCAGGCATACCAGGCTGACCTGCTGAGGGACCTGGGGGAAAGCACTGAGATCGGGGCTGATGTGGTCAGTGAGCTCCGATCCTTGGCAGATTTAGCGCTCCGTGCCACCAAGGAGACGGCCAGATGTATTGGCCGTTCTATGGCAGCCCTGGTGGTCACGGAGAGACACCTTTGGCTAAATCCGACTGAGATAAAAGAAAGAGATAAGAGTTTTCTGCTTGATGTGCCGGTGTCTCCTGAGGGACTGTTCGGTGACTCCGTTACTACAGTCACCGACATGTTCCAGGAGGCAAAGAAACAATCGGCGGCGCTCAAGCAGTTTCTCCCTCGCAAACCCCAGGCTCCGTCTGCTGCTGTGAGAGAGCAGCAGGTGCCAAGTGCAAGCTCCTCCCATCGAGCGCAGCAAAAGCAGAGCGTCGCCATCCACGCACCGCCTCAGAGAAGGTGGAGCGGTGGGCGGCACTCTCAGACGCAGCCTTCCAAGGGCAAGACTGATCTGAGGGCAGTCATTGTCTCGCGGAAGGCTGTGTCGAAGAAGCCCTGACACCTGTGGGCTCAGGGCTGTGAGGGTGATCCCTTCTGGGGGCGGACGGTGTTTACCTCATCTCACGGTACCCGTCAGCCTTCAGCACCCTCACAGGGTCATTCCACCAACCCCACCCGAGTGCCGGGGTGTGGAGGGCTCTCGCAAGTCATCCGAGGATGGCCCGCCCCCTTCGAGGAGGGAGGTGGCGCTGTCGGGCCAGCTGTTCCCTGCCAGTTCGCCGTTTCAGGGTGCTGCACTCGCGGTGCAGAGTACATCAGAGGCCAGCCTCGAGAGGCTGGTACCCTTAATAGATTTTGTGTCAGAGTGGGAGAATCTGCCAAATATATCTCGTTGGGTCCTGCGGTTCATAAAAATTGGGTACGCCATTCAATTCAGATGTCGTCCTCCCAGTTTCAACAGGGTTCTTCACACAGTGGTGGGCCCCGAACAGGCTCTGGTTATGTCTCAAGAAGTACAGACTCCCTTTCGAGTGATCAAGGGTTCGCGGCGATGTCTCCGCTCCTTGGTCATGTGGAAGGATCCTCGGTTTCTGGCCCTAGGCCCGTTACTGGGGGCACCATGCCAGCGGGTATCTCTGAGTGCAGATGCCTCCCTTACGGGCTGGGGGGCGACCATGAGTGGTTGCTCGGCCCAGGGCTTATGGCAGAAACACCATCATTCGTGGCACATAAATTGTCTAGAAATGTTGGCAGTGTTTCAGGCTCTGAAGCACTTCCTGCCGTACCTCAGGGGCCATCATGTGCTTGTTCACACAGACAGCACATCGGTGGTCTCCTATATCAACCATCAAGGGGGTCTGAGGTCCCATCAGGTGTACAAACTGGCGCGCTTTATTCACCTTTGGTCCCAGGGGAAACTTCTCTCAGTGAGAGCTATGTACATCCCTGGGCGGTTGAATGTGGAAGCAGACATCCTGTCGAGACAGGGGCCAAGGCCCGGGGAGTGGAGACTTCTCACCGAGGTGGTGGAGCTCCTTTGGGAGAAGTTCGGCAGGGCCCAAGTGGACCTGTTTGCAACACACAAGAACACCCATTGTCAACTGTGGTTCTCCCTAACGCCTCCAGCTCCTCTCGGACTGGACGCAATGGTGCAGGAGTGGCCGAGGCTGCCCCTGTACGCATTTCCCCTGATCGCTCTGCTTCCGCGAGTTCTAGAGAGAGTGCGTCGGGACGGGCCCGTCTTCTGCTAGTAGCCCCGTTCTGGCCGGGCCGAGTATGGTTCTCGGACATCGTGTCTCTCCTCAACGGTTCTCCTCTGGAGATTCCGCTCAGGGAGGACCTTCTCTCTCAGGCGGGCGGTGCCTTCGTACACCCTCGCCCAGAGTTGTGGAAGCTGTGGGCTTGGCCTCTGAGGGGGCCCAGCTTATAAGCTCTGGTCTCTCAGCCGAGGTTGTGGAGACCATTCTACACTCTAGAGCTCCCTCCACGAGGAAACTGTACGCTCTGAAGTGGAGACTCTTCACCTTATGGTGTAGAGATCGCCTGTGGGATCCAGTTAACTGCCCTGCGAGTGCGGTGCTGGAGTTCCTGCAGGAGAGGTTCTCCGCTGGGTTAGCTCCCTCCACACTGAAGGTGTATGTGGTGGCCTTAGCTGCTTACCACACTCCTTTGGCTGGTGTGTCTTTGGGGCGACACCCGTTAGTAACTCGTTTCCTCCGTGGGACCTTGAGGTTAAGACCTGTTGTGTGCACCAGGGTGCCAGCCTGGGACTTGGCCATTGTGCTTCAAGGCCTTTCCGAGGCTCCCTTTTAGCCGCTTGAGGAAGTTTCAGAGAAGTTTCTTACTCTTAAGACTATCTTTCTGCTTGCTATTTCTTCTTTGAAAAGAATTGGAGCTTTACAAGCCCTTTCGGTGGCACCCTCGTGCCTGGAATTTGCTCCCGGTATGGCCAGGGCCTTCCTGTCTCCTAGGCCGGGTTATGTTCCTAAGGTTCTCACTAATCCTGTGAGACCTATTGTACTTCAGGCTTTCTGTCCTCCGCCCTTTGTGACGTCAGACCAGGAAAGACTTAATCTGTTTTGCCCTGTTCGTGCACTAGATGCTTATGTCCACAGAGCTGCCCTGTGGAGGAGATCTGAACAGTTGTTTGTGTGTTACGATTTCTAAGCAGAGGATGAGCAAGTGGGTGGTTCCCAAAGCGGTGACGCAGCTCGAGTTCCCATGAAGGGGAACGTTTTGGTTACATCTGTAACCTTAGTTCCCTGAGTAGGGAACAAGACGCAGCGTCACCCCGCCATACTCCCTGCATGCCCGTGAGCGCCTTGCTTCATCCTTTTTACAGAAGCTGTGGGCGTGTTTCCGGGGATGCTTTATACTTTCCGGTCGATGACGTCACCTGTCTATGATGTTCCGTCTCTCTATTGGACTGATGACATACGTGCTTCACGACGCATTCACGCAGGGGCGTTCCCAAAGCGGTGACACAGCTCGAGTTCCCTACTCAGGGAACTAAGGTTACAGACGTAACCGAGACGTTAGTTCAATGTAGAGCATCAACGAAGAAGAAGAAAAAAAGAATTAGTAGAAAAATATCCGGTTTCATAGGATTTTAAGACAAAAAGATTACACCTTTATACCATTTTAAACAAAACATACTTTTGGCAGCGTTTTTAAAAAATTTTTAAGCCAGCAGCATTTTTGATCATTTTCACAAAATGTTCATAACCCTCAGAATATTTTGCTGTATTTATATCTGAACATTAACTCTGCTTTAAAAAAAAATATATACACCAAGCAGGCATAACATTATGACCACTGACAGGTGAAGTGAATAACACTGATTATCTCTTTATCACGGCACCTGTTAGTGGGTGGGATATATTAGGCAGCAACTGAACATGTTGTCCTCAAAGTTAGAAGCAGTAAAAATGAGCAAGCGTAAGGATTTAAGTGAGATTGACAAGGGCCAAATTGTGATGGCTAGATGACTAGGTCAGAGCATCTCCAAAACTGCAGCTCTTGTGGGGTGCAGTGGTCAGAAGTGGTCCAAGGAAGGAACAGTGGTGAACTGGCAACAGGGTCATGGGCACCCAAGGCTCATTGATGCATGTGGGGAGTGAAGGCTGGCCCGAGTGTCAGATCAAACAGACGAGCTACTGTAGCTCAAATTGCTCAAGAAGTTAATGCTGGTTCTGATAGAAAGGAGTCAGAATACAAAGTGCATTGTATTTTGTTGTGTATGGGACTGCATAGCCGCAGACCAGTCAGGGTGCCCATGCTGACCCCTGTCCAACACCGAAAGCACCAACAGTGGACACATGAGCATCGGCTTGGAAGAAGGCAAGCTGGCGGAGGCAGTCTGATGCTTTGTGCAATGTTCTGCTGGGAAACCTTGGTTCCTGCCATCCACGTGGATGTTACTTTGACACGTACCACCTACCTAAGCATTGTTGCAGACCATGCAAACCTTTCATGTAAACGGTATTCCCTGGTGGCTGTGGCTCTTTCAGCAGGATAATACGCCCTGCCACAAAGCAAAAATGGTTCAGGAATGGTTTGAGGAGCACAACGAGTTTGAGGTGTTGACTTGGCCTCCAAATTCCCCAGATCTCAATCCAATCGAGCATCTGTGGGATGTGCTGACAGGACTTTAAGGATCTGCTGCTAACATATTGGTGCCAGATACCACAGCACACCTTCAGGGGTCTAGTGGAGTCCATGCCTCGATGGGTCAGGGCTGTTTTGGCAGCAAAAGAGAGACCAACACAATATACATACGTACATACATACACACACACACACACACACACAAAGGTACAAATGTTTTTTTGTTTTGTTTTTTTATAAATATCATGAATTCATTTTAAGGTTTTGGGGAGTTACACCACATGGCAACCTTGCCCTGACATAAAATGGTCACATTTTAAGAGACTGCATGAAGGTCTTAAGAGCTCTCTCTATGATATTCAGTAATTAAAAACATGCTCATCATAGAACATATGTTTTCAAGTTAATATGTATTGAGTGCATTTAAGTATTTTTTAATCATTTAAAAGATTATGAAAATTACCAAAATTATGAGCCGTCCTTGACCCATTTACGCATTGCTTGTGGAAGTTTTTCTTCATGGACCTGCTTTTATCCTTTGTAGTGAATTCTGGTTATTATGTACTATATAGTTGAGTATCGATGATTGGCTTGGCAAATCCCTTTACCGAACAGATTTTTCATAATGAATACAGATCGAGAACACATTGGCGCCAAAATTATAAACAGTTCTGGAAGTAAATAAGATTTATTTAAATTAATTATCCATCTATGCTAACAAACACTGCATATTCATCATTTCAAAAGCATTTAATCCTCCCCATGCACAGCAGTATAATTTTCCGCACCATTAAACCTTGAGATGAATTGACACTTTTGTCCATCTCCAAAATGTTTCCCATCTGTCTTGTCAACAAATGTTAACAGGAAGGTTCCATTTGGGACTCCTTGAAGTCATGTCCATACAACAGCAGGGCACCGAATAATGTGGCGCGGAGGGTTAGAGTTCATTCCTGCGTGATTCTGATAATTGACACAATAGAGGGTACTATCAGTGTGACTGTATGAGTTTATAGACTGAAATAGCTTTTCCAACAGTAATTGTCTCGCACCCGTGACCCCTTCAGGCCTGTAAGGCATGTTGAGGTAACGCCATGCTACAAAAGCATCAAAGCCGCAGGGAGAAATACATAGAAATGTCACAACAATAAGAAAATAATATGCCGTGTTGTGTTACATCAAGAAATGGAAACTTAGTTGAATAAATGTTTTGAGACATGCACAGGCTTTGGTAATATGGTGAATAATAACCAACAGAATTTTAAAAGGTGTTACCGTTCAAAAGTTTTTGGTAAAGGCATTTAAGATCATGGTAAACATAAATGTCACTAAATTGTGGTCAGACTTTTGACGGGTAATGATCTGACAATTGTTTTATATAAACGCTGCAAGAGAAGTGAAAACTTATCTTTGTCAAATCATGTATCGCACTGTCCAGTTGCACAGTTCTAATCACCAATCAAAGTATGCTCTCAGGATGCATGAGGAGCCCTATCAATCACACTTTCCAAAACAACACAATGATCAGATTATCATTCTATTTCTCTGAGTGAACTTTAAGTGCTCGCCACATGAGAGGCTGCAAATAGGACACCAGCCAGTAACGCCTCCACACACAAACAAAACACTCAGCCGTTACACCCGCATTGACTATTCATAATTCATTATTATCCTCATTCAAAATTACAATTGTCTTATAAAATATGCAACAGGGGGAGTGACACAAACCGCCGAGCGTGTGAGAGAAGGGGGAGGGAGAGAGAAAAAGAAAGGAACTGAAAGCTATACATAATATTTAGTGCATCAAATACAGGCTGCATGAGATTAATAAATTATGAGGAATCTTTAAGAGACTTACATTGACTGTGTTCGGACGCCTCAGTATGTCTATAACTCCATTAGGAGAAAGGAAACAATTTTATATTTATGTCAGTATCTTCAGCATTGTCACCAGTAGCATTTTTCAGTTTTTCAGTGTGGCAGTAGTTCAGATTTTCCACCACCAAGCTACTTTTTCTAACAATTAGTGCCGTAGCGTGACAAAATGCTACATAAATAAATAAATACATGTAAAAAAAAAAAAAAAAAAAAAAAGTTGTAATGATCCCATGTAAATGATCCCTCTCCATAACAATTCATTGATATGACAGTGTTGATTTATTTTATTTTTGGTAGCAAAAAAAAGAATAAAATAAAAGAATAAAAATAAACTTTTATAATAAAAGTAACATTAAAGAAAATGTAATAATAAGAATGAAGCAAACCAATAAAATAATAAAAAATAAACAAAAAAAACAATAAAATAAACTAATAAAAAATAAACAAAACAATTGAAATACAATAATAAAACAAACAAAACAAATACCAAAATAAAATACTGAAAATAAAATAATAAAAAATAAACAAAACAAATGAAATACAATAATAAAATAAACAAAACAAATAACAAAATAAAATACTGAAAATAAAATAATAAAAAATAAACAAAACAAATGAAATACAATAATAAAATAAACAAAACAAATAAAAAAAATAAAATACTGCAAATAAACTAATAAAAATAAACAAAACAAATTAAATACAATAATAAAATAAACAAAATAAATAATAAAATAAAATACTACAAATAAACAAATAAAATAATAAAATAAAATTCAAAATAAACAAAATAACAATAAAATAAACTAATAAAAATATACAAAACAAAACAAAACAAAAAACCAAACAAAATAATAATAATAATAATAATAATAATAATAATAATAATAATAATAATAATAATAATAATAATAATAATAATAAATAATAATTATTATTATTATTATTATTATTATTATTATTATTATTATTATTATTATTATTATTATTATTATTATTATTATTAATAATAATAATAATAATAATAATAATAATAATAATACTGTAGCATAACTATTTCAAATTATAGCTTGTGAAGCCACAGGTTCAAAGCAGCTTCCCAAACAATGCTTCAAGTAAATATTACAGCTCCAGATCTTTGGTAGGCTATAGATTTGTGCTGTATCCATGAGCATAAGCTCATTTAATGAACGATGAATGAGTTTCTAAATCTATCCACATGTCAGAGGTGAAACATCAGTAAGCGAGCGTGTTTCTTGTCTGCATATGTTCCAGGTTTGGCTGTTAAATGTGAGAGGTGTATGCTGCTAAAGACCGGCCACCTGTGCGACATTCATTAGGTTCCCTCCTTCCACGGCAGCAGACCCAGAGTTCCCATCTGGAGACGGTGTTTATGCTGTCCCACCCCCCCAGATTCCAGCTAGAATTGCTCACACACTTCTGCCCAACACGTACACACACTTAATTACCGATCTGCACGCTACACACATGCAATTAATTCACTGTCAATTTCAATTAGTCCTATACTGTATGCGTGTGTGTCTCAAAAAACAGGAACACTTAACTGGGGCTGAAGTTGACTTTGACGGCCTAACCACAAGTGACCGAATGGCTACCCTCCATGGGTCAAAGGGCTTTTAGCCGTGCTTCTCCTCGCCTCTGGAACTCTCTCCCAGTCAGCATCTGCAATTCTGATTCGTTATCTCAATTTAAAACCAGACTTAAAACCCATTTATTTAGACTAGCTTTCCCTACATGATTACTGTGTGCACTCACTTTTAGCACTTCGCTTTTGTGATAGTCATGTTTGTAAATGTTGTTTTCTATATGGTTTATTGGTATTGCTTTTTACTGTTAATTTTTTTTGTTATTTTTATTTTTTTATTGTTGCTACTTTGATGTATGGTGACCTTGAGTGTTCTGAAAGGCGCCTTAAATAAAATGAATTATTATTATTATTATTATTATTATTATTATTATTATTATTATTATTATTACTAAAACCCTCATCCAAGAATTATGTTCTGCTCTCCTACTGTGAAAACAGCACAGCTGTATTTGTATTGCTTTTATTGTCTTGTATTTGTACAGGTCTCCATCTTATTAGCCTCGGTCTTATTGACTCTTTTAAAGGGCAACCATGGAAGCCATAATTAAGTTTTACAGGCATTTTGCTCAATGAGAGATTTGTTACCAGGGCTTTTGTATTAAATTATCAAAGTATATTGTGATAAAATGTATTCTCATTTTACAAGTACAGGATTTTTATACAATTGTATTAAGAACATTCAGGTGTAGTACAAGTTAAGCTCAATTGACAGTGTTTATGGCATTAGTTAATTACAAAACAAAAATTTTCACTTTCATCTCCACTTCATCTCCTCAATTTCTTTTTTTAAAAATCTGTGAATTCTGGGTAATGAGAGACTTAAAATGGAAGTGAATGGGGTCAATCTGTAAACATTTTTCAACAGAAGATAGTAGACATAAGGAATATACTGTGTGTAAATATGACTTTAATGAGAAAAAAGCACTTTTCTGAGTAAATTTAAGTCCAATTTTATTACTTAATTTCCATGAAAATGTAACACCAAAAACCCTAAAACAACCACAAAAATGATTATACAGCTGGAACATCTGATTCATTTTTGTAAGTGATTTTCTGTTTTTAAATCCTCAAAAAATGGCCCCATTCACTTCCATTGTTAGTGACTTATCGTGACCTCCATTTCAGGTTATCAAAATTAAGCCACAAATGCTGTCAACAGAGCTTAACTCCGGAATATTCACTTACAAATCTTACATCTACAGTATGTTGTTAGGTTGGGTATTTGGATGCAATTGGATTACACTCTTTTAACAAACTAATAAACTTACGTGAATCATATATGTCCATAATATAGAAGAAACAGGTAATCATGGCCATTTTTATTTTAAACTCTTTGCATTTGATTTTGTTTAAATCATAAAATCCTATTTTCAAAACACATTAATTCAAATTGCTTAAAAATCTGCCTAAATTTGCTCATTGTGAAAACAATTAAATTTATTCAACAAAAAATTATGAACAATATGGCTAGTTGTGGAAGAAGGAATATCCAATTAGTTAAAGGGTACATAACACACACAGTTTCTGCCAGTCTCATGTTAATCTTGAGTATCTATAGAGTAGTATTGCATCCTTCATATCTCTGAAGAGTCTTTATCATATTTATAAAAGACAGATACGCTGTACCGATTCTTTCTCAGAACAGCCGAGATTATGCAGGCGTGCATGGGCGGACCTAAAGAGTCACGAGCACGCACACACACACACACACACACACACACACACACACACACACACACACAATATATCATGCCATTTACCCATGTTAACTTTCAATTCACTATACGTCCGGGTTGTTTACATTATATGTTCTTATGCGCGAATGCCAAGAAAACACAGACATTTGATGCAGTTTTCATTGCCAGCGGTTTCGACTCGTGACTGGAAACAAACAAACATACTTGCAGAACTCTGTTGCTGCTCCGGAACAACAAACTACATCCACTGTTTCCTTAACACTGGGTTATTTGGGAAGCTGAACAAGGTTATCTTTCCCTCACAACCACAAACACACGACAGCTCCCGTAACCCGAACAAAGCTCATTTATGGACATGCTCTTGCTCTCGCTGTGGTTGATGTGTACACTCTAAAAAATGCTGGGTTGTTTTTTCAACCCAAACGCTGGGTTGAGACTGCTGGGTAAGAATGCTGGGTTGATTTAACCCAATTTGGGTTGAAAGTTGTTCTTAACCTGCAACCCAGCGTGCTGGGTTGGGAACGCGGACGTGAAAGAGAGCACGCACGTCACGCAAAAACACGGACGACACCAGTTGGAGAAGCCGCCATTTTCTTAGCGCATTCAGGAGGAAGCGAATAAAATACGTTTATGCAGTTTATGGTAAGTAAATATACAAATTTCAAGTAGTTATCAATTGTTTTTTATCCAAGAGTATTTTGAGATTTCGTGGAAGGTGGAAAAGTTAGAAAAGAGCTTATATGGAAATATTCGCGGTTTTTTGCCTCAAGTCTTAACTGCCGCTTTTATTGGGTTTCTTATGTCTTATTTCCAAAAATTCTGTTAATAGAGGCTGTTATCAACATATATTCAATATTTCTCTAACGATTTTACTGTATAAACGCAGTTTTATGCTCTCAGCTCAATTGAGATTCGACCTCACGGCCGAATGACAGCCGCGCTGCGTCTCATACGACACAATTGGCTTTATGCCCAGCTGCACTACTTCCTGAACTTCAGCCAGCTCCTTTGTTTCCTGTTTGCCATTATTGGACAAACTGATTAATCCAGGTGTGTCTGATTATTGTTGTTGTGACTACATAGGTCAGGCACACCTGGATTAATCAGTTTGTCCAATAATAGCAGACAGGAAACAAAGGAGCTGGCTGAAGTTCAGGAAGTAGTGCAGCTGGGCATAAAGCCAATTCTCTGTTCAGTGGACTAGGAAGAAAGCGCGCCACACTGTCATCACGACGCTGGCATTTGGAAGGGAAAAGGTAAGTTAAGTCCATTTTTAAAAATTGCTTCTGAATATGTTAACTTTACTTTATTATATTATTTGCTGTATTAGCTACGGGTTTGATTCGGTGAAGTTTAACTTACTATTCTAGCTTGGTCTTCTGTCAGAACATAACGTTAACGTTACTTAACAAATTTTCCGCTCCTGCTTTCGTTTAACTGTACATTAATGACAGTAGATGTTATTATTTTACTATGAGCAATCTACTTACTATACTTACTTTACATTTGTATCTATTTAAACGTATATACAGTATATATATATATTTTTTTAACGTTACCTCGACCGCCATTTTGTCCGTGCCTCTCCCGAGATACGTTAAGTTAATTTGGATAAGAGCTTTTCTCAAGTTTTCTGTGATAATAAAATGCCTTTTGACTGACATTAATTTTTGTTTTATAGAATGTAAAGGCAGCAAGCACTGTGATCTTTCTGAAATGACTGGAAAGTGCATCGAAGGATATTGAAAAATAAATGCAAAACATGGGGCAACAAAATACCTTTTTGTTACTGTTGTACTTGTTAAATTATAATTTCATAATTTTTAGTTTTTGCCAAATGCTGCTTTGACGCAGAAGAGTGTTAAATCCAGCTAACGTCCCGTCTCATTTTCCCACTTCTAATTTCAACTCTGTTATGCCTTGTATATTTGACATCATCGACCCTGATTTAACTAAGAGCAATGAGACGTTTTACATGTTTTCAGTTCTATAAACCTGACTACACTTGCCTAGTTCAATAATGTTAACTAGCAATTAATATAACAACTAACTAACATGCCCACCAATTTTGCCTTCTTTACCCAACTCTGTAATTGGGATGTACATAATTTAGTCATAAAATGTATTTTATCTGTTATTTGATCTTAGATGGACTATGTGAAAACTAAACTAAGAGAATGGAATCTTGAAGAGTTAATTCCCACATTTGAAGGTATGTAGTAATGTTTTACAGGGTTCACTGTAATTGTAAGCCACTTGCACACTTTAAGACTGAAAAATTAGTGTAATTTATCAAATCTGCTGTTCAAACAAGTGTATTTTTAGAAAAGGTTTGAATCTTCACTTGCCTCACTCACGATTCGATTACAATTCTGAGGGTAACAATTTGATTATATAATTTTTTATGATGCATCATGGTCCACTTCACAATACATTTTTCAGACTATACAATGCAAATGCAAAAATTAAATTTAAACCAGACGTTCATTTTTTTTAGTTTTTCGGTTACATGAATGGATATTTGCCATTTTCTCCCCTTTTTTCAATTTTACTTTTGCTAAATTGTGACATCAGAAAAATAAATTTTGAAGAAATGAAATTGAACGGATTTTCTATTTTTAAATTTTTTTGTCATGTAATTTGCATCGTATGGCTGTGCCATTAGCACCACAAGCAATTAAAACATTGGCTCAGTATTTTCTTTTTTGTTTTACAACTTTTTTTGCCATGTTGGCCTTTGTTTTGTATTTTTTAGATATCCCAGGATTTCTTAATTTTGAATCCAGACTCCGCTTCAAAACTCACCGAAAATTGGGTACCTGTGTTTAAGGATAAGATTCTGCAGTTTGCCAGCAGAGAGAAACAATCTCTTGATCTACTTTCCAGTGTATTTCCAGTGAATGTCCGCAGGTAATGGGTATTATTGTTACAAATAAATAATTCAGTCATTCTTAAAAAAGGAGAGATTTTCCCTGTTTACAGTTACTGTTAGTCATGACAATTTTCATTTTGTTAACTATTTCTTTGTAACACAATTTAATAAATGAATGTCATACATCCAGATTTATTGCAGTCACATTTTATTGCAGTTTTATGAATACTTTTTTTTTTTTAATTGAGTAATTTGTGAACATTTTTTTCATTGTATTCTAAAGAGACGCAGAGTGATGTTGCCTTGCAAGTACTTCCTGTAGTCCTTCCAACATCCGTGTACAAGATTGGAAGGAAAACGTTTAAACCAACATTCATTGAAACCCGGAAGGCCTTCATAGACATACAGCCTGTAAGTTAACAGCCATTGCTAAAACTACATGGTTTAAGTATTTACAATATATTGTATGGACCCTTTTCACAGACTGACACATTTTACAATTATCAATGTCAGAAATCTAGTAATGTTTTTAATTTAATTTGAGTGAAAAAATACATTTAGTGTCACCCAAAAATGAAAATTGTCATCAATTACGAAAAATAAAATGAATAAATTCCAAACCTTAAAGACTTTTGTTCATCTTTGGAATGGGATAAAGATATTTCTAATGAAATGTGAGTTTTCTGTCCCTCTAGTGACAGTTTGTACAACCCCAAATCAGAAAAAGTTGGGACAGTATGGAAAACGCAAAAAAAAAAAAAAAAGAAGTGATTTCTAAATTTACGTTGACTTGTATTTCATTGCAGACAAAATGAACACAAAATATTTCATGTTTTGTCTGGTCAACTTCATGTCATTTGTAAATATGCATCCTTTCCTGTCATTCAGACCTGCACCACATTTAAAAAAAAGTTACAGGAAAGGATGCATATTTACAAATGACATGAAGTTGACCAGACAAAACATGAAATATTTTGTGTTCATTTTGTCTGCAATGAAATACAAGTCAACGTAAATTTAGAAATCACTTCTTTTTTTTTTTTTTTGCGTTTTCCATACTGTCCCAACTTTTTCTGATTTGGGGTTGTACAATTACCACTTTGACGCTACAAAAAGTTAATAAAGATTGTAAAACTAATTCATATGAATCTAATGTATTCCAAATTTTCTGAAGAGACTTGATCGCTTTATATGATGAACAGATTTAATTTAAGTATTTCTTTTTGGGTGAACTAACCCTTTAAGGCCATGACACACCAAGCCAACATTAAAAAACTAGTGACATCAAACGGTAAATGTGTTGTTGCCATGAGTCATCTGCATCTGGGCCAAAAAGTTGGACAACAGGGGTCCGACTAGTGCTAACATTGGCCGATGGTCGGCTTGGTGTGTCATACCCTTTACTGTTCCTAAAGGTATTTACATTAGTTTGACCTTTTTTGCGTTCTAAATTGATGCCAATCCCCTATCCCCCCCCCCTTCTCTATTTTTTTTTTCTCTTTTCAGATTGGGACCAATATGGCTGAGTACCTGCGCTCAAAAGACTCAAAAGAATTTCCACATGTTCTCATGCTTGGAGACAACCAATGCTTTCAAGCCGTTGCAATTATCAACGGAGAGGCACTCGAGCAAAATACATTGCTTGCTGCAGTTGATGTTTGCTTTAAGGCATTCTATGTATTTGACATAGACTACCCGAAACAGTGTTCCACAGTGTGGCAGTTTTTACAAACTGTAGTTTATGGACTTTCCGGGGATGAAACCCCAACAATGAGAGTTTTGCGAGCCTTCATTTTTGCTGACAAACAGTAATTCTCACATGATGTTATGCTCAAGATGTTGATGTAAATGCTTTGAAATGTTTTAAGATTTCAAATTCACGTTGTTCAAAAGGTTAATTTTTCTGACTCATTTTTGCTCTGTTTTTATTACTGTCTGAGACCTTTCCTCTTTGCTGTTCTTTTTATATTTACTACTACTAAATACTTGTACTTTTCTTCTACAGTACAATTACACTACAATTGATTCTGAGTATTTCGCTCACATGATGTATGCTCAAGATGTTGATGTAAATGCTTTGAGATTTCAAATTTTCTTCAAAAGGTTCATTTTTCTGACTCATTTTTGATGACAGTTTTTGTACTGTCTGAGACCTTTCCTCTTTGCTGTTCTTTTTATATTTACTACTTCTAAATACTTGTACTTTTCTTCTACAGTACAATTACATTACAATTGATTCTGAGTATTTCGCTCACATGATATCTTGTGTGCAAGATGTTGATGTAAATGAAATGTTTTTAGATTTCACTTCATATTTTCTTCGTTATTTCAAGTCTCATTGATTTTTGTCAATGGGTAGGGAGTGATGGGAAATTTAAAAAAATGTATTCACAAATGGACAATTTTACTTGATTAATAAAAATATGAAATTTTATTTTTGTTTTCTGAAGTCTGTATTGCTGTAGATGTTTTTAGTCGTTTTAATTACTAAAATTTCTAGTTTAAACTTCCAACCCATTTTGGGTTACATCAACCCAGCAGTGTAGTAATTTTTAACCCATAATTGGGTTAAAATAACAACCCAGCATGCTGGGTTAAACATTTAACCCAACTAGTTGGGTTAAAACAACCCAGCGCTGGGTACGTCCCTTTTTGACCCAGCGCTGGGTTGCCAAAACAACCCAATTTGGGTTGATTTTAACCCAGCAGTTTTTAGAGTGTACACGTGCTCATCCGGAAGAAGTGCCCATACAAGGAATTCCGCCCTTTATAAAGTCATCCAAACCTACATACTCTGAAAAAAACTTTACGAAACGTGTTCGAATCCTTAAGGAGTGTATTTGGCACAGAAATACTCCGTCATACGTCCAACTCGTTTTTTAAATTTTGGCCATGTTTAGTATGTGAATCCAACAGTGTAAATAAGTCAGAACGCATTCAATAGCATTAGTAGCATGTAAAAGGGCATAAAATGTCCTCTTTAAATCTGTAATCAAAATGGATGGACATTTTGTGTGTAATTTAAATACATACATCTTAAATGAAGGTCATAATATCATTTTTCTTTTTCTTTTTCTTTTTTTAAAGCGTATCAGGAGCTCTTGTTTAACCAAAAGGTGTGATGTTTGGGTTTGTAATGAGTAATTAGCAAAGACAGGACAATCTGAGATGTTACAGCTCATAATTCATATCTAATGTACGATCTGGCTTCATGAACCACCTCTGAGAGAGACAGTGTGTGTACTAGTGAGGGTGCCAGCAGTATGTAAAGTAGATTCCTCTGGTTGGATATGTCAACCTGTCTTGAACTCCCAGTCCAATTACCACTTCCTTTTCATCTCTTATTCTCACTCTGTTGCACACATTCATAAACTGCCTCTCTCATACACACTCTCTTTCCTTTTCCCTAAAGTATCTACCACAGGTAGTGTGTGTATGTGTGTGTGTGTGTGTGTGTGTGTGTGTGTGTGTTTGCGTGTGCGTGTGTGTGTGTGTGTGTGTGTGTGTGTGTGTGTGTGTGTGTGTGTGTGTGTGTGTGTGCGCGTTCCATTCATCTAAATCTATTTATTTCTTTATTGTGGTTTTCACTACTGTGGTTTTTGCTGTAAGGTCAAACTGACTAAAGAAAGATTCAACATGATGGTATAAAACAGAGCAGAACCTATACAAAAATGGAAACCATTTCAATTAGAATTATTTAATTATTTAATTCTATTAATACTGAATGTGAGAGAGCATTGCTAAAATGTGATGAGACAGAATACATTCCTTTGTTAATATTAAACATAAATAATACATTCCTTTGTTAATATTAAACTCTTTTTTATTTATTTGTGTGCGTGTCCTGGTAACAAAATCTCTTGTCTTTTTGGTCCCCATGAGGAAAACAGCTTATAAATCATACTAAGTGATGTTTTTTGAAAGTGTAAAAATGCAGAAAGGTTTCTGTGATGGGTAGGTTTAGGGGTAGGGTTTGTGTAGGGGGGTAGAATATACAGTTTGTACAGTATACAAATCATCGTTTCTATGGAGAGTCCGCATAAAACATGAAAACAACATGTGTGTTTGTCTTACAACATGTGTATATACAGCCGAAATGTGCAAGCGCAAAGCTTGAGACTGCAGTGCAAGAACATTGAAAGCAGCACATCACTGCTGTGTGTGTGCGTGCGTGCGTGCGTGCGTGCGTGCGTGCGTGCGTGCGTGTGTGTGTGTGTGTGTGTGTGTGTGTGTGTGTGTGAATATGTAGATTTTGGTGGATTTTGAAGGTGTTTTTGAGCTTGTTTGAGGCTAATGGCTTTTGGCTGATTGGCCCCTGAGCTGGGGCATGCTGGTTCCTCTCCTCTCCACTCCAGCGCACTTTAATTCTGCTACACTATCCATCACAAAACCCAATATGAGCCATGAGCATGCCCATCAATGCCAGGAGGATTGGATGCCTGCTTCCCTCCTGTGTGTGAGAGAAAAAGAGCAATATTTTCTCTCAGATCAGAGACCATTTACTGGAGACAGGGTGGTTTTAATGAAGGCAACTGGCTTTAGAGGTCTTATTGGTGTTGACAAACATGGGCCATGTCAGTTTTATTACATTACAGAGTCAATTAATTTAAAAAAAATTGTTTCTGCAAGAAAATCTTTTAACCAATGGTTGGTGTAAATCCCTGTGCTTGCTATGAATGTAAAGGCATGAGGAGGCTGTCAACCAAGGCTGCATTTCTCAAAAGCATTGTAAGCCTAAGTAGATCGTAGAACCATTTGCACAAAGGGTCTCTACGATCAACTAGCTCACAATGCTTTTGAGAAACAGGGATGTAAATTTTGGTGTAATAACAGTTCATTCATATAAGGCAGAATGACTAGTTTCTAAACCACTGAAATTATGGCTTGAATCAGAGAAATGTACAACTTAAAGGGATAGTTCACCCAAAAATCACGCCATCATAGGTGTATATGACTATCTTCTTTCAGACAAATAAAATCAGAGTTATATTAAAATATATCCTGGCTCTTCCAAGCATTATAATGGCAGAGAATGGCAGCCCAAAATTTGAAGTCTAAAAAAGTGCACCCATCCATTATAAAGTACTCTACATGACTCCGGGGGTTAATAAAAGCCTTCTGTAGTCAAGTCAAGTCAACTTTATTTATATAGCGCTTTTAACAATGTAGATTGTTTCAAAGCAGCTTTACAGTGTTAAACAGCAAAATAATGCAGCCTAATTTTATTCAGCTGTATAGCCATTTGATGTCATCAGTTCATTTCAATTTCCATACGGTGACAGTGTGGACTTTAGATCAATAATTAGATCAGTAATTTAGTTTACATGGTTAAATTAGTTTATTAATTAGATTTATTTCGATGTTTAGTTGAAAAATATAGTGTCCCCAACTGAGCACGCCAAGCCAGAGGCAACAGTGGCAAGGAAACCAAAACCCCTGTAGTGATTTGATGGGTTTATGTAAGACAAATATCCCTATGTAACATGTTATAAAGCAAAATAAAATAAATAAAACTTAGGAAAAAAGCATAACTGGCAGGATGATGATGTCGGACATATGGCGTAAAAAAGCGTAACTGGTGCGACAATGACGTCGGACCTAGCGTAAGCATTTTGAACTGCGAGAGGTGTTGAATACGGAAGACGGTCCACCGGAAGCAATCTTACTTTATATATGTATATTTTTCTTATACACAAACCCATTGATTCACTTCAAAGGTCCTTTATTAACCCCCCGAAGCCGTGTGGATCATTTTTATAATGGATGGATGCACTTTTTTGGGCTTCAAATTTTAGGCTGTCAATCACTGCCATTACAATGCTTGGAAGAGCCAGGACATATTTTAATGTAACTCCAATTGTATTCATCTGAAAGAAGAATTACATATACACCTAGGATGGCTTGAGGGCGAGTAAATCATGGGGTAATTTTCATTTTTTGGTGAACTATCCCTTTAACCCATAATGAGTGAGAGACACAGCAGCAGCTCATGAATATTCAAACCAGCCTCCCAATTAAAACATACAAGCCCAGCAATAGAGAGAATATCAAAGACATGAAATTCCACTACATATTCATGAGCTGAATTTCTAATGCAAATCTTAACCTGCTCACAATAGCATCTTTATTTCAGACCAAGAAAAATAGCTGTGTTATAGTGGCTGTGGTCCCTTTCAATACGGTCATATTTTGCTTGCTTGTTTTGCTTGCTTTTGTGTATCATGTTTATTAGGGTGTTTTTAATGTAGGTTTTTTATGGAACCTCATAATAAACTCACTGCACAGTTAAATGGACCTTGTGAACCTCAATGCTGGTTCATAAGAACAGGAGGGACAAAGTGAGTTAGTTGGATTGCACCTATAGCATGCAACACTATAGGGAGATTTTTTTGTATTATTATTTGTCACTACCAGTGTGAACAAAGAAGCATGGAAAATTCAAGGCTCTACATTCTAGAATAAGAGATGGGAGTAGACTACCCAGACAGCAGCAGCGGCCCAGATCCGGCCCATATCCGGGCTGACACTATGTTGTTGTCTGGGTATTGCGAACAATCACATATATTCCTATATTTACACGCACTCTTAAATTGACCTTGATAGTATAACAAAACTGTTTACAGTGTTAAAAAAAAAAACTGAATTCCTTTCAAATACACTTAAAGGAACACGGCAACTTTTTGGGGACTTTAGCTTATTCACTGTTAGCCTGACGTTGTCATACTCAATTCTAGTCAGAATATGAGTCTGACACTGCTCCGTTGGGCTGTGATTATGTGGCGTGTTTCAACCGAACCAGAACAGACCTCAATTGGATAGACCTACAACCAATCAGAGCAACGGAGCGACGCATAACGTTAATTGTCAAATGTCAACAGAACTCAATTGCATACAGTGTTGCCAAGTCTGCGGTTTTCCTGCGGGCTGTTTTTCCATGTCCGCGGGTTGAAGCAACCCCAATTATGTGATATTTAGACCCAGGAATGCGAATTTTAGCAGGCAACCCTGCCAAAAAACCCACATATTTTACCCCCCATACGCCATTCTTTGGTGACGTGGATGATTACGTCACTGTTTATCATCTGTCCATCATCGTATAAAGCCCACCCTGACAATTGAATTGGTCTGTACAGCTCCTTTTCCGGCATAGTTGCTCCACAACAATTCCAGACTGAACTTCCTGACCTCAAATGTTGTGGGCGGGGCTAAGTTCAGCTGGCATCCAGGCTAATTCACTGTATTCCTGTTTGATGCACCCACCGTTAGCCTAGCTTAGCACAAAGACTGGAGGTAAACGGCTCCATCTAGCCTACTGCTCAATAAGTGACAAAATGACGCCAACATTTTCCTATTTACATGTTGTGATGTGTATAGTTACATTGTGTACTAAGACTGACAGAAAATGAAAAGTTGCGATTTTCTAGAACGATATGGCTAGGATTCTCTCATTCCTGCGTAATAATCAAGGAACTTTGCTGCATTACCATGGGTGCAGCAGGCGCAATGATATTACGCAGCGCCTGAAAATAGTCCCCAGCACTTGTGCTAAGCTAGGCTAGCGGTGGGTGCGTCAGACAGAGTTATGGCACACACGGAGATGAGAAAGGTATGTATTGACTTATCTAACTCTGGGGGATACGGTGAATAAGCTATAGTCGGCATATTCCTTTAAAGCAGGTCTAGAAAGCAGTTCATTATGGAAAGGTTCAACACCATGGACAACACATTGCCTCATTTGCTCATGAACATTTCAATACGTCTAAAAATGTCTCAGACTTCCATGGCTTGAGCTGTTTAAAGATCCACATAAGTCATCAAAGACTCACAGAAATGTACACACTATTAAAACTCCCACTCCAAAAAGTTTTTCCGTTTTTGCATCTGCTTCGCACAATAGAAATGTCTTGCATGTAATCGCACAGAACAAGCTTGCTGATTTCCCATGAAAAATACTTGAAGAAAGATCTATTCATCACAAGTTATGAAAGACTAATAGGCACGAAGATCAATCAACTCATGAAAGAAAGCAAGAAAGAGAGACTTCATTACACAAAAATCTACTATGTTTAACGCCATTAAAAATTCATATTCACATCTTGATATTCATGCTTCTATAAAAAACAGCTCTCAATGGAGTCTCACTCTTAGCCTTTGCACCTGCAGACAGTCTACAGCAGCAGTCCAACGTGCACACACACACACACACACACACACACACACACCTTCCCCTGAGCCAGTGGAAGAAATTAGTTTCACTGTCTTTATCCTAAAGCTTTCAGTTCCAGAATGGCTGATTGCGGTTTCAGAGGCAGTTAAAGCAGACAGTGGGGAGACGTGCTGACAGAGTGCACACGGGTCTACAGTTAGTGAGGGCTTATTAAAATAAACTGCAGATTAATTTACGTCTTTAGCAGCCAATTCACTGCCTTTTGTTTGTGAGGAAGAAAAGGAGGTGTACAGGAAGTGTGCAGCTAACCTTCTTTTGCATGTGGGTGTTTCTTCAATTATGGGCTATTTTGGCCTTCTAAACCTTTTGTGACTTCTTAAATCACACTTTTCACACTCTCTCTAGTGTGTTTAATTTGTAACAATATACAACACTATGTATGCATACTGTAAATGAAAGACTAATTATGTCATTCTGTAATATCACAGTCGGTGTCGCTTTATACTAAATCTATTAGAAATCATTTTCATTCATTTAAATTATACAGATAATAGATCAAAACTTAAAAATGAGAAATGTTGCCTTGGCACCTAACTGAAATAAAATAAGTTTAAGTATTAAAATTGCTCAAACTAAATCTAAAATAATAATACATTTATAATAAATAATAATACAACTAAATAGAAATAGAAATAAAAACAAATTACAAATTGATCAATTAAATGAAAAATTAGCATATAAAAAAGCTAATTCAAAATATGATTAAATACTGAATACAAATAATACTAAAATAACAGTGAATACAATTCAGACTTTTGTCTTGCTAAAGCTAATTTCACAGCTAATTTTTAATTTAATCCTAAATACACAACTATACACGCACGCACGCACACACACACACACACAGCGTACAATCTATACACAAATGTGATTTGAGATATTGCAAAAGTAAAGGAAGAATAAAGTAATGATAAACATTATCCAAGAATGTGACCTACAGATAAAAATTGTTTAATAAAGTACACAAAAGTGCCCTTAGTTAAAGAAACACCAGAGGTGTAAAGAGTACCTGAAAACCGTACTTAAGCAAAAGTACAGATTCCTTACAGCGAAAATAACTCCATTGCAAGTTACAAGTCACCACTTCCGATACAACTTGAGTAAAAGTCTTAAAGTATCTTATTTTAACAGTACTTAAGTATTTTACTCTTACTAAGTATAGGCTCAAAGAAGCCCTAGTCCTCGACACCTGAGAGACATACCAGTGAAAATAAGAAACTATTGATTTGTAAGATTAGAAATCATGTTTATTTTTTTAAAAATATTCAATATTCCAATAAATCAAAGTCGACACAACAACTGCTTAAACGTCTACAAACTCTCATCAATACAGCGGATAAATAAAATAATGTTAAGTAAAATAGTCAAAGTTTACTTGCATTGGATGTGCTGGTTTCAGCCTCATCACCGGCTGCAGTCATGTCCTCATCTCATAAATCAAACACTTGCGATTCATCAACTGCTAATGCACTCGCATTCATGTAAAGTAGCCTTGTTGACATGTTTGTTTGACTAAAGGCAAAACGCTCAAGATATAGTACCTTCAATGCCCTTAGATGACGATAGCGCTTCTTTATATCAGAAACAAACTGCTGCAGAAAAAGTTAGGTGCCATGCAAAATGTAATGTGTAATTGCATAACTCAACACAAATGTATTGGAGTAAAAAGTAAATTTACTTGTTCAAAAATGTAGTCAAGTAGAGAGTAAAAGGTGCTAATATCTTTGCTACTCAGTACAACTAAAGTAGTCAAAAAGATACTTAAGTACAGTAACTAATAGCATTTACTTAAATACTTTACACCACTGAGAAACACCCATATAAAGACTCAAGATCCAATCCTCTTCTTTGGATATACCACTATATTTTTCCACTTTTGCATGTATAATTAATTTTTTTCAGCAATCTGATCATTCATTGTTCTTATATGAGGATAGATAATTTCTACACAGGATGGAGGTTTCTCCTGTCTTTTCCTTCGAAGTATGACTGCTCTCTGTCTTTATAGAGATACATCTATTGGCTGCTCTGGGTAATTTGATTTGCCTCTTTTGGTTGATTGGATTACAAGCCCGACATTCATGTTTGTGCCCTTGCAGGCCAACAGGTCCATGCGCCCACATGCACACACACACACACACACACACACACACACACACACACACACACACACACACACACACACACACACACACGCACACGCACAATGCACATGCACTGACCTACACACACTGCACACATAAGCCAACCAACCAACCAACCAACAACAACAACAACAAAAAAGTAGTAGACAATAGACCCTTTTCACATTTCCAGGTTTGTCAGAGCAGAAGTCGTCATAGTTTTATTACTTTTATAGAGGTGAATGAGAGAATACATTAAATATATTTTCTAAGTGCCCATTTGCTCAAATAGCAAAAGAAAAATGCCACAATAGTGATTTCACAACTTTCAAAAAGAGGGAAAAAATTGATATTGAATAAAAAATTGAGATTGATAACGGCAGTCAAAAGAGAGAAATATGTTAATTTTTACCATCACTCACATAGAAACACCCTCACAGCAGCGGTAACTTTTTTTTGTAAGCTTGATGCAAAAGTAATAAAATACAAAGTATTAGTGTTATAAATGTACATACATTTTATTTTTTTATTAAATACAAAAAACTTTGCAGGATTTACGATATTTATGACTGTTAAAATGCATCATCACAGTCTGTGAAAAGGGTCTAAAGTCAGAGTTGATGCCACATTTTTGACGTGGATAAAAACAAGGTTCATTTTGTTGTACTGTTGTTTGTTGCTCCAAACAATTTCCATAGGGCAGAACATTTCATAAACAATTATTTTGAAAATTAGACTTAAACTAGGAAAGTATGAAATAAATTATGAAACCGTGAGTGCAAAGTCAAAACAACATATTCTGAAACATTATTAATCAGCAAAGGAACACAGTGAAGCGAAACACAATGTACCTCCATTACGCCCTCCATTCTCATTTCTCTCTCACACATCTCACTCCTCCCTTCTTTCTCTTTGATGTTTTCTCACAATGCCCTGATGAGATGCGAATTGATGCGCTGATTTGAGATGGGCCTTCCAGTAATTCCCCTCTCTATTCATCTGTCTATTACAGCCATAGCAGCGTCTGTCAGACCTGCTGCAACCGCTCACAAGAGGAAATGGGACTGCGCTTGTGGATGAGCCAAAAAAAAAGAAAACATCAAATGATGCAATCAAACAAATATTGTTTCAGTTACAGGAGCACCTTTAATGTGGTGATTTCAATGATTACATTTGACATGTCAGAGCCAGTTTAATCTCTAAAGCATTTCCAACCATTTCAGATACAATTAGTCCATGATGAATCTATACTCTAATCATTTTACTAAAATTATAATTGAAAAAAAGTTTGGACATTTGGTTTGATAAGCTATATTTTTGGCTGTGAAATGAGTTTGGATGGTCAAAGCTGCTAGTAAATATACAAGTGACATCAATTATATCTTTAGATATTTATGTGTGGACCATTTGAACAGTTAATATATTTATATTTAAAGGTCCCTTGTCATGGATTTTTTTATTATTTTATGTTTCCTGAGGTGTACTTATATTATTAATATGGTTTTTACATAAAAAAATGTAATAATTTAGAAATAAAAAGCATTTTTTTCTATATTGATATTAGCCCTCTGGCTTGAATGCTCTGTTTCAAGGGGCGTGTCTGCTGTGAGACTTCAGTGAAAACGCCCACTGTTGTGAATGGGTGACATCTTTGCATTTGAAATGAGTATTAGATTATGTGGCGGAGGGTGCGTGGTTTAGCGAGGTCTGCAAACACTGTCAGAGAGAGAGAGACGGGCTGCGTGTGGACCAGAGAGACCTTAGAGCTGGATAAAGATAGCTGAGAAAGTTTTATTGTACCGAGTTATTGAGACCACAAGTTTATTTTGTTTGTATCTGAGAGTTCTGAATAAACACGAGTCCCAGTCGTGACCCTGTCTTCCTTCCTCCTTATTCTACGAACTTTGTAACATGTGGAACCCTCTTGAATACTTTTACTAAGTTTTTTTTACCATTACAGCTGTCAAGATGAACGAATCATCAAAGTGTTGATTATAGCATTATTTTTAGATCTTTTCCCATCACATGAAAAGCTGCAGTGATCGCCATTGAGTACACAGACAGTCTGTTGATCGCGTGAATGCAGTGGTCTCGTCATTGCAGCGCGTTTTCTCTCACAAAATGCTTTGACCACAACTAACAGCAAACACAACATCGACATGAATACAGTAAGAGCTTTGTTGTGCAGCATAACAGCGTCATTCATTATAAAGGCAGTTTAGGAAAGTGTGCAGATATACTCGCGACATGTGATTGACAGATCCGAACATTATAAAGAGAGTGTTCATTGATCGCTCTCTGTAATCATTTAAATTACAGATTTGTGTCATGCTTCTAACAGAAACGATGTGAAGTTGATCGTTTAGTCACTGACTTGATTCACTGATGCATTACACTTAGGGCATCAAGACGGCCAGTGGCGGGACTGACAGTATTAAGCGATTTAGAAAGAAAGTCTGTGTGAACTTGAATGATTAGCTACAGAAATCACTGATCACAGATCAGGCATTAATGAACACTGTTACTCACTGTTTGTGGCGGTGCTGTCGAATCCATATGGTAAAAGTCTGTTTGTAAAGCCTGTGCTGACATTACGACTGATAAACTGAATTTATTTTCTCCAAATTCTCTGGGCAGGCAAAGCAGAGGAAGGGGAGGTAACGTTCCCCATATGACGGCATACAGGGAAGATTCCAGATCGGCTCATCTGAGCTCTCATTTTCTCAAAGGCAGAGCAGGACAGCCAGAACTCGTTTTACACCTATCAAAATTTCTAGCCACTTGGGGACCAAATACAGGCTAGGGGAACTCATAATAATGTTAAAAAAACCTCATAAAATAAAATTAAACCTCATAAAATTAAAATGTCATGCCATGAGACATAAAAAATACATGAATAAAATTAACAATGACGGACGGACGGACGGATAGATAGATAGATGATGGATGGATAGGACTGGATGAATGACAGACAGACAGAATGATAGAACTTTAGATGGATGGATGGATGGATGGATGGATAGACGATAGATAGATAGATAGATAGATAGATAGATAGATAGACAGACAGACAGACAGACAGACAGACAGACAGACAGACAGACATGGATGGATGGATGGATGGATGGATGGATGGATGGATGGATGGATGGATGGATGGATGGATGGATGGATGGTGGGTGGATGGATGGATGGATGGATATTCTAGCCAGCAATGACAATGAATTTCTAAACCAGAATCTGATGTGGGGGAGGGAGCACATCTGACCCTTAAGTCCTGCCTTCCGGGTACGCATCACTCCTATTAGTGCGATCCATCCTCTCTGCAAACGAGTACATCCCCACACAAACCACAGGAGAGTTTTGGGATCTCTCTCTTAATTAATGCTGTGGCGGCTCCTCTCGGTGTCAGTGACACAGCTGAGCGTGTAGACAGAACGATGGCTTTAATCCACTGTGTTTCACAATCAAATCCTCACTGTCTTTCCTCTCTGTGTGTTTAGTGCTTGTCTTCTAAAGTTCACCACTGCTGAACTTAATTTGAATTTGTGTAACACATTTCTTTCACTCAAAACGACATGGTTATGATATTTATCCAGCAATGAGCTCAATATTAGGTTTGGAGTGGTGCTTATGCGGAAATAGAGATGGTGTTATAATGAAGAGTGGCTCTGGGGAAGGTTTAGGCAAAGCTGCTGACTTACATCGGCAATACTTTATTAAAGGATCACACTCCATTTTCGCTTTGCCTCTCTCACACACATAGGGCCCTATTTTAATGATCTGAGCGCATTGTCTGAAGTGCATGGCGCAGGTACACTTAGAGTTTCTCTGAATCCACTGGTCGGCACGCCAGGCGCATGGTCCAAAAGGGTTGTACCTAGTCTCTTAATGAGTCATGGATGTGTTTTGAGCGTAACATGTAATAAACCAATCAGAGTCTCATCTCCCATTCCCTTTAAAAGCCAGTTGCACCATGGCGGAATTCACGAGCGGAAAGATTGAACGCTTCTCCAGAGAGGAATCCTTTTATTTTTTCAAAAACAACAAAAAAGTGCTCACCATAGAAAAGGTGTATTCAAGTCAAATAGGCATAAATTAACTAAATAAACTAAAAGACCCAGAAAAAGGGTGACACCATAAGCAGTTACTTCATCATAAACATGGTGTTTTAGCAGAAATGAAGTTCCTTACAGGTTGCAGATGAATTCTAAGCCTATAACTCCAGAATGTCATCATTAGATTCCTGTTGCTCCTCACAGCATTCCCAGCCCCATGTGAGACCATTAGTGAAAACATGATAGAGAGGTGTGAAGAGAAAAAAAAAGTGAAGATGAACAAACAAGTCCCTTGATTTCCACCTTAGCAACTGGGGATGGATCCACAACAACTAAGTAATGATGTTCATACCACATCACGGAGAACAAAAACACCATGACAACAGAGATTTGCTATTGATCGATAAAATCCAGCAAATGAGGCTGTGCACACAAGACATTGCCAAATACAGTACACACAATTTACTATAATATTAGCTTACATGCTGAGCTTTTTTTTTTTCAAGGCTGCAACAGAAAAACTACTGCAAGTATCTTATCAATCATAACATCATTAGCTGATTAGCTCGCCTTCTGTTCGACTGCAAAAAAAAAAAAAAGAAGTGGTATGTTTAGATCACATTCATAAAGCCTATAAAATCCAGGGTATGCAGTATTGAATTTTACACTAGTTGTAGAAGTACAGCCCTTAATATGTCATACACTTAGTCTTAATGTCCTTAATGTTCATGTATGTTTTTGTACACTGGAAACTTATTTCAGTGTCTTGTCAGCTAATCGATGAAACAGGTAAGCAAAAACAACAGCACAACCCACTTAATGGACTGTTAAACTTCAACAGCCTTGTGTCAAATTGGAAATTATGTAAATTCTGAAGGTTTATAAGGCCACATCCACACGAAGCTAGAGCTTTCCATATCCAATCTTTTTTTTCCCTCGTCTTAAGCAATATCTCCGTACACACGAAACCACTGAAACCAACTCAAAATGATGTAGTATACATGCTAGACCAGTATGTGGCGCTGTAATTCTGCCACAGAAATACACTAAAAAACGGAGAAGACCTGGAGCATGCGCAAGACGTAGGGTGATGACATCATCGTTTCACAAAATACAGATTGACAGTAAACACAAAAATGCAAGGGTGTCGTTTTCATATTTATCCACTCTGGGAACCAGTTTCACAAAATGGCTCCCAAAACGCTGGATCCATCTGGACGAAACACCGATACAATACAAAATTTTTACGTATACAGCTAAAAGCGTCTCTGTGTGTACAGGGCCTAAGAGTTGGAGTAAAAATTAGAACCCCCAAGAATAAGATTCAGACCAAAATTAGAACAAAGACTTTATAGAAAGATGGTGCACTTGTATTACTATGAATGGGAGAAAAAAGCAACACGCAATATGGTGGAATAAGTCCTGCCTTCTAAATAAAAGAGCCAATCGCTGACTGGTAAAGTCATTGAATCACTGCAGCTGCCGTTAGAAGCTCCGTTAGAAGACATAGAAACAGTCAATGTTCTAAGACACGCACTTAAGATTGTGCATGCGCATTGGCTACTCCAGCCTGAAAAATAAGCTAACCTACAACCAGAGCAACGGAGCGATGCATAACGTTAGTTGTCAAATGTCAACAGAACTCAACTGTACTGTGTTGCCAAGTCCGCTGGTTGAAGCGACCCCAATTATGTGATATACAGACCCAGGAATGCGAATTTTAGCAGGCAGCCCTGCCAAAATAAAACATATTTTACCCCCCAAATGCCTTTTGGCGAACCCCCCTGGGAAGCTATTGGGCTTGTTTTTGGCTAGTTTTGAGTAACATTAACAATTGGACGGGTTTTGTTGTAAAAACTTGGCAACCCTGTCTGCACGCACGCTGGAATAAGTAGCCTAACGTTAGAAGAAAAAGATGAGTGTAAACGATCTTTGCCGGTGTTGTAAAAAAGAATTTAAGCATACACAGAGTACTTACCAACACGATCATCATTTCTGAGAGAAATAGTAAAGGTGAATATACAGTACTGTGCAAAAGTCTTAGCCACGTTAGTATTTTCACCCCCAAAAATGGTTTTAAGCCAGTTATTTATAACTTTTGTAATAGTGTGTCTGTAGGTTATATCAGTTTACATTTTCAAACATTCATTTTGCCATTAATTGTAATAATCCATTCCAGTGAGATTTTTGTATGCAGAAGGAGTCTGACAACAGAGCTATGATCCACACAGAGATCTGATCTCACCATCATCGAGTCCGTCTGGGATTACATGAAGAAACAGAAAAAACTGAGACTAAATCCAGAAGAACTGTGGCAGCGTCTCCAAGACGCTTGAAGAAACCTTCCTGCAAAGCTCCCTAAAAAAACTATGAGCAAGTGTCCCAAAACAAAAACTGTTTTCAACGCAAAGGGTGGTCACACAAACACTGATTTGATTTAGTTAATAGAAGTTAATTGATCAAAAAAATTAACAGTCTACTTATGTTATTATTTTTGAAAACTTCCTGACTTTACAGCATTTTTACACAAGTGTCTAAGTACTGTAGCTTTGCAGGAAGGTTTCTTCAAGCGTCTTGGAGACGCTGCCACAGTTCTTCTGGATTTAGTCTCAGTTTTTTCTGTTTCTTCATGTAATCCCAGACAGACTCGATGATGGTGAGATCAGATCTCTGTGTTGATCATAGCTCTGTTGTCAGACTCCTTCTGCATACAAAAATCTCACTGGAATGGATTATTACAAATAATGGCTAAATGAATGTTTGAAAATGTAAACTGATATTACCTACTGACACACTATTACAAAATGTATAAATAACTGGCTTAACCATTTTTGGGGGTGAAAATACTAACGTGCCTAAGACTTTTGCACAGTACTGTATATACGAACAAGTTCTCCGTTTAGGATTAGAACAAATTCAACCCAAGCGCCTATGATGACGTGGATGATTACGTTACTGTTTATCATCTGTCCATCATCGTCTAAAGCCCGCCCTGACAATTTCATTGGTCCGAACAGTTTCTGTTCGGGCATAATTACATCTCTACGGATCAAGTCCAGACTGAATTGCCCGAGTTAAAATGTTGTGGGGGCTAAATTCTGCTGGCATCCAGGCTAGATAGGAGCTGCACTTGACTGAAATAGCTGCCCGAGAGGCGTTTCAAAGATGGTAGCCGAGTGAAATGACTTGCCTGAAAGGGACTTTGATTAGACCCAGATCCAAACTATACTCCTTGAAACCCAAATTCAGACCAAACCAGACACCTCAGATGCAGAACTAGACTAAAACTAGATCCAGCCCCCAACCAAGACCAGATATCCTAAGAACCAAACCCAGACAAAGGCTCCATCTGAGTAAGCCTACTTCCCTATACTAGTGTGTGTATCCAATGGACAATTTACTATCCCATGAGGCCATGGGAGTGGATTTGTGAATGGCAGTGAATCAACATCGCTTCATATGACTATTTAAAAAATACATTCTATATAATATGATTGTGTAATATGAATGTATTCCATATGTATTCTGAATGTAAACCACATTTGACGTTGGGGTTGAAAACATGACAAATCTAGTATAGATTCAGATTACATATGGATATTACATATGATATTACACACAGTCGTATTATATATAATGTACTTTTTCGAATATTTTCATGAATCCGGCCTTTGAGGTTTATACACCACATTACATCCACTAACAATCCAACTTTGCTCAGTCTTTTCACAACAGGACTGTTGTGGTAACGTTTGCAGAGTGATTGCTCTTATTTGTGTTTTTCATTTGTTTCGTGTAGAATCTTATAATGTTTTTTAATGTAGATTTGACTCATTTGTTTCAGCTGTTCCTCTGCATGTCTTTCTGTCTCTGTCATTGTCTCTGCCCTATAGTGAATACAGAACAGAAGCTATTACTAAGTACTTCACTCAAGCATAAAATTATACCCATAGGTGCAAAAATCTTGTGGAAGATTACATCTATGTATGAGAGTGTTTGTGTGTGTTTGGTTGCATGGCAAGGGTCCCAGCACACTTCAGCCCACCCGCTGACAAGACTTCTTCCTCTATATTTGGCTCATCTTATCACATTGGTGACTAAGCATTCTGAACAATCTTTTAAAAGGATCTTGATGCTAGATCAGGAAAATAATATGGATCACTGAGGATTTGCCTTTGAATCCATAATCACATTAAGACATGAAATCAGAAATGAATCCAACAAGAGAAGATTTATCCTCGTGATTCAATTATTAAAGCAGAGTTGACCCAAAATAACAACATTGTTCACTCACCGTCATGTTGTTCTGAACCTGTATGACTTTATTTCTTCTGCAAAACACAAAAATTGGTTTTAAAACAACGTTGGACCCCATTGACTTTCACTGCATGGCCAATAACACAAAGCATTTTCAAAATGTCTTTTTCTATGTTATAAGTCACACAGGTTTGAAATTACATTAGTCAATTACGACAGAATCATTATTGGGTAAATTATCCCTTTTAACTAGGGGTATGAATCTTAGAGTTCACGGGTCATAGGTTTTTGATTCAATCCAGGAACGGTTCTGCAAATTCAGAATAATTCAACATGATTCTCAATGAGCTTAATTTTTGATTAATGATTCAATTCTGTAGATTTTTCAGGCAAGAGCAGTGACTCTCTCTTTTTCTTCTGTTGTTTGATTAACATTAATAAGACAGCAGCAGGTACATGAGGCTGCTGTCACTTTAAGAGTTTATGCACGTTTATGTTCACTTAAGACAAAACCGACTGTGTTAACGTGAAAACTCAAACTTGAAAAAGCGTTAGATTAGTAGCCACACAATGAATTAGCAGCTTTATCGAAGATTTGAGTTTGTTTAACTCCAGAACATTGCGCTATTGTGAGAGAGCTGCCAGTGCCATCTGCTCAGTGCTCAGTTAAATTTTGTGGGTGAAATCCAGTCATTCCAATAGGAATCCATGTATTTGGGAGTTTCGCTTGAGGGTGAAATAGCTCCCCACGTGCTCATGTTCAAGTTGGTCACATGTTGCTAATACAATGCTATATCAGATATGTACAATAACACTACTATGTCCACTGAGAACTTAATGCGATTTCATTCTTACATACTATTGTTAGTCCCAAGATTCTTCGTGTTAGTGAATGAATGCATAGATCCGCTATTAGAATTTGGATTACCTAATGGTCTGTTGGTAGAACTTTTCTTGTCAGAGGTTCCGGGTTCTAATCCTCCCTTGTATCACCCCCCCATTAAAATCAAAGATGCTGATCAATGGTGGTATATCAAGAGCAGGGACACGTCTGTGTGCATTTTGTTTTGTGATTTCACTGGAAAGAATAGTCTCCCGAACGGCTGATAGATTGACACGCTCGTCTGTGTGATGACTGTACACGAGCCAAGAGAATGTTCCGCCACTGATAACATTGGAAACAAACATTGGGAAACAACACATTCCAGTGCCAGATCGCCTCTTATTTAACACAAATAATGAATGTCAACTGGATGCGTTTCATTTGCATTAGGTATTTCCGTGCAGTCAGATTTGTCAAAAAAGCGGTGGGGACATGTCCCACCCGCAAATTACGCCCATGATTAAACCTAAATTCATAAAATGATCCTATGATGGGAACCCCTAAAAGGATCTATATATGAAGCAGCTGACAGAACCATTTAAGTTCCTTTAAAGAATCTTTCTTCTAAGAGTGTGACCGCACCTTTATCGATCGAAAACAAACGATTCATGATTAAAAAATCCATGTTTCAAGTTTGATGCATATGCATCTTCAGGATTAGTAATCAATTCATCTAGAAAACAACTCAATCATTGCACCAAGTTTTAGAGGAAAGAAAGTTCCCGAAGCAAAAAAAGCGGTCAAAGCAGAGGATAAAAGAGCGAGATGGACAGAGGAAGAGAATAAACATGGAGTGGAGCGAAAGAAACACCTTGTCCTGGAGACGCTCCTAGAGCTCTGAGAGAGAGGAGATTTGAGTGAGGGTCTCTCGGGAGTGAGAGTTACTCTGAAGCTTGACATTTACAAGTGTTACACTCCATCCTCTCTCATCAGATCCAACCTGCCATTTTTCCCACTTCGCTACCCTGTAAATGGAGCCTTGTGGCCAGGCAAACCTCATAGACGCAGGGGCTTCTGTGTCGCAAAGCCGGCCATCCCCCCCGGGGCCCTTGGAGAAGGTAATGTTCAGGTTCAAAATCCAACACGTCTACATAACAGCAAATGTAAATCCACAGCTCTTCTCGTACACAAAGGAAATGTCAATCTGCTACACACTTGGCAGTGGCTGGCGTGCTTTCTCAATTTAAATTCTGCCTGGTGCTCATGTAAAGCAATACCGATTCAACCTTGAGTGGCTAGTCTCTGGATGGGGCGGAAATTCAAAGCGACAGGCTGGGATTCATAGGAGATGGTTTTTATCCCTGTGTCTGGCAGTTTATGCATTATCATTTGCTCTAGTGGAAGTGTGTGTGAATATGCTGCTTGTGTAGGAGGGTAAATTGGTGCAGGATGTCTTGAGAAACAATTAGACGTGCATTTGCAGAACACGGTCTTCATCTTCACTCGACAGAGATGTAACACCTCTTGCTCTCTCTCTTTCTCTCTCATTCACTTACATAGGAACCGAGGATTCCTATATTAGAATTACAGCTAAAACACTTGCTCTTTTTGCCAAAGCGAATGACTCGCCACCCACAAGAAGCTCGGCAGATCTTAGCACTGATGGGATTTTTTTTTTTTTAAAGAAAAAAGAAAGACAATTAATGTGTTAAACAGGCTTATCAACATGATTGGAAAATATGAGGAACTATAATGCATGTAGGTCAGAGAAAAGCAGCAACATTTAGGGCCCTATCATACACCCGGCGCAATGCGACGCCAGGCACGACACAAGTGTTTTTTGCTAGTTTCAGCCCGACTCAGTTATCATTTTCATGTCCAGCACCGCGTTGTTTAAATAGCAAATGCACTCGTCCATCTGTACGCCCATGGGCGTGCTGGTCTGAAAACGAGGTGTGTTCAGGTGCATTGTTGGCGAGTTGCAATTTTGAGGCAACTGAAAACGACTGCACCATTGACCAACAAAAACCTGGTCTAAAGTCAATAGCGCAGTTTTGTCTTATTTAAACTTGCAAAAGTGGATTCAGACCATGCACTCAGATTGTTAAAATAGGGCCCATAATGTTTATATCAAGTCACATATTTTTTCATGCATACACAACTGTTCAAAAGTTTGTGGTCAGTAAAATATTTTACAATATATATATATATATATATATATATTTCAGATAAATGCTGTTCTTTTGTATCGAGGCTTGTTTCCGCAACAGAATAAATGTTTTTTAACCCTTGTGTGGTGTTCATATTTTTGTTATAGAAACAGGGGTAGAAACAAAACTCACTCTTGCACTCTCTCACATGCACACACACACACACACACACACACACACACACACACACACACACACACACACACACACACACACACACACACACACACACACACACACACAACACCGGCGGGGTTTTTGTGAAATGTGGGGACATTCCATAGGCGTAATGGTTTTTATACCGTACAAACCGTATTTTCTACCCCCCTACACTGCCCCTGCCCCTAAACCTACCCATCACAGGAAACTGCACAGTTTACTTTCTGTGAAAAAAACCTCTGTATGATTTATAAGCATTTTGAAAAGTGAGGACATGGGTAACGTCCTCATATCTCACCCTCTTTTTGAAATACCTATGTCATACCCATGTCATTATACACATTTGTGTCCTGATATTTCACAAAAACATGCCCACACACACCACACACATACACACACAAACACACTCACATATGTGGTGTATGGTTACTCTCCATAGGCATAATGGTTTTTCTAATGTACAAACTGTACAATCCATCCCTCTACACTAACCCTACCCCTAAACCTACCAATCACCAATCCTTTTTTGAATATATATATATATATATATATATATATATATATACATATATTCCTCACAGAAAATGAGCCAAGGTCAATGAGTCTAAGTTTGAAAAAATAATTAATCGTATAATTTTTTCTTTTGATAAAAAATGAAAACGGGTCCAACAGACCCGAACACCATACAAGGGTTAAAGATAATTGTGACTTTTTATCTCACAATTGCGCGTTTAGATCTTGCAATTCTGACTCTTCTTCTCAGAATTGCTAGATAAAAAAACCCACAATTCCGAGTTATATAGTCAGAATCGTGAGACATAAACTCACAATTACGAGTTTATATCTCACAATTCTGAATTTATTTCTCAGAATAGTAAGATATAAACTCGTAATTGCGAGAAAAAAAGTCAGAATTGCGAGTTATAAAGTCCAATTCTGAGGGTGCAGGTATGACATCACTTTGTAGGCCAAAACACGGAAGCGAGTTAGCAGTTTAGGGACCACTTCCCGAAGTCAATGGGTTTTTTTTAAATGGGATTTTGGTTAAATAGTTGAAATACGGTCTGTGGTGAACACAAGCTCAAGACACTTTCACGGTTTACTCTACAACATAAAATGCATCAGTTGTACCCCCTTCATTAGTTTTGAAGCTGTTACATGTGTTAAAAAAGACGGTTGCTAACGAGTGGCTAAATTAATTTAACGTCATCACGCCAAAGAGGTAAACTCAGTCCGCTTTTACAGCCTCATTATGCTTATAAGTGTGCTCTTATAAACTATTCTAACTCAATTTTTCTGGGAAAATGTTTTTAGATAAAAACTGGAAGAGTTGTCGGAAGCTTATTGATAGTGACGTTGAATATTAAAATGGCATTTTAAAGTATATTAAAAACTTTTTTATGTCATATTGTGAAATAAATTACCTGTTTTACAGTATTTTTGATTGAATAAATGGTGAGCATAAAATACTTATTTTAAAAACATTACAAAATCTTATCGAAATCTTAAAAATTACATTTTGCAGTGTAATTTTAGAAGTTACATAAACTATTATCTAAAATAAAAACAAAGCATGGTTTTAACACATCAAATGTCTGTTTATATGTGGTCTGTGTGTTTAATTTAATTAAATAGTTAATTTAATTAGTATTGTTTCATTTTGCTTAAATGTAGTTTATTGCTAAAAAAGTAAAATAACATAAATTAGGGTTTTAAACTAGGCCTATATTTATCCAAATTGCAAACCTTATATAAAATACATGTGATGTAAAACAGCTCATATAATATTTAGTTTGACCTCCTGGGTTGGATGAAACACCTCATTTGAATGACCATTTGTTGAAACATTAAACGCCTTAAACAGTGCCAAAATGGTATTTATTTTGGGTATTGAGAGTTTGTTTAATATCAAAAGTAAAGCCAAAGCTTATTGCGATTGGATAAGATGTGCACTACAAAAAAATTAAAAAATGTTAAATGTTAGTTTAGTTCATGCATCACCTGAAAAAAAGCATAGATTAAAAGATCGATTCTTGGGATTTAAGAATTGATATTACCGTTAAAATCGATGTGTTTCAACCCAGCCCTAGTACTGAACAAATCAGAAAAAGAGAGCAAAAATAGTTCCGCAGTGTAATTGTCTGGAATATACAATATAATAGTTGTGTATAATTATGAAACCACAATTATAATGGTCTGTTAGAGTTCAATAGCACCAAGTCCATTTAAAGAAAATTAAATGGTTGTTATCGTCACAGATTTGCAGCACTGATTTTATTCTTTCATATTATATTTTTTCATCTTTAGTGAAAGCTGTATTTTCTCCTTTTAAACCTAATTTATTATGTTGGTCTTTATTTTTCTCTTAGCTGATCTGCATGTTTTTTGGGTTTTTTTTTTTGCATGTTATAATATGTTCATCTCCCTCCCCCGTTTCATTTTGCCAATAGGCATCACTGAATAATTGATAGCTGGAACCGAATGGTGGGTTCATAGCTCGCATGCACCATCTTTTATTTCCATCTTGATGCCAGCATATTTATCTGCATTTCTCTTCGAACAACACAGATGTCTGAGAAACCACTCCCTCCAGCCAATGAATGATGACGACAAAGCTACAGATTCTTCATACCTCAGAGTGCATTCTAAAAGTGTGTTGCCTTCTTTCCTATCCAATGCATTTTATAGTCAGATGGGCTGGTTATATTCTGTCACATGTGCTAAAACAGCCACCATAAAGAAGCACACACAATTATACAGATGGAAGAACACAGGTACAGAGAGAGAGTGAATGACAGACTAAAAGAAAGAAAGAGCCAGTATGAATAAGAAACAGAGCGCTATTTCACATTACATGAGATGTGACCTTTTGAAAATAGCTTTGCCTGAAACTTGCCCTATACATCTCTCTCACTCTCCTTCTCAAACACACAACAAACAGACATGCATATGAACACAATCATTCAGAAAAACACTCACAACACCTTAAACATGCACAAAACGGACACTGGCAGTGGCATAGTTTACATTTGAACCAAAAGTGAGACATTCCCTCAAACAAACAAAAAAGCCAATGGCTCAGATAAACAGAGGATCCATTGGAATGTTACAGATTAATATATATAAATATATTTACAAACAAATACCTGTCAAAGCTGTCATAATATGTCTACCTGTTTGTCTATCAATCTGTCTGTCTATCTATTAACATGTCTGTCTGTTCATCTGCTTACCTATCTGTCTATGTCTGTCTGTCTACCCATTTACCTGCCTGTCTCTCTGTCTATCCATCTGCTTACCTGTCTGTCTATCTCTGTCTGTTTACCCATCTACCTGTATATCTGTCCATCTATCTATCATTTATCTGCCTACCTATGAAATCTATCTCTGTCTGTCTACCTGTTCCGTCTACCCATCTACCTGTCTGTCTATCTCTGTCTGTTACTTGTTCCATATTCCCATTTACCTGTCCGTCCGTCCATATATCTACATGTCTGTCTACTTGTTTCTTCTACCATGTCTTTCTGTCTGTCTGTCTATCTATCTATTAGGGATGGGACGATTATCTGTTTCACGATAAACCATGATACAAATGTACTGACGGTTAGTATTATTGTTTAAAATTTCAATAAATTTGACTATCACGATTTTGAAAACTCGCAGTAAATCCTGTCAAGCCAGCATCAGTAAGGCGCAGAGCGAGAAGAACGAGAAGAAATGGCGGAAGGCAGTGACAGCACTCGGTACATTTTTCAGCCTTCTAAAAGGACCAAATCTGAGGTGTGATCATATTTTGGCTTTTACAAAAGTCCAGAGGGAAACTTAATCGATGATGGTCACCCTGTCTGCAGAATATGCAAAAAGGAAGTCGCTGCAATAGGGGGAAACACTTCAAATCTGCCGAGTCTTCTACGTGACCATCATCACCCACTGTTGTATAGTGAACCGAACGCAAGGCCTCAATACCAAAACTACTTCTGGGAAATAATTGGACTCAAAATGTTGTTTTGAGTTTAAATATTTTATCTCACTGAAGCTTCTGCAAAGAAAAGTTTGCAGCAAGTGGCTTTGAGCCAAAGACGAACAAGTTCAAACAAGACTATTAAAGGGTTACTTCAGTGATTTAGCATTAAGCTTTGTATCAGTAGAAACCCCGTAGTATATTTGAATTATGGTACTTTCCCCCTCATATCCCCCTGAGACGAGAGAATTATGCATTTTATTTCTGGAAAAAATACTCCAATGACCCAAATATCATCATTTTGCGTCATCGGAGGATTTTTTGGCCAGAGGCTAAAAACTACAGCCAGTAGAGGGAGCTGTTACACATGTTTTCAACCCACCCACAGGGGAGAGATCTCACTCTCAGAATGTAAATGCACTCGGCTCGGCCTCGGGCATTCATAACCGGAGCGGTGCAGAGCAAAGTGAGTGTTTCAACTTTTAAATGAATTCCTATGGAAGTTTAGCTTTCCATATGCGATCAGAAAACGCGCCAGACAGGACACGCGCTGATGATGACTGTCGTGCTTATGCTCAGATCTTACTTCCCTCTCGTGCTGAATAAAAATCTGACTCCTGCTGCGTTTGTCCTGTGACTTTCGTTCGGCTCACTCACACTTTATTGAAAATACACGTTCAGTTTTTAATTGTAGTGTTTATTCTCTAACTGAATGAAATTATTGTATTATTATAAAGATCAAAACAACATTGGGGGTGGTGTAGGGAGTGGCCTCGTAGGGCAGCGAAGCAAGTGCATTCTGGGAGTTGTTGTCTTTCATCCACATGAGACAAAAATACATTTTCTGTCTTTTCTCAGTCTAGAAGGCACCAAATTCAAAAATAATGTCACATTTCTACTACATAAAGGACACAGTTTAAATACAAATTCAGCACTGAAGTGTCCCTTTAAGGGTGACATTTAAGGGATAATAATATATATTCATTGTACACTTATTACACAGATTTTTTTTTTTTACCGAATAAATAATAATTACGGGGAAATATTTAACTGAGATTAATGTTTTACATCTTACCTGTTTATGAATCCATCTATGTCAGTCTGTCTTTCTATCTATCTATTAGAATTGAATACATTTTCCGCATTCCAAACAGAGGACATTCAATGTCCAATCAGAGGCAAAAGCGTTTCCCTTTTAACTCTCATATTACAGAGATGTTCACAATCAAAAGAGTAATGATACCAGGAAAGACAATATGACGAGGAAATAGGAAGTGTCATGAGAGACAACTGAAGTCTAATATGATGTCATAACCATTATTTCAGAAACTGTGTGTGTTAGGAAAAAGTGTGATGAACAATATATTGCTTTAATGCCACAAGTTCCCTGGCACAAAGTCACACAGAGAGATATCCTTACCCTCCAGCTCACTCTACTCAAAAAGCAATCAGCTAATTCAAAGCAGTCTGCGCTCTGACTAGCCCACCAGCTGTCACCAGCCGACTAATTCAGGAAAAACTCTCACAAAAATATGGTGTTTGTTTTGGTGAAGAAAAAACAATATTCATCAAAAATCAATGTGAAACATCAATGTGAATCTGCACCCGCAGGGAAAAGTAGACAACTGAAAAATCTTCAAATCAAATCATTCTGTTATTGCTGGTGGCATGTAGGGAAGTCTTAAAAGTAGAGTGTCTGAATGTGCACATAACTCTCTCTCTCTCTCTCTCTCTCTCTCTCTCTCTCTCTCTCTCTCTCTCTCTCTCTCTCTCTCTGTCTCTGTCTCTGTCTCTGTCTCTGTCTCTGTCTCTGTCTCTGTCTCTGTCTCTGTCTCTGTCTCTGTCTCTGTCTCTGTCTCTGTCTCTGTCTCTGTCTCTGTCTCTGTCTCTCTCTCTCTCTCTCTCTCTCTCTCTCTCTCTCTCTCTCTCTCTCTCTCTCTCTCTCTCTCTCTCTCTCTCTCTCTCTCTCTCTCTCTCTCTCTCTCTCTCTCTCTCTCTGTGTGTGTGTGGTGTCAATCTGAATTTAGCCCCTTCAGCTGAGTTATAACAGTTTAAACATGGTGTGTGTGTGAGTCTCAAAGCAGTGAAACACATTGGACCTCCTCAGAAAGCAGACAGGCCTCATTACTGCACAGTGGGTTTCATGACTGCTATTATGTAAAGAAGAAATAGACAAGGGGTTTGACAGTTGTAAAGGGCTGATGGGTGGGGGGTGGTTGTCAGTGCCCTGAGACTGAGGCTGATTGGGGTCAAGTCTGGAAACTGATTCAATCATTGTCAAAAAATGGGGGGAGGGCATAGTTGTTTCAGAAACATATATAACAAGGTATTTTAGACTGTTTATGGATGGAGGTGGAATAATGCATTTAAACATGAATTACAATTGTAAAAAAATTTAATAAAAAAGTGAATTAGGTATATGCTAAAAAGTAGATTGATAATTCTTAAAAACACTTATTAAACTTAATGCAAGAAAAAATCAAATCAAAACAACAAAACAAAAACACATACTTAAGTAAACAAACAAAGAATATAACAAATGCGTGTTATAATTAGTTTATATTTATAATTTTATTTCTTCAAAAAATGATAAAAACTAGAAAGAAAATGTTTGCTTTGGCCACTCCACCTAAAGAACCAAAATGCAAGTCCATACAAACACATAAAACATTTATATTTAGGCATTTTTGCCAATTTGTTAAAGATAAATTGTTATAGGATCAGGAAATGGCACAGACCAGACTCAAATTCAAGTCATTGGCTGCATCTGAAATCACATACTCTCTTGAGTAGGTACTTATTTTACTTCATGACCACTAAAAAAATAGTTCTATCAATGTCCCTTTCAAGAATAGTCTGTTGACTCAGCGACCATATTTTTTTCACAAGACCAAGTCCTATCTATTTGAATGGGGGAATCCTGACATTTCAAAAACTGCTTGTTGAACTCAGAGTTTAATAACATATTTCAAATCAGCAACAAAATATGACATAAACTGTCCCATACACGTTGTTTATTATGCTCAAATCGAGTTTAAAAAGCTTGTTTAAGACTAGCAAATGCTTGTGAAGTCCTAAGCACGACTCTCGGGTTTCTATTGGGAACCGGAGCTTCTAACAGCAGCTGCAGTGACACAATAACTTAACCAATCAGCGATTGGCTCTTTTACTTAGAAGGCAGGATGTATTCCGCCATATTCACTGTTGCAGTTTCTCCCATTCGTAAATAATAGGAGTGAACTGTCTTTCTATATCCTGAGTCTTTGGTTCTATATAGTAAAAATATGTGTAGTATGAATGTAATCTGTACTATATTCACCATGTTGCCCTTATCATGTGACCTACCAGCGTCAGTTGCATCACGTCCTTGAAAGGGACTTTGGTTGTGTCACTACCATTCACAAATCCTCTCAAGTGTCCATCGTATGCACACTTCATAATCTTGCCGGGTGCTTTTTGTCTACTCTTTTATGAGTACTGTGAATTCGGACATACTTTACTGTTTTTCATCTACAATAGTAGGGAAGTATGCGATTTCACATGCAGCCACTATGCCACGCCTCCAACATCTTTGTTTTGCATAATATACATCTTCATACAATAGCTCACTTGTGTGATTGCTTTAAAGTCAAGATAGAGAGAATAATAAAATACAGGGTGCGTGCAGTCCAATTTTAATCTCCATTATAAGTCATTATGATATTTTACATGTTATATTAAAGTAAATTAATCCTCTTCTTGCAAGTGCACTGTCAGAGATTATAGAATTTCATCACATCATGAATGTTCATAGCTTTAAAGAAACAGAAATGAAAGAGACATGTTTAGAGAGATGGATGGATGTTTCTTGGGTTAGTGTTGCCCTATCATTTCCTTTCACTATGTCACGCACAATCAACACCACTAGGCCTCAAGGCTTTGGCCTGTTGCATGATGGTTAGTGGTTTCTATAGAGAAGGCTGCCGCCATATTCATTATGCATGGCCCCTCTCTTACGCAGATGGTAATAGAAATTAATGTATTCGTATCTGTATCAAAGTCTGTGCTATCCTACTTTATTTTTCAGGATATTCTCATGCTGCAAAACTTCTTTGGCTCAGTCCCTGAAATCCCTGATCAGAATTATCTGACGGATCTCTGCTGATTAATTTATGTGTTGTTGCTCCTCGGCAGAGACATTTGGGCAAGGTTGAGAAAGGGTTGCTAATGCGATGTGACAATTTGGCAAAAGAAGAGGAGGGGAGGAGTGAAAGTGCGAGAAACCAGGAGAGTTTGCTCAAAGGTCAGGTCAAAGGTCAAGCCCACTTTCTGCCACAAACTCCATCTTCTTTTTTTTATTTTATAGTCATTTCTATCTGTTATTAATATAGTTTTGTTTCTATGCACCTGTTTTTCTCATTCTGTTTTGTAATACTCTTTATGTGTTTTCTTCTGTTGTCCTTTCAAAAGACAACAATAGGCGTCATTTACGGTGCAGACGGGTATAGGGCACGTCCTCATCACTTTTTTGCCAATGCTGATTTTGTCCACACCACTTAAAGAAATAGCTTGTAGCAGGAATGTCTCTAATACAATACAACCAACTGCCATTCTTTCATGTGTGTTATAATGTGTGCCAATCTGGCACTGGAATTTGTCATTTCATTTTTCGGAGTGATTGTTGTGTTGTTATTAGTGGCAGAAAGTGACAGAGGCAATGTTCTTTCAGCACACACTCCAATATATTGCTTTTAAACCCTGGTATCTGGATCAGAACCACTTTTGGACACCAAAATATGTACAGGCATACAGAGTAATCTGCTCTCTAATAATTCTTGTGGTACTTTGATGTCATACACAGATCGGTGTACACTTCAAATCTAACACACCTAATGGCTCTCTTTATGAATGGGTCAGAGTAATGAAACATTGGTTCACCTGATTGATTCGCTCAAAACGAAGCGCCCCTGTGTGTTGCTCGGAGATGCACAACAGTTCTGCTCTGGCTTTATAGGTAATATTTTCATTGGAAAAATTTAGGGAAAACAGACAATATTGTGCATAAGATATAATAATAATAACTTTATTTTCTATGTTGCCTTTAAAAGAGCTTCTCAAAGCAGTTTACAAGGTAAAAATACAAGGAAAATACAAAATAAATCAACAATAGTACATTGGTGTATTAAAACAACAAGACATTTTACCACAATCAACGGTAAGAGAACTTAAAATATGTTCTCAAATACGTTTTAAAAATTACAAGAGACTATGCTTCCCGAATTTCAACTGGAAGTTGGTTCTCAGCCTGGGAGTAACTATAGAAAAAGCTCTGTCAATGGAACATAACCATGTTCGATAGACAACACACTATGCTGAGAAGAGCGAAGAGCAAAGACCGATTAGGAATATATGGTGTTAAAAGCTTAGATAAATATTCCAGAGCCAGTCTGTGAAGTGCTTTGTATGTGAGCAATGAGCATAAGAACTGAATTTAACTGGTAGCCAGTGCAATGATTTCAAAATGGGAGTAATATGATCTCTTTCGATATATGGAGTGCGTCTCACTGTATCATTGCGTATTACTTTTGTATAATTCTTGTAATGTTTTAGCCTGGTCGCTATTCAAGGAAGGAGCGCGTAAAAAGCATGCGAGCGGCGGCTGCTGACGGCTCGGAGTGCGCACTCAAGGAGCGAGCACGGAGTAACGGCCGAGCTCTGTATTTTGACTAAATAATACGGTTTAATACTTTCTCGCAAAATGGCGCGCGTCTCACTGTATCATTGCGTGATACTTTTGTATAATTTTTGTAATGTTTTAGCCTGGTTGCTATTCACTGCCATTATAGGAAGGAGCACGTGCAGGACTATTTTTAAAATGTCTGCTTTTGAGTTCCGATAAAGATAGAAGGACATAGGTGTCACAATCACCAGTGAGAGTGCCCCCGAATACCACCTGAGGGCACTCCACCTCAGACTGTCACTCCATCACAAACTACATTACCCATAATCCTTTGCCCGAACTCATCATCAGTCATTGTTTGCACCTGTGTCTCATCACCTCATTACCCCATTACCCCAGCCTATATAAACTATGTTCACTCTGTCATTCACTGCGAAGTCTTGTTTGTTGTATACTACATTTCTGAGCGGTTTCCCTGGTTTCATGTCTCTGGTTTTGGATTTATTGCCTGTCTTTCTTGTCTTGTTTGCCTGATTGGATTGATTACCTGTTATGACCTGTTGCCTGTTTGTTGACTACGAGTGTGGATTACCCTTACAAATAAAACTGCATTTGGATCCTCAACCTTTGAGTCTCGGAGTGGTACGTTACAGAAGACTTCGCAGTGAATGACAGAGTGAACATGGTTTATATAGGCTGGTGATGAGGTGATGAGACAGGTTCAAACAATGAGTGATAATGAGTGCGGGCAAAGGATTATGGGTAATGTAGTTTGTGATGGAGTGACAGTCTGGGGTGGAGTGCCCTCAGGTGGTAATCAGGGGCACTCTCACTGGTGATTGTGACAATAGGGCACTGGAACAACAGCAGGGTGAGTAAAAGATGGCTTTATTTTCATTTCAGGGTGAACTATCCCTTTAAGAGGGCACACACTCAGATGTTTTTACACCATATATTGTAGAATTAAAACACTTTATACCCAAATGTCAAAACATTTACTCGAATCAATGAACAGCACACTAATAAAGCCCCAGTCTTGCAGATCATTAATTAAAAAAAAAATTTAGGGTTTAGTTACCTTTTAACCAATATTTTTCCATAACTAATTAAGTGTAACATGTTGAATCAATAGCCCTAATTCTAACGTTACCATTTCAGTTTTTACTGCGAAATTAGCAAATACTCTTTCACAGACTATCACACTGACTATTTATTTAGCAAAAGAGAAAATTATTTCATTATTTTTCATAGCCTTATTAATATGCATGAGCAAAGCCTTCACCATTTTGTGATCTGCACATCTGAGCACCCACCCTAACACAACAGACCCCAGCACTTTTTAAAACAAAATGTAATGGCAACGGAACAAGGCTTCAGTAATAGCTGCTTTCAGTCAGCTTACAAAAATCCCCTGCACTCTTCCTCTGTTTTTCTCTATACGGTGCATGAAACAAGTGAGGCAGAGAGTAGCATTTAGACTGTATGGAGGCCACATCACTCTGTTACTTAGCAACTTGTCAAAAAAGCCTGAGTCACTGCCTCTCTCTGCAGTATAATCTAGCTGACCAATCAAAGGTCAGGTCAAAGGCTGGCCCTGCTTTTCTCAAAACACAATGGAACAAAATCCCCAAAATGACTAAGAACTTGTTCACTTTACCGCACCTAGAGATCCAGATTGGACAGAACCAGTTAACCGCATTAAATTCTAGATAAAACCCCCAGTCATTTAACTTGGTTCTCAACTGGTGGGTCACAGAACAGTACGGGTACAGTACAGTACGTTTTGATAAAGTTTCGACCAACAGAAAAAAACTGTGCAAATAATGAAATATAACTCTTATTGTGCATAGTAAATACATACAGGCCTATAAACCTTTAAAAGACATGGTTTGATGCTTTCATGTATGGACTGTACAGTGGCATTTGATTGAAAAAATAATTTAAAAAAAAGAGCATTTGACAAAATATTGCAGTTAGCAAATGGATCATGGAAAAACAACTGCTCTTTTTTTATATATATATAAATGCAGTTGCATTTAAAAAGTGATTATGAATGTGTAATTTTATGACCAAATATTATATACAACGTTTAATGAATTAAACATTTAAATATGTCTATTTGTAAAAATGACAGTTAATATTATTTATTAACATTAAATGACTATTAATATTATTGTTATAGTTAACTACAGTCACGCTTGGTTTTGGGTTTTGTTTCATGGGCTGCGTCCGAAACCTGAAAATGCAGCCTTCGGAGGACACATTTCAAGGTAGGAAGGCATCAAGTCCGAATCTAATGTTAGCTTTACTTCCTGTCTCCTGAGAGACCTTCATCTGATCCATTTTTGAAGGCAGCATGTACACTCACCTAAAGGATTATTAGGAACACCATACTAATACTGTGTTTGACCCCCTTTCACCTTCAGAACTGCCTTAATTCTACGTGGCATTGATTCAACAAGGTGCTGAAAGCATTCTTTAGAAATGTAGGCCCATATTGATAGGATAGCATCTTGCAGTTGATGGAGATTTGTGGGAAGCACATCCAGGGCACGAAGCTCCCGTTCCACCATATCCCAAAGATGCTCTATTGGGTTGAGATCTGGTGACTGTGGGGGCCATTTTAGTACAGTGAACTCATTGTCATGTTCAAGAAACCAATTTGAAATGATTCAAGCTTTGTGACATGGTGCATTATCCTGCTGGAAGTAGCCATCAGAGGATGGGTACATGGTGGTCATAAAGGGATGGACATGGTCAGAAACAATGCTCAGGTAGGCCGTGGCATTTAAACGATGCCCAATTGGCACTAAGGGGCCTATAGGGTGCCAAGAAAACATCTCCCACACCATTACACCACCACCACCAGCCTGCACAGTGGTAACAAGGCATGATGGATCCATGTTCTCATTCTGTTTACGACAAATTCGGTCTTCTACCATCTGAATGTCTCAACAGAAATCGAGACTCATCAGACCAGGCAACATTTTTCCAGTCTTCAACTGTCCAGTTTTGGTGAGCTTGTGCATATTGTAGCCTCTTTTTCCTATTTGTAGTAGAGATGAGTGGTACCCAGTGGGGTCTTCTGCTGTTGTAGCCCATCTGCCTCAAGGTTGTGCATGTTGTGACTTCACAAATGCTTTGCTGCATACCTCGGTTGTAACGAGTGGTTATTTCAGTCAAAGTTGCTCTTCTATCAGCTTGAATCAGTCGGCCCATTCTCCTCTGATCTCTAGCATCAACAAGGCATTTTTGCCCACAGGACTGCCGTATACTGGATGTTTTTCCCTTTTCACATCATTCTTTGTAAACCCTAGAAATGGTTGTGCGTGAAAATCCCAGTAACTGAGCAGATTGTGAAATACTCGGCCCGTCTGGCACCAACAACCATGCCACGCTCAAAATTGCTTAAATCACCTTTCTTTCCCATTCTGACATTCAGTTTGGAGTTCAGGAGATTGTCTTAACCAGGACCATACCCCTAAATGCATTGAAGCAACTGCCATGTGATTGGTTGATTAGATAATTGCATTACTGAGAAATTGAACAGGTGTTCCTAATAATCCTTTAGGTGAGTGTATGAATCCTTCGCTGCCTTTGATACCCCACAATCCTGTGCTTTTCATTCTGTTTATAGTTGAGCTGGGGAAAAAAAGATGGTGTCCGAAAGTTGCGTTTGCTGGTCAGCTTGTGTGTAAATGTAAGTTTTTTTTACCAACATCTTCCACTTCTGATGTCATTTCTAGCGAGAAATTACTAATGTAGTAATTAAATATTTGTTTAGTTCCAACCAAAGATCTCTCTATTTTGCTGTAGATCATTAAACTGTTACACTGCCTAAGAAGTTTCGTGAGGTGCCTTCATGTACAAACGCTGCCGTACAAGCCATTGTCTGATAAGGCAGCGAGGCAACGAGTCAGCTGCCTAGGTTCCCATTCAGTCGGTCACTCTCGACGCCACGTCGGAGTACCGACGAATAGGAATCTCGCTCGCGAGAGCCAATCTACTTCGAGTGAAACTAAACGAGCCAATGCAAATTGGCATGCAATGCAAATTGCAAAATACAAATACAAGAGCAAATACAAGGGCTGTTCTCACAGCTGGTTCGGTGCGCCTGGTGCGCCTAAAAAGCCGTTCTTACGGCTGGTAGAGAGCGTCTGGTGAGAGAGAGCGCGCACGTCAGGTTGCACTATTTCCCTTACTGTGTCGCCGCGACCCTTCCCCCTGCGTGCTTCAGCACCAAGGAGAGCGATCCTCTAAAAGAGCAACACAGAAAGAGCTTGCGTCTTTTTCAAGATGACATTCTTTCTGTGAAAGCTACAGATGCCCAGATGCGCAGAAACGCATTTTTGAGTGCATCCGTCCCCAAGATTGGTTTGTAGCGATCGACCTGAAGGACGCGTACTTTTATGTCTCGAACAAACTGCGATGCACTGTTTATTCTGACACCTTTCTATCAATGAAAGCCTTCAATGAGCCTTCAACGTGCATCAATGAGCCTTGGCCGCCCATGACTCTGTTGCCGGTTCACCACTGTTCCTTCCTTGGACCACTTTTGATAGATACTGACAACTGCAGACTGGGAAAACCCCACAAGACTGCAGTTTTGGAAATGCTCTGACCCAGTCTAGCCATCATAATTTGGCTTTTGTCAAACTCATTCAAATCCTTATGCTTACCCATTTTTCCTGCTGCCTAATATGTCCCACCCACTAAGAGGTGCTGTGATTAAGAGATAATCAATAGCTGCGTTTCCATGACCCTTCAAATTGCGCAAATGTAAATTGCAAATTGAAAATATGCCCAATGGAAACACGTCAATTTTGCGAAAACTTCCATATATCGCAAAAAAGTTTTTGCACTCGCATGAGGTAGTTTTTCAGCCAATTCAAAAAAGGAATATTTCGCAAAACTGCTATGTTTTTTTTAGCATTTACAGGTCATCTGGTCCAAGTAAAAGTTGATCATTCTTTAAAGATCGTGCCATATGTTTGGACAGAAGATGAGTTCTTTATTAAAAGACAAAAGAATTTACGGAAATACTGGATGCTAAACAAAGAAATGCCACAATTTATCAAGACCTTGAAGCACGAAGGAGGGAGAAATACCCAGTAACATCTCATACATGGCCGCTTCCTTCAATTAAAAATAATGGCTAGTGTAGTGACTAGGATAAATGTAAACCTACCAACATCTGTTGCCATGATTTTTGGAATGACGTGTCGCGAGAGGAAAAAAAAATCTGTTTTAGTAGCATAACATCGGTTAATGGAAACGGTGTCGTTTCGTAACAGTTTTTTATCTACATTTAGAAAGTACCGCAAAAGTTTTGTTAAAATCTGCAATGGAAATGCGGCTAGTGTTATTCACTTTCTCTGTCAGTGGTCAAAATGTTATCCCTGATCGGTGTATATATATATATATATATATATATATATATATATATATATATATATATATATATATATATATATATATATATATATATATATATATATATATATATATATATATATATATATATATATATATATATATATATATATATATATATATATAAAAAGTAGAGGTATATATAAACACACACACACACACACACACATACATAAATATATATAAAGAAGAGGTATCCGGTCCCCAGGTGTGTCCACCTCATCGAATCTGGCCCCCTTTAAAGGCTCACCACCTGATGATCCCCACTGTCCCAAATCTGGCCCCTCAAGCAAAACCAGTTGAGATCCACTGATCTAAGGTAAGACACTAATTCAGCCACTAATGCAACTAAATGTAGCATTAAGTGACTATTGGCCACTTTTGCCTAATTAAAGGGAACAGCATTCCAAAGGTTTGTTCCTTGGCATATAATTCATGAGATATAAATTATTCATCTCCACTAGTCCCTATGAGAATGCCAAGCTCTCCTATACTACAAATCTGTTGCTGTGAATAAAACCACCTCCAACCATCTGTCGGATATCTCTTGATCCCCACACACAAAAACACATACACCTTGTGCACTTGCCTACGGGGCCGTCCAGAAGACCTGGTGCTTCTGTCCTTGACTGAGGGTAACTTCAATGACTTACAGCTTCTCTAGTCATTTCTGAATGCAATAGATTAGACAGTATGAAGGATTGCGCAGCAGGAGCCGTTTTCAACCGCATACTTCCTTATTTCAATGAAGTTAGCGATTCCATCCTTCACCTTCTCTCTCCGTTTCTTGCTCTCTTTCAGTCGCCCTCTCATTTCAAAAAATACTACAGCTGTGCTGAAGGGTAGAGAGAGATAGAGAGACATGGGAAACGTCATGCATAATGCATCCATGTCCAGCCCAGCAATCACTATTCCTTACCTCCGGGATATACTGTATGAAGCACTCAGCTAAAATGGATTTCCTTTTTTTTGTAGAGGGGAGGGCAGAAATAAATAAGCATTTCAGATTTTTAGCAAATTTCAATATTACAATGAACGGAGAGTAACAGGAGAGAAAGGACATGGATGCATCCAAGAGAAAAGCTTGACACACTTCAGGCACTTTGTTCTCTATCACAGTAGGCCAGCCATGTACGCAAAATGTATTACTGCTCCCAAGAAGAGGGTCTTAAACTCTGATTTGTCACATACATTGTGGGGGGATATTTCATTGTAGTTAAACGTAGCTAAGGGGAGGATTTGTGACCGTGCCATGCTTGGCTTTGAAATTGAAAAGAACAAAATAAGAACAAGTCACAACATGGTTAAACACCAGAACACTAGACTCTAAAAAAAAATCTGTAAAAATAGGGCACAATACTGTATTCATTTAACATAATTTTCCATATTTATTTTACCTGTTGTACCTGTATTTAGAATTTTGCACTTCATTGCATTGTTTTAGGGTCAACAGAAATGTCCGTAAAATTACTGGATAATGAGATGGATGCCAGTACCTTTTCTGTTATTTTATGGATTTATTTTTTACAGTGTAGTCACAGCAGCACTGTAATTTATAACAACACTGAAATAAAGAAAAAAAAAAAAAAAAAAAACAGCAAACATCTCTGATTGCTGGGTGTTGTTATTATTGACCAATCTTCAATATGACTCAAACATAAAGTGAGTCATTTGTAGTTTGTTCAAACATTAGTTCTGTTTAAAATGGAAGATTTCAGTTAAAACTGCCTTTAAAGAAACAGTACAGTGATGAAAAACAAACAGATAAATGTATTCTGTAAAGACACAAGTCACTTTGAATAAAAATGCCTTCCAAATTTATATTATATTATATTAATTATATTATATTACATTTGTTGTGTTTTTATGTTATGTTGTGTTGTGTTGTGTTATGTGTCGTGTCGTGTCATATGTTTTATTTCACAGAGAGGGTTTAGGCTAAAATAGGATTAGGCCTTAGTTCAATTAGGGCATTTAAGTAACTTGTATAAACGTGTCTTATAAAAAAACATTACTGGTCTGCATATTGAGACAAAACAATTGTTCAATTCAATACTCATAAGTTTCTTTCATTTTGAACAGCTCAAACATGCATTTTAGTCTGAGACTAGCTTAAGCCTTGTCTGTGAAACCGGGGTATTATATTAATTATATTTATTATATTATATTATATTATTATGGCATCAAATATAATGGCATCAGATATAATATATATTATATAATGATACTTTGATTTATATTATTAATTGAATACTGCATTCATGTATTATAATACAAAAAATATGGATTTCAATTAGGATGTTTAGTATCTAAATGCAAAACAAACAGACAGGTCAGACAAACAGATAGATATTATAATTCAGATATCATTATGAGATTTCTCTTTCCTGCTGCTGAGGTTATAGACATGACCGGTATAATTCTCTACTGCTTTGAAAGAGTGAAAAAAAAACATAACATACTGCAAATTTCAGGCAAGTCTGCCTCGTGGTACAAGCTACAGCAATCGATGTGTATGCATAATGAAGTCTGTAGCTACAGCTGACCACGTGCCCACTGGTGAACCCTGACAGAGCTCAATATTGAGACATGTTTCATTCAATACTCATAAACAGAAGGTTTGGGCTGGCTCCAGCTGTGGAGCGATCCATCAGGGAAACCTCAAGAAAAGCAGCCGCCAAATGAAACATGTGGTGGGTGGAGGGATGGATAGATGGATGGTGAATGAGAAAGATATTTACTGCCATCTCCAGCTGTCTAGTAAAGCTCATTCCACAATTTTCCTCCATTTATTTTTATTATTTATTTATTTAGCTCTACAATGCTGCAATCCCTACTGAAAAGACCAGCATGCTGTTCATGCTGGCTTGGTGCTGTCTAGCAGGTTGTTAAACATAGCCGTGCTTTTCCCCATGTACAACCTACGGCTGGCCAACAACACTGGAAAAAGGTAACATCTAAATCATCTGGTTTCATTATGTCAAAAATAGTATTTAACATCACTAAACTAGTCTAAATATATTAATTTATGTTGTCAAAACTATTTTTCATGGGTTAAATCAAGTAAAATAGTTATTTGAGGTAACAATCGCAGTTTACCCCTTTATTCAGTGCCAGATCTTTCTGATTCAACTTTTTGGGTTTTAACACTGGTATGGGACATTTTGATATTAAAATCAATACAAATGCAAAAAAGTTTTCACCTAAACAGTGAAATTGATATTTAAATTATATTGTTTGTTATATTCCAAACAATATAAAATAATTGTATATGAATTAACATATTAATGGCATCTATGATGGGTCTAACATATGATACTATTTTAATAGTTCATTATTTTGTTTATTGGGTGTAATAGAATAGGTTGACATGCTTTAATATAAAAAAAATAAAAGAAAACACTAATTTTCACATACTGTACATTGCAGCTCCTCTATTCCCAGTCTGTCAGAAATGCGCTGATTTCTACAAAGCCACTCCTTCCGAAAAGCTCGAAATGCTCTGATTGGCCAAAAGACCCAGAGTGTTGTGATTGGCCAAACACCTCAATCGTGTGTCAGAAATGCAACGCCCCTTACCATAATTGTGCACTTCAGCTTCCAAGGTGTTAAGCAATTGTAAATACACTGCCATTGGTTTTACTGCATCAGTTCAAGCCTGAGTCAACTGTGTAAGCAAGACTTGAGCAGAACGTTTCACAGTAGTAAGTCTTTGTATATAGCTGTGTAGTCTTGTAAATAACCTCTTTCCCTGTTGTTTAATTCACGGGACCAGACACCAGTTGTTTTTTCAAGAGATCTCTTTTATTTAATATTTTTGTCAGACATAGGAGAGAAAGACCATTTCTGGAGAGATGTTATACGCCCAGCTTGTGATACGCCCAGCTTCTCTATCATTCTCTGGTCCTCTGGACAAAGGCATTGTGGTTTATGGACCCAGAAGAACATATACGGTTTCCATTAAAACGGAATGTATAAGTGTCACAATCACCAGTGAGAGTGCCCCTGATTACCACCTGAGGGCACTCCACCCCGGACTGTCACTCCATCACAAACTACATTACCCATAATCCTTTGCCCGGACTCATCATCACTCATTGTTTGCACCTGTGTCTCATTACCTAATTACCCCATTACCCCAGCCTATATAAACCATGTTCACCCTGTCATTCACTGCAAAGTCTTGTTTGTCTATACTGCATTTATGAGCATTCTCCCTGGTTTCATGTATCTGGTTTTGGATTTCGTGCCTGTTCCGTGGATTACCCGTTACTCGTTATCTCTCTTGTCTTGTTTGCCTTATTGGACTTATTACATGTTATGACCTCTTGCCTGTTGACTACGAGTGTGGATTACCCTTTAATAAAGCTGCATTTGGATCTTCTACCTTCTGTCTCAGAGCAGTATGTTAAAATAAGTCATTGTAATGTCATTGTAACAGTATGTTACAATAAGTCATGCATTGAAACTTACACCGGCCTCCCACTCTCACATATGGAACCACATAGTCCACAGTCCTCTCTCCACACTCAATATATTCAAGCATACAACGACTATAAATGATTAAGAATGCTAATAAAAAGTAATAATACAGATGCACAATATAATAACTGATTATGAATACTAATAAAGAGTAATATTGACTAGTAAAATTTAATCTACAAGCTGGCATTGTACTCTCCCAGGTTCAGAAAGCTGTCCTCTGTAAAATGCACTGTGCACAAGCAAACTTTTTGGTTATACTGCCCAGGTACAGCTTTATAAATAAACCTTAACCTCTGATTCCTAATTTCATCCATTTTCGCAAGGCCAAACAAAGTGGTTTAGTGGTCGATATAAATATTTGCATTCCTCTTTAGTCATTACTCCGATAGAGACATTAGGTGACACTTTGACATGCATCAAAAAAAAAGTGCCTGTACTTGAAATCCTACTGAGAAAGTAATGAACTTAGTTCAAACTTTTGACAGCACTTACTAACAGCACAACCGTTCATCTTTAGTGTGCTTGTCACCATAGCGTCCTCTGACACTGACATACTGATTCACTCTCTCTATCACTTGCCCACTGAAGCTCGGAGAGAAAAATAGGCGCCATCTATAACCATGTCCTGAAGTGTCACTTCCTGTTTAGAAGGAGTGACAGGAAGTGGAGCTGAATTTGGGTTCTATGAAGCTGAGAAATTCTAAAATATTATTCATGACACGGTACAAAAATCACTGCAAAACCCTTTTAATTGCATAAAAAAATATTAGATTCAATGTGCAATATGAAGCGCACACCATATGGTGCGACAAGGAGAAAAGTTTTCCAAACAGAAGCATTTCCATACTTTAATATTTATACATATGCAAATCCATCTGTCCTAGTCATTAGGAAGTGTCTCTCTGCTGGGGTAGATCAGAGGTTGTCTGAGAGAAACGAGCTGATACCCCTTACCTGAAAGGACGGGACTGATATTGGACAGATGCTACTGTATATTTATGACCACTTCCCTCAAATGCAGAAGGTTAAACAGGAGCACTAGCACACACACATTTGAAGACTTTCCATTGACTTCTATTGTGCTTAGCTAATGATATTTTATATCCCCTAAATATCCAACACGTCTTTATATTTTCATCAAGACATTATTTTGTGTGTTTTGAAGCTATTTTCCTCACGAGGACCATCAGTTGGTCTTTTATGTGATTTCAGGTCTTACTATCTTTATTGGGACAAACCTGTTTGGCATAACATTATGACTGGTGAAGTGAATAGCCTGATTATCTCTTCATCACGGCACCTGTTAGTGGGTGGGATATATTAAACAGCAAGTGAACATTTTGTCCTCAAAGTTGATGTGTTAGAAGCAGGACAAATGGACAAGCGTAAGGATTTGAGTGAGTTTGACAAGGGCCAAATTTTGATGGCTAGACAACTGGGTCAGAGCATCTCCAAAACTGCAGCTCTTGTGGGGTGTTCCTGGTCTGCAGTGGTCAGTATCTATCTATCTCTAAAGTGGTCCAAGGAAGGAACAGTGGTGAAAAAGGCTTGATGCATGTGGGGAGCGAAGGCTGGCCCGTGTGGTCCAATCAAACAGACGAGCTACTGTAGCTCAAATTGCTCAAGAAGTTAATGCTGGTTCTGATAGAAAGGTGTCAGAATACACAGTGCATCGCAGTTTGTTGCGTATGGGACTGCATAGCCGTAGACCAGTCAGGGTACCCATGCTGACCCCTGTCCACTGCCGAAAGCACCAACAGTGGGCACGTGAGCATCAGAACTGGACCACGGAGAAATGGAAGAAGGTGGCCTGGTCTGATGAATCACGTTTTCTTTTACATCATGTGGATGGCCGGGTGCGTGTGCTTTGCTTACCTGCACTGTAAAAATAAAATCCTAATTTTACGGAAAATAACTCTAAATTGTTTACAGTATGTTCCTGTAATTTTGAATTATGTTTAAAACTATGTAAAATTACAAACAATATCTGTAAATAAACAACTTGACTGTTATTTTAAGGATTATATCATTAATGACAAATTACAGTCATTCTCATTTTTATACAGGAAAATTACTGTATTTATACAGTATTTTTCTGTTTTCATAAATTACATACAAATTCATGTAAAATTACAAAAAATATCCATCCATCCATCTTCTTCCGCTTATCCGGGGCCGGGTCGCGGGGGCAGCAGTCTAAGCAGAGATGCCCAGACTTCCCTCTCCCTAGACACTTCCTCCAGCTCTTCCGGGGGGACACCGAGGCGTTCCAAGGCCAGCCGGGAGACATAATCCCTCCAGCGTGTCCTTGGTCTTCCCCGGGGGCCTCCTCCCGGTTGGACATGCCCGAAACACCTTCCCGGGAAGGCGTTCAGGAGGCATCCGGAACAGATGCCCGAGCCACCTCAGCTGTCCCCTCTCGATGTGGAGAAGCAGCGGCTCTACTCCGAGTTCCTCCCGAGTGACTGAGCTTCTCACCCTATCTCTAAGGGAGCGCCCAGCCACCCTGCGGAGAAAGCTCATTTCGGCCGCCTGTATCCGGGATCTTGTCCTTTCGGTCATGACCCAAAGCTCATGACCATAGGTGAGAGTAGGAACGTAGATTGACCGGTAAATCGAGAGCTTCGCCTTACGGCTTAGCTCTTTCTTCACCACGACAGACCGGTACATCGACCGCATTACTGCAGAAGCTGCACCGATCCGTCTGTCAATCTCCCGTTCCATCCTCCCCTCACTCGTGAACAAGACCCCTAGATACTTGAACTCCTCCACTTGGGGCAGGAACTCTCCACCAACCTGAAGTGGGCAAGCCACCCTTTTCCGACTGAGGACCATGGCCTCGGATTTGGAGGTGCTGATCCCCATCCCAGCCGCTTCACACTCGGCTGCAAACCGTCCCAGTGCATGCTGAAGGTCCTGGTTAGAAGGGGCCAACACGACAACGTCATCCGCAAAGAGCAGAGACGAAACCGTGTGGTCCCCAAACCTGACACCCTCCGGCCCTTGGCTGCGCCTAGAAATTCTGTCCATAAAAATGTGTTGGAGTTTACCCCGGTGAACGAGAGGGTCGTTTCCCTGCGGCTTCGGCTCGGGGATAGGTCTCTCACTGTTGTGTGTGCCTACGGGCCAAACAGCAGTGCAGAGTACCCGACCTTCTTGGTGTCCCTGGGAGGGGTGCTGGAGAGTGCTCCGACTGGGGACTCCGTCGTTCTACTGGGGGACTTCAATGCCCACGTGGGCAATGACAGTGAAACCTGGAGGGGCGTGATTGGGAGGAACGGCCCCCCTGATCTGAACCCGAGTGGTGTTCAGTTATTGGACTTCTGTGCTAGTTACAGTTTGTCCATAACGAACACCATGTTCAAGCATAAGGGTGTCCATCAGTGCACATGGCACCAGGACACCCTAGGTCGTAGGTCAATGATCGACTTCGTGGTCGTTTCATCTGACCTGCGGCCGTATGTCTTGGACACTCGGGTGAAGAGAGGGGCGGAGCTGTCAACTGATCACCACCTGGTGGTGAGTTGGATCCGATGGCGGGGGAGGAAGCTGGATAGACTCGGTAGACCCAAACGTACTGTGAGGGTCTGCTGGGAACGTTTGGCCGAGTCTCCTGTCAGAGAGATCTTCAACTCCTGCCTCCGGCAGAGCTTCAACCGGATCCCGAGGGAGGCTGGAGATATTGAGTCCGAGTGGACCATGTTCTCCACCTCCATTGTCAAAGCAGCTGCTCGGAGCTGTGGACGCAAGGTCTCCGGTGCCTGTCGAGGCGGCAATCCCCGAACCCGGTGGTGGACACCGGAAGTAAGGGATGCCGTCAAGCTGAAGAAGGAGTCCTATCGGGCCTGGCTGGCTTGTGGGACTCCTGAGGCAGCTGACAGGTACCGGCAGGCTAAACGGACTGCAGCCCGGGTGGTTGTGGAGGCAAAAACTCGGGCCTGGGAGGAGTTCGGTGAGGCCATGGAAAAGGACTATCGGCTGGCCTCGAAGAGATTCTGGCAAACCATCCGGCGCCTCAGGAGGGGGAAGCAGTGCCCTACCAACGCTGTTTACAGTGGCGATGGGCGGCTGTTGACCTCAACTGGGGATGTTGTCGGACGGTGGAAGGAATACTTCGAGGATCTCCTCAATCCCGCCGTCACGTCTTCCATTGAGGAAGCAGAGACTGGGGGCTCAGAGGAGGACTCGTCCATCACCCAAGCTGAAGTCACCGAGGTGGTCAAGAAACTCCTCGGTGGCAAGGCACCGGGGGTGGATGAGATCCGCCCTGAGTACCTCAAATCTCTGGATGTTGTGGGGCTGTCTTGGCTGACACGCCTCTGCAGCATCGCGTGGCGGTCGGGGACAGTGCCTCTGGGATGGCAGACCGGGGTGGTGGTTCCTCTTTTTAAAAAGGGGGACCGGAGGGTGTGTTCCAACTATAGGGGGATCACACTTCTCAGCCTCCCCGGGAAAGTCTATGCCAGGGTACTGGAGAGGAGAATTCGGCCGATAGTGGAACCTCGGATTCAGGAGGAACAGTGTGGTTTTCGTCCTGGTCGTGGAACACTGGACCAGCTCTATACCCTCTACAGGGTGCTGGAGGGTTCATGGGAGTTTGCCCAACCAGTCCACATTTGTTTTGTGGATTTGGAGAAGGCATTCGACTGTGTCCCTCGCGGCGTCCTGTGGAGGGTGCTGGGGGAATATGGGGTCCGGGGTCCTTTGCTGAGGGCTGTCCGGTCCCTGTATGACCGAAGCAGGAGTTTGGTCCGCATTGCCGGCAGTAAGTCAGACTTGTTCCCGGTGCATGTTGGACTCCGGCAGGGCTGCCCTTTGTCGCCGGTTCTGTTCATAATTTTTATGGACAGAATTTCTAGGCGCAGCCAAGGGCCGGAGGGTGTCAGGTTTGGGGACCACACAGTTTCGGTTTCAAAAAATATCTGTAAATTAACAACTTGACCATTATTTTATCATTAATGACAAATCAAAGTCATTCTCATTTTTTATACAGGGAAATTACTGTATTATTTATACAGTATTTTTCTGTTTTCTTAAATTAAGTGTATGCAGAATTACAGAACTAATCTGTAATAAAAGATTTAGCTCATTATATTAAAGGTTTATGTCCATACTAACAATTTAACAATATTCTTTGTAATTTTAAAGTAAATCTTATTAGTTTCACTGTAAAAATAAAACCGTAAAAAAAAATGGTAAATGACTGGCAGCTACGGCTGCCAAACAAAAAACGTAAAATTTAAGTAAAATACCTTAATTTAAACAAGGAAAAAAATCTGTATAATAACAGTGTTTTTCACCAAAACTTTTAATGTAAATTTCTGTAAAATTATTGTTTTTGCACTTTATTTGAATTAAGATATTTTACTTTAATTTTATGGTTTTTGTTTGGCAGCCGTAGCTGCCAGTCATTTACCTTCTTTTTAGTCAGAATTTTAGTCAGAATTTTTAGTCTTTTTAGTCAGAATAAAATTGCGTGATATGAAGTCAGAATTGCGAGTTTATATCTCACAATTCTGACTATATATCTTGCAATTCTGACTTTATATCTCACAATTCTTACTTTATATCACAAAATTCTGACTTGATAACTTGCAATTCTGACTATATATCCCGCAATTCTGTGAAAAAAATGTCAGAATTGCGAGATGTAAACTCACAATTGTGAAATAAAAAGTCGCAATTATCTTTTAAAAGTGTTTTATTCTTAGTTGGAAACAAGCAGAGCAGAGACTTATACAAAAAAAAACATTAAAAATATTACTGACCCCAATACATCTGAACAGTAGTGTATGCAAAGTCACAACCACACACTCAGACATTCTAGACCGCATGAGGAAAAACTCATCAGACCTTTTAGCTATCCATCTAAACGCACACTCTGATTCTCAGACATAAAACAAGATGCAAAAATCTGATACAGCAATATCCTTGAACACATCACAGACACTCCAAAACAAATGCACTGCGAATGCAAACTTCTTATTTGCGAATTTTGCTATGTCAGCATCTCTGAAGTGAAGGCTAATCTCTAGGTAGCACACATACATACTCTTAAGCAGAAGCTTCTCAGTGCTAAAATGCTCTTCTTGGCCTCTCTTGCAGCTTGCATTTGAGTGTCAACTCCACTTAGGCTGACAGAAGCAAGAGATAAAAGGAAAAAGGAATTGCTTTTCCCTGCCACACTTTTCAAATGAAAAGCGTAGAACAGGCATTTTGTGGAGATGGCAATAAAAAAAAAGAAGACGCCGGTATATAGATCCTGCTTCAATTGGTTTAGAGTGAAACCTCTGGCAGTGATTTGGAAGAACATGAAGTTTGATAGGATAAGTTTTATTAGCTCATATCGGTGCGTATTGCAGCGTCTCCGGCTTGCCGGTGGGAAAATATATATGCGTATGCGTACCAGAGTGAGGATAAGAAAGAAGATGACAAAAAGAGACACTAAGGGAGCGTTAAAAATGACTCCGTAGAGGCAGAATCATGTTTGCGGCTGCAATGTGGCGTCCTGAAGACGGAGAAGGGGGCGGCACAGGAGAGAGAGGAGGTGGGCCGGGAGTAAACGGGTTACTTCGGAGGTAATAGAGAGCTGAAGAATGAGCTTGATGTGCTCTATGACTCCTCTGACAGAACAATCCCATCAACCTCTACACCGCTGACAGCAGCGAGCCCCGAGGGCAGTTTACCTACATGTACAGACCTCAGACAGACCGTATTAGCAAAATAAAGCGCCTGTGCTAACGGCACCAGGTATTTCTGGGGGCCAATGTGGTTAGGCCTTTGATATAACTGTTTGTGAGTACAAAAAAAAGCCAGTTTCAGTTATGTTTTGTGTTACTGTTTGAGAGACGGTTGTCTTCTGTATTGTCACTGTGGGTAAGAGTGACAGAATGCGGTGTGTGTGTAGTGAGTCGAGCCTGTAGCTACCTGATAAACAAAGCAAACAGTTCTGGACCGGCTTAATGGAGAGTCAACACACAACACACATACAAACATCGACACACACTGGATTAGACCTGCCAGATAAAGAAGAAACAATCTGCTGTCGGCCAAAGCTTTCCTTTGGCCCGATGCTAACGTGTAAACACTCTCGCTCATGCAGATAGGAATGCTGGGGTGTGAGTTGAATTGGCAACTAGGTTTGTTATACTAACCAAAAAATATGCTTGAATATGTTTGAGTTTAGAGGCCATATTTACTATGGCAATAAATCATCATGATGGAAATGCAGGGCTAAAGTTAGCCATTGCTTAGTGAGGGATTGAGAATTAGCTTTATAATCACCAAGACAAACTAAATACCACAAAACATGGCTAAATTGATCTAATACTCACTGATGTTTTCTCACCCAAATGATGTCACTTCCTGGTTGATGATGTCATCAAGGAACTGGCTTTTGTTTGTTAAAGGGATATTACAAAAGAGTGTAGAAAGTAATACTGAGGACCAGAGCCGTAGGCAGGGCCCCAATATAATTAGAACGAACTGATGTGACGTAATTTCGAACAAAATCAGGCCAAAACAAAAACTAGTTATGGGAGTTCGAAACAGCTTGCCAAAGTGAACTTTCCGGAAAAGTTCGTTCCGGCTGGTAAACACCATTAGTCCATGGTGATAACAGGTAGGTGAGCGCTTCTTTCACATGGAAATCTTTTCCACTTAATTTCTTCCGTTGAGCCTGTCGAGGTCAGACGTCCGTGAATGAAAACATGAACACACTGGAGAGCCTGTACTGCTGATGAAACAACACTGACACTGTTTTTCATGTTTAATACAGTAAAGTTTTTGGATTTTAAGCAATCTATTATGTAAAGTGCTATATAAATAAACGTGACATGACTTTACTAGAGTGGCAAATTGCATAGCTTGTGCAAACATATCCACATTGCTATGATCAGATGATTTTCTTATGCTTTATTAAAAAAATGCTTGCTGTTTTCTCAATTTTGTTGTGTGTTTATTTTGTTATTGAGAGGAAAGTGTGCAGCACATATTTACATATTCATTAGGGATGTAACAACACAGTTAGTCCACGGTTCAATACAGGGAGTGCAGAATTATTAGGCAAGTTGTATTTTTGAGGATTAATTTTACAACATTAATAATTAAACAACAACCATGTTGTCAATGAACACAAACTCATTAATATCAAAGCTGAATATTTTTGGAAGTGGTTTTTAGTTTTAGCTATTTTAGGGGGATATCTGTGTGTGCAGGTGACTATTACTGTGCATAATTATTAGGCAACTTAACAAAAAACAAATTTATACCCATTTCAATTATTTATTTTTACCAGTGAAACCAATATAACATCTCAACATTCACAAATATACATTTCTGACATTCAAAAACCAAACAAAAACAAATCAGTGACCATCAACATTGCGTGCAGCAGCAACCACAGCCTCCCAGACACTGTTCAGAGAGGTGTACTGTTTTCCCTCCTTGTAAATCGCACATTTGATGATGGACCACAGGTTCTCAATGGGGTTCAGATCAGGTGAACAAGGAGGCCATATCATTAGATTTTCTTCTTTTATACCCTTTCTTGCCAGCCACGCTGTGGAGTACTTGGACGCGTGTGATTGAGCATTGTCCTGCATGAAAATCATGTTTTTCTTGAAGGATGCAGACTTCTTCCTGTACCACTGCTTGAAGAAGGTGTCTTCCAGAAACTGGCAGTAGGACTGGGAGTTGAGCTTGACTCCATCCTCAACCCGAAAAGGCCCCACAAGCTCATCTTTGATGATACCAGCCCAAACCAGTACTCCACCTCCACCTTGCTGGCGTCTGAGTCGGACTGGAGCTCTCTGCCCTTTACCAATCCAGCCACGGGCCCATCCATCTGGCCCATCAAGACTCACTCTCATTTCATCAGTCCATAAAACCTTAGAAAAATCAGTCTTGAGATATTTCTTGGCCCAGTCTTGACGTTTCAGCTTGTGTGTCTTGTTCAGTGGTGGTCGACTTTCTGCCTTTCTTACCTTGGCCATGTCTCTGAGTATTGCACACCTTGTGCTTTTGGGCACTCCAGTGATGTTGCAGCTCTGAAATATGGCCAAACTGGTGGCAAGTGGCATCTTGGCAGCTGCACGCTTGACTTTTCTCAGTTCACGGGCAGTTATTTTGCGCCTTGGTTTTTCCACACGCTTCTTGCGACCCTGTTGACTATTTTGAATGAAACGCTTGATTGTTCGATGATCACGCTTCAGAAGCTTGGCTATTTTAAGACTGCTGCATCCCTCTGCAATATATCTCACTATTTTTGACTTTTCTGAGCCTGTCAAGTCCTTCTTTTGACCCATTTTGCCAAAGGAAAGGAAGTTGCCTAATAATTATGCACACCTGATATAGGGTGTTGATGTCATTAGACCACACCCCTTCTCATTACAGAGATGCACATCACCTAATATGCTTAATTGGTAGTAGGCTTTCCAGCCTATACAGCTTGGAGTAAGACAACATGCATAACGAGGATGATGTGGTCAAAATACTCATTTGCCTAATAATTCTGCACTCCCTGTACATACCTCGGTTTTTAACCACGGTTTTCAGTTCGGTTCGGTTCTGATGGCTTGTCACATCAGTTTTTTGCTATTCTATTCTCAGGCGACAGGAACAGCAAGAGGTTAAGGAGAAAAAAAGACAATTTTTTATTGCAATGCTCTTTCTTTATTTTACTTTTTTTTATAAACCTTGTACACATTCCTAGTGTATTGTATAATATAAAATACATATAAAGATTTACACTGGCAGCTCAGAGCTGTACAGCAGCATTTAAGTATGAAATTGAATGAATAAATGTAAAAATAAAACACTACATAGACTTCCCTATAAAATATACATTGATTCTTATTAAAGCTACTGTATTAGTTTTTCAGTCAAGAGCAATGAGTGATTTTCTCTTTGTCTTTTGTTGTTGTATTAACATTAAAGGGATAGTTCACTCAAAAAAGAACATTCTGTCATCGAGAAATGAATACAGGTTTGGAACAATATTAGAGTGAGTAAATAATGACATCATTTTAGAGGTGAACTGTCCCTTTAAGGACAGCGTGTTCACTACTGCGCAGCTGTCAATTTAAGACCTCCGTGCATCTAATTGAGAATGAGAAGGTGACGTAACGATGCTTACTCCGCATTGCATTTCGGGAAGGCGCCGCCATATTGGGAGGATACGCTATCAGTTGCCATGGTTATTTCGACATTGAGACCGAGCGATCAGCTTAAGATTTGTTTTAATTTTTGCAATGCGGTGCAGTTTCTTGGGGAGAAATGGAGAAGGAGGAAGTGAAAGGAAAGGGGCTCTATCAGGAGAGACTAAATAACACCGCCAAACAGCGTTATTTAGAGAAACTGCTTGACATCGACCATCGACTCGTATGATCTGCCAGCTACAGAATGACGCTACCACCTCTCACACACCCTGACAACGTCAATTATCTGGTTTATAGTATCAGTGCCTACACAATGCAAGCGTTCGTAAGCTTTAACGCCGGCTTCACACCGCACACGCAAGCAGTGCATTGGCAGGGCAGGAGCGGTGCGTATGGAGAGCGGGAGCCGCATTCACACTGGCAGCACTTGTCTCACGCAGCTGAACCGCGGCTCGTGTATTGCAAATACAGACGAATATTGTCCATTATGTCACATTTTCCGGTCTTCTCCTCCGACCCCTGTCTGTCTCGTGCTTTGATTTATGATGGGCAGCATATATCTTCTGCAAATGCGACCTGTTCCCCTCTGTCTCATACACACATGCATATAACATGTTGTATATTAGTAGTTCACATGATAAATGTAACATTCAAGTGAAGATATGCTTCTAGTTTTAATCATTTAAACAGGCTTTTGAAGTTTGGGCAAAAACTTTTGGCAGTGTTGTGTTTTCATGTATTTTATTTTTTTTTTTTCACAGCACTGGATGTCATATGGTGATCGTGAAACACACGGGACACGTCACTACATGATTTCATGGTGAAATTTGTTCTTTTCCATGTTAATCAGGTCAGTTTTGAACAAGAACAATCCACTGTGGCTTTAATTCAGCGTGAGCAGCGCGGCAAAAATAGACTCGGCGCCGAAACGATCGCGGCACTGCTGCTTCTGCTCTGCTCCTGCTACGCGTTGCCGCACCGCCTCTGCGCGCGGTGTGAATGCTCTAATCTGTTAACATGGGTGCCGGAAAAAATACGCGCTGATACTATAAACCAGATAATTGACGATGTCAGGGTGTGTGAGAGGTGGTAGCGTCATTCTGTAGCTGGCAGATCATACGAGTCGATATTGTTGATGTCAAGCAGTTTCTCTAAATAACTCTGTTTGGCGGTGTTATTTAAAATACAGAGGTTCGGACCTCGGTGACCTCATAGCTGGCTACGGCCATGGTAAAAAACAAAACTATATTACCAGGAACGGCCAAAATGCATCAAAAGTTTACCGTTTTTAATTGAAAACAGTGTCGAGTAAACAGGCCCTCAGTCTCAAGCATAGCCTTGTACAGAAAAGAAAAATATGCATGTTGCATAAAATGTAGCATAAGCCAGTCACTTTCTATTTTGTATGCAATATGAATCATACGGTCAGTGTAATGTAAGACAAATCATACAAAGACACCCACAACTGAACACATCCAATGAGGATAAACAGAGGTTAAAGCTCACATCATATGAAGGCGTTCACCAGACCACACTGGGGATGTTCCCGTTTCACCTTGTGTGCTCTTTACCCTTACAAGGCCATTATATATGACCCCCTATAATCTAGATATATTAATCTGTCTAACTCGATCATCAATACCTGCTCAACGTGCCTGCTAAAGCTTCTTTCTTACCCTCTAACGACACAGAGCAGCGAATGGACCATTTGCAGACGTCATCATGCATTAGCAGATTCCTATGCTGTGGAATCCAGCCAATCGATATGCAATTAATAAGCCATATGCTGTATGTGGACAGCCAGGCCTGGCACAAGGTGGCCTCCCTCCATAAGGAAGTTCTGCTTAAAAACTGTGGCGTATTACTATTGATATTTCTAATTTGCCTAATGACATTTGCAATATAGGATGAGGTGGTGCAGATATTGTTTAAACAGTGGCAGGACAACAAGAGTGGATGGTGGCATGCTTTGTATGCATTTCTCTCCCTCTCTGATCTGTTGCATGGGTGTTACTATCCTAATTACTCCCCAGACTTACACCCTTCAGTAAAGGACACTCTTCTGCGCTACTCTCTCTCTCTTTCTCTCTCTGCATCTACTCGCTCTAATTAGTCAGCGTGATCCATCCTCTTACTCTCTTAATTAACATTCTGCTCCAGCGTGGAGGTCCTGGCCGTGGGCTCTTCAGTACCGCAGTATCAGGCCTGTCCAACAGTGCTGCTGCTCTGCTAAGAGTATTAAACGTCCTACTGGAGGTCTCATTTATTTCTGCTGGGAATCAGCAGAATTTACACCAGGAGTACAATACATTTATACTATCCAAGGGGGTACACATGCTGATTTAGATTAAAAAGCAGGAAGTAATCAAGCAATGTGCAGGGCATAAAATGCATCTTTCTCTTAATCAGTATTTTTGTCTTGTCACTTAAACATTTTACTTGAGAAACCAACGTGATCTCATAAGAAATTGTACTGAAACCACACATACTGTACAATTACCTACATTTGCATAGACACTGAAACGTATAATATTGACAGCAACTAATATGTAAATTATTTACATATCAGCAACTTTAAACACTTACAAATGTTGGTAACACTATTGTGTCCTTGTTACTTATGTTACATGTACTGTACTTACCATAGTAATATCAGTAAATTATGCATAATTACCTCAACCAAACCCTAATACTAACCTAACCCTATAGTAAGTACATGTTGTTAATATTACTCAGTATTTAAATATTTAAGTACACTGTAACAATGACATAATAATAAAATGTAACCCAAACGGTTAAGAATCCTTATTTCATCTAATACTGGATTCATGGAATTACTTAGTTAGTTATTACATAATTATATTATGTTTTCAATCACATTTATTGACCGCAGTTGACTCAATGAGACCGTGCTGAAGACGCAATATTGTATCAGTATCAATACTGATTGTATCAGTATTCGAGTTGATTGTATCAACTCGAAGGGGTTAAAAGACTTGGTCTATGATAATAAATATTATGTTTATTTTTCTTACCATGCTAGCAAATCGTTTTTTAATTGTTTTAAGTATAATCACAAGTTCTCATCACCTACACATCTTCATCGCATCGACAATACAGATAATATTTTAAATATTATTTAATATTTCAAGGAAATATACCTTTTGTATTCATGTTGGTTTTGAAAAACATTAAAGGGTTACTTCAGCGATTTAGCATTAAGATTTGTATCAGTAGAAACCCGGTAGTATATTCAAATTATGGTACTTTCCCCCCTCATATCCCCCTGAGACGAGATAATTATGCATTTTATTTCTGGAAAAAATCCTTTTTGGGCCAGACGCTAAAGACTACAGCCAGTAGAAGGCGCTAGTTCCCGCCCACAGGGGGTGGGATCTCACTCACAGAATGTAAATGCGCATGGCCGTTCGGATCGGCCATTAATAACGGAGCGGTGCGGAGTAAATTGAGTGTTTCAACTTTTCAATGAATTCTTATGAAAGTTTAGCTTCCATAGGCATGATCTGAAAATGCGCCAGACTGGACACGCGCCGTGAATGACTGCTGCGCTTACCTCAGCTCTGCTCAGCTATTCGCTCTCGTGATGAATGAAATGTGACTCCTGCTGGTTTGTTCCATGCCTTTCGTTTGGCTCACTCACACGTTATTGAAAAGACTATAAGAAAAGACTGAATGAACTGAACGAAATGATTGTATTACTATGAAAAACAAAATGACGGTGGGGGCGGTGTAATGGTGGGCAAGTGATAACCAGTAGCCGTGGCTTTGGGAGTGGCCTCGTAGGGCAGCGAAGCAAGTGCATTCTGGAAGTAGTTGTCCTTCATCCACATGTGACAAAAATACATTTTCTGTCTTTTCTCAGTCTAGAAGGTACCAAATTCAAAAATAATTTCACATTTCTACTACATAAATGATCCAGTTTAAATGCACATTCATCTTCCTAGTGCTGAACTACCCCTTTAATACCATTTCCTTGAAGTTTCAATTTAACGACTCTTAAAATGTAATTTGGTGTAACCAAGAAGTACAAAAAATTTAAAAATGTAATTTTCATTACACCTTGACTACATAAGGTAGAAAGTAATTTATAAAGGTATTTAAGTAAAAAAATGTTTTTAATTGTATTTTCCAAAGGAAATATAAATGATAAGTAATTCACACATCCTTTGTTTTTGGGGTAGTCACATTATACAACATTTTACTATCCTGAGTTTAGCTTGCCTTGTCATAAAACGGTCAAAATAGCTGTTATTTTAAAATACATATTGACCTTGACACAATCATGCAGGTCTCCAGTGTCATCTCTATAATATCATATCCTTTTTTCTTTTCTTGCTGCATGTTGATCGCACCACATGCACCCACCACACTTTTATTTGGCGGACAAAAGTTTTTCAAATATTGATAAGCAGTGGATTTGTTTTATACTTTATAATACATTTGTTTGTCTTTTTTAATTATATAAGGCACATTGATATAATGTAAAAATGATACTTAAATATATTTTGGTCACACTTTAGATTAGGGTCCGATTCTCACTATTACCTACGACTTTTGCCTAATAAACCCTTTAATTTCTGCTTATTAATATTTAGTAAGGTAGTTGTTAAGTTTAAGTATTGCATAGGATTAAGGGATGTAGAATATGGTCATGCAGAATAAGGCATTAATATGTGCTTTATAATAAACAGCCAATATCCTAGTAATATGCATGCTAATAAGCAACTAGTTAAAAGTGAGAATTGGACCCTAAACTAATGTGTTACCTATATTTTTATTGGAAAACAAAATATTACATTTTCTTTATTTTTTTATTTTATTTTATTTTTGCTGGGCACGTGTGCACATTTGGAGGTGTTATGAGAGCAAACTGTGAAAACTGGGCTTTGGCTGATCCTAATCTTTATATTACATCTCCAGCTCTGCATGGAAAGCCAGTTGGAACATAAATTAAGTGGCTCCATCTGTGTCTGTATAATGAGGAACCAGAACATTAGCGGATGATGATTCTATAGACTCAGGGTGGTAGTCTCATTTCAAACTTTCTACAGTCGAGCCAAACTGATCATTTAGACAGACAGAATCTCAAACACACACTGCTTGTTACCCCTATAGTCAAAAGACTTGTTAATTAAGCCGTAAATGAGGAGAGATGAAACTCTGAGTCAGCAGACGATGTGAAGCAAAAGCATGATGAGACACGACTGCTGACTGTGTTCTCATTAAATAAATGTCCTTGAATACAAGGCCAGCAGATGAAAGAAAGTGAATTCTGAATGTCAAACACTGATAGGTAAATATAGTGGTCATATCATTAATATGATCATGTTTGTCATGATTTCTGAATTACCCATTTTTGCAGAAATTAAAAGGTGCAATAAGTGATTAGTAGGGGTGTGATGAGATCTCGTGCCACTGAACTGTGACGTTGCGCATCAGAAACATCAGACTTGTATTTTAAAATGCGCATTCAGCACCACCGCTCCCTATTCACAAAGTACGCACGATCGTGAAATTGAAAGTGAAAAATAAACGGGAGCATGCATTCAAATGTGATTTCAATGTCACCACTGTTTGAAAGCGGCTCTCTGAGGCACGCAAATATCTCCCAATATAAAAGCTATCTCATTGTAACCATCTCTTAGCTCTGTATCATGCTTGAAGAAAAATGTGGTCTCTATTTGCACATTGAATATTGAGTACTTTGATTATGTTTATTGTTTGCACTTAATATCTGATCAATTTGTGTTCAGTAAGGAGGTCAAAAGAAGCTCATGTGCAGTTCTAAGGTCTGAAGAGACAATCATACAGGAAAGGAGCCAGTCAGTTGAGTTTTTAGCAAAACCTTTACAGTACTTGTTGTCTTTTACTGCATATGATCATTCATACTCAGAAAGTAGAACTGAAAGTACATTCATTGATGATGAGTTAAAACATGTCAAATGCACCTGCAAACAGTTTTTCTAGTCATGCATTTCATTATTGAGGATTTCTTACAAATACTATATAAAAATCTTGTCTCGTCTCGTTCCCGTGAACCCAATCTTGTGTCTCGTCTCGTGAGATAAGTGTCTCGTCACACCCCTAGTGATTAGCTATCTACAGAAACTGTAAAAAAAAATGTTATGCTGGTTGAAAGTCTCATATCTTGATAACGATCACTATGTTAAGTGGTCTAAATGTATTTTTATAAATATATATATCGTCTGTGGAAAGTGTAGGACCATACAATTTATATTCAATCATTGCATTTGGTCCGAATGAAATGATAGCATGTGTTCCCTGTCAGACAACGTGTGTTTGCACACCACTGTGCAGCCTGTTCACACAGACATCGTACGTTATCAGCGTGTTCACGTACGCTGTGCAGGCAGAGCAATAGTGGTAGGCAATCAGTTGTTTACATTCGTAATTGTAGTACTGTTACTCACTGTACTGTAAAGTTCTCTCACCGGTAAATGATACACAATGTAATCCAATAACGTTGTCTATGGTCGCATCGCTTCTGGTCTGTGCGCGTTCATGTGTTTTGGAGGAGACGTGGCTTTGGACTGCGACTTGCGTGTGATCGTTTTTATTCACACTTAAAAAACACACAACTTGGCTCCAAATTAGAGACTTGAGAACAAAACAAGTATTTGGCTCTAGAAATATTCTCTCACTGAGTGGCCATTTACAGGAAGAAAAACTCTAAAATGTTTTTTGTTTTCTTTTTAGATGAAGGGTCCCTTCCTTGCCAACGTAGATGATAATGAATAAACTATTAAAATGCATGGTATTAAAGATTTTAATTAATTTTTGATTCCATAATTACAGACAGACAGAAAGACAGACAGACAGACAGACAAAGAACAACCAACATTTGACATCTGTATAACAACAACATGATTATACTCATCATTAGACAGAATTTTCCTGATCCTTGCTGATCCAATCATAACAGTCGGATATGCTCACCTAAGTGCCCAAGGCTCTCTGCATAGCATTAGTTAGGTTTCTTGTCATTTTAAGCAAGTCTTTACTTTCCAAGTGCCGTGCAGGAGAGTGAACCCTCCCGCCAGTCTGCCTGTCACTTTTCACTCATCATAGACTAATTACCCAGACACATCTAGTGCTATAACGCGCTCCTATCATGGCACATCTGTGCCTTCTGCTCCCACACAATGCCACAAATGAAACAGCCTCAGCATATGCGAGAAAGATCTTCTCCAGTAATAGAACTATTGTCTGGATCAGATCAAATCTGCACCTTGAGTATTATCCATTTTCCTTCCATTAAGGAAACATCCTGCAATTGAACAACAAGATTCATATGCAAGAATGATTTACTAGTAGAGAATCTAAACCTTTACAACATATTGTGGCAATATGATCAATCCTCTGTTTAATTCACTTTACAGAACATAAATTATATTCACAAAATCTCACATGCAGCCTCGCAATTGTATTTATCAGATTCCCACCAACCAATCGGGGGTGGCGTTTACGTATAGAAGAATATGGCAGTTGCCATACCCAGGCATTCAGACAAGCAGGGGAAATAAACAGGTCATGATGCTGCTCTGTAGTTCTGATGCAGATTTGAAAAGCAAATTTAAACAGCCTAATGCCGTGTCCTAACCAGATGCAATGCAACAAGAATTTCAGCGGCAAACCAGTCTCGACCCGAGATCAATCAATCAAAGATCACAACCAATCAGAAGAGCGTGTGGGTGGGCTCTCTGTGCGCACTGCATTCTCAACTAAATTCCTAAATCTTACACAATTTTAGCATGATTAAAAATACATAGTGAGTGACTGAATTTTTTTTAAATCATAGAATACACTTGTTTGTTCACCTTGAGTTCACAGATTGATCATTGTTGTTTCCTTCAATTTATTTTCAACATCTGAGGTGAATTATCCATTGTTGCTTTCAGTTATTCTATAAAGGTCACGAAAAATGATATTCAAACTCACTTTAAATTCTTTTTACATTAAATAAAGCACATAATCTGCACATGTCATACTTTGTAAGTTGTTCCAGCCACAATGCCGCAGAAATGAAAACTGTTTGTAAAATAGAATTGTCGTGAATCGTCGTTGCGGCTGGTTAGTACAAAAAAATTCTGATTAACAATCTCTGATTAAAAAAAAAAAAATTTCATGTGTCGCGTTTGGTTAGGACACAGTGAAGGCTTATAGGGCTGTTTCAGTATTTGCATTAAGTCTGTTAAGTTTTTTGTCTGTTAAGTGGATTTTTGTCCACAATTTTGTTGATAATTAGGGAATGTCGTTACATGGCCAGAAGGACTCATGCCATACTCTAGGTTTTTGTGAAACGCCTCCATTGCGACCAATGAAAATGTGTACTCTAGCTTCTGAGAAATTCACGGTCAATGTCTCCACTTTGGAATTCTAGGAACATTCCTCCCTAGTGTTTTAACATCATATTTCTGCCAACGTGCTCTTCTGCAACCATAGCCTTGCTGTGTCACGTGTCATTGATTTACTGTGAGCATTTAAAGAACATGGCGCCCAACGCAGGGTCAGCGTTCGTTGCAGCATGGAGCCAAGGTGTAAATACGCCACATCACTGGCCCGACAGACTCGGTCACCGTCTGATAGGCTTAGAGGTGCAGCAATCCATTATTTTGAGCTGTCGATAATTTGCGTGAGGGGATTGGTCAGGGGGATGATAGCTCGAAGGGAAGGGGGTTTTGAGCTGGTTTGATTTCCTCCAGGGCAAGGTTGCAAAGGCAGCACACAATTCAGGCAAAGCACAAGATCTTGATTTAAGACGACCAGTCAATGTGGATCCAAGGCTCAGAAGGAGCGGTCTGAATCATTACTTGGCAGGACAGCGAACAATTTGCTGCAGTCTTTCCCCTCTCCTCTTTTCCTCTAACATCTGCCCATTTCTTTGTATCCCGCCCTTTTAATTTTAAAATGACTGTTTTGAAATTGTCTTTCCTATAATTGTTTTTGCTAATTCATTTGTGCTTTTACTGTAACCCATCCATTAAAATAATATAAATCTGTTATTTAGGAAGGCAGAATTATGGGTTGTGAACTTAGGCCAGTGTTCAGATGCAGAGTGGGAAATGCACTCTGAATAAGTGTGCTTATGTCCGATTCACTAAAGGAATTATGAAAATAATATATACTCAAAAGTTTATGTCCAGAAAGATTTGTATGTTTTTTAAAGTATGTATGTAAGTATTGTATGTCTCTCACCAAGGTTGATCAAAAATACAGTAAAATAGCAAAGTTATTAACAGTTGTACTGGAGAAAAGGGGTTAAACTCCCTCACTCTGTTATATCATCCTGCCACAGCAATAATTTTCTTAATGACATTGATTTTGCCGGTTCGCATTTCAAACCTCAAATTACAAAACAAATTGCCTCACTGCCAAGAGGGGCTGATGTATCTGAAATAGGACTATTTGTCTTATTAGGGTTTGGCCACTGAACAAGTCTTTTTAATCAAATGAGCACAGCTGCACAGAATCATACCAAGCAGCGTGAACACTGAAGGAAAAAGAAATCGCTCAAAATAGCATGACGCTTTTACATTTAGTGTCAACAGGATGCATGGCTGAAAAGAACAGTGCGAGAAGTGTCGCCTGGTGATGGCTCTGTAAACATACTGTATATGTGACAGGCATGATTTGGAGAGAAAAGAGACTGAATCGTGTTTTCTTGGTTTTCAAAACAAGTAGTCTGACAGCTCAGCATGATCTCCAAGCTTCCTCAGGCCTGAAGGCAGACTCATTGAAACAGCACTCATTAGCATCACGAGTCAAGCACTCATTGGTGGCAAGAAGTTTCCTCTTCAAACTCAACAAACTAACTCCAAAGCTGAGTACTGCTGTTCTAGCACCTTGTCAGATAAACTGCAAAATACACTAATAAGAGAAGAGATGGAGGACTATATAAACCTGTCAACAATGAATCACAAAGTAAGGCTATGGCGTGAGAACAGATTCATTAACAGGTTGATTCGAGTCAGAACTAACATTGACTCTGAAGACCATCTAGAAACAGCAGGATCAATGATGTGACACTCACGTATTCTATGAATTAATGCAAATCATACATATTTGAATACACCTACATTATATGGACAAAAGTATTGGGACAAACCTCTGAATTTTTGAATATAGGTTTCAATCAGAACCATTACCACAGGTGTATAAAATCAAGCACCTAGCCATTTAAAAATATTTGTAAAAAAAATGGGTCGTTGTGAAGACTTCCGTGACTTCAAGCGTGGTGCTTTCACAAGTTCGCACTTAGATAGAAAGAATGTTATGCACATTTGGCGTGCTGTCCGAGGAGAGGGCTCCGAGCTCTGTATTTGGCCCGAACCCAGAGTACTCCGCCCGTATCTCTGGTTTAGGAAAGTAACCATGTGAGTGTGGTGGAGGGATGCTGCAAAACTTGTCGAGGAACATTGGTGAGTTGACTGGGTATTTATATAATCAACATAAATATAAAATAAACAAAATGTTGATTACTGATTGCTGACAGCTGGTTGGAATGACATGATGATTAGATGGATCATTTGAACATGCTCCTCCTGAACTTTGTTAATGAAACATCATGTGATAGGACGCCACCTTGTCGATTCGTGAAATTTTAGCCAGGCCTGCTAGATAGTTCCACGGTCAACTGTAAGTGGTATTATTGGAAAGTGGAAGGAACAGCAGCAGAGCAGCACATATTGTCACAGAGCGAAGTCACCAAATGGATGGTGTGTAAAAGTAAGCAACACTCTGATAATTCAATAGCTGAAGAGTTCCAAATTTCCTCTTTCATTAATATCAGCATAAAAACTGTGGTTTCTACGAACGAGCAGCTGCATGCAAGCCTCACATCAAGTACAATGCCAAGCGCACTGCCACTGAACTCTACAAATGGACCTCGATGGCAACCAAAATGTTGAAGGTCCAAATCAATGAAGTTTCAAAGGGCTTCAGAGGCTCTGCACGATCCCAGCTGAGGAATAGGGTCTTATCTAGCGAAACCATGGGTAATTAAAAAAAAAAAAAAAACATTTATATACGTTTTAACCTAAATTGCTCATCTTGCGCTGCTCTGCGATGTGCCACGGATTGCGCAATCATGACAGAACGGTCACGCTAGACGTAGGCGGAAGTACTAAAGACTAATACAAACGCCCTTTACAAAAAAAAAAACTCAATCTCCTGTAACGGAGACCAGCTAGTAGTTGAAAATGTCTGATGGATTCGCTAGATAAGACCCTATTCCTCAGCTGGGATTGTGCAGAGCCTTTGAAGCTCTTCGAAGCGCTTTGAAACTGGATTGATTTGGACCTTCAACATTTTGGTTGACATTGAAGTCCACTGTGTGGAGAAAAAATCCTGAAATGTTTCCCTCAAAAAACTTCCACTGAAGAAAGAAAGACATGAACATCTTGGATGACATGGGGGTGAGTAAATTATCAGGAAATTTACATTGTTGAATTGAACTAATCTTTTAAACGTGTTCTGTGGAGATGAATTATACTTTTCATTTTGGCAGTCTGATGGACGAGTCTGGGTTTGGCAGATGCTAAGAGAACGTTACCTGCATGCCTGCATTGTGCCAACTTGGAGGAGGGATAATGGTATGGGGCTGTTTCTGGTGTTAGGTTAGATCCCTTTCCAGTGAAGGGAAATATTAATACTTTTACACACAAAGACATTTTGAATAATGCTAAGCTTCCAACTTTGTGGGAAGAGTTTGGAGAAAGACATTTTCTATTCCAGCATGACTGTGTCCTTGTGCGCAAAGCAAGGTCCATAAAGACTGGATTGGATGAGTTTGGTATGGAAGAACTTGATTGGCCTGCAGAGAGCCCTGACCTCGACCCCATCGAACACCTTTGGGATAAACTGGAACAAAGGTTGTAAGCCAGGCCTTCTCATTCATCATCATTGCCTGACCTCACAAATGCTCTAATAAATAATAATAATTTGTTTATATAATATAGTGCCTTTCTACCCACAAACTCAAGGTCACTTTACAATACTAAGTCCAATAAACATGACAGCAGGCATAAAGACGGGCATAAATGTACACTGAGTGTAGAGAAATATAACCGAATCCGAATCAGAATAAGAAAGAGCTTTATTGCCAAGTGTGCTTGCACACACAAGGAATTTTTCTTGGTGCTGAAGCTTCTAGTGCACATATACAATACAAACACAACAAGAACATAGTAATACAAATTCTAAAAATAAAAATATGAAAAATAGTATAAAAAATATAAGGTCACAGTTACGTTTAGTCAGAAAATTACATAGAGAAGCGTAACGTGAACCAGGTCATGAGACTAGGAGTCAGAAAAACTTAAGGTGAAAAGATATGGTGGGCTTTGAAGTCATGTAAGGAAATGAATAGAATTCCAGAGTGTGGGGGCTATGATACAGAAGGCCTTGCCACCAAACAATGCTATTTTGTGGAGCAGGACCAGCAATAGACAGGATTCGGAGGACCTAAGAGTGTGGGCAGGGGTGTAGAAGTTAATGAGGTCAGGAACACATTGTTGGGGGGGGGGTAATAAGGCTAATAATAAGGATAATAATGTGATGAGGAGTACTTTATATTGCATACAGAAACATACCGGTAGCCAGTGTAATTTGCATAAAACAGGAGTTTCTTGGTACACTCTAAAAAAAAAAAGGTTCTATAGCATCAAAAATGGTTCTTGGCTCGTAATCATAGGGGAACCTTTTTTAGTGCTATATAGCACCAATTTTGGTGCTTCAGTGGTTCTTCAGCGGTTCTTCACTGGTTCTTTGACTAAGGTGCTATATAGCACCGCTACCATATACAGAACATGTTAAGATATGGTGCTATATAGCACCAAAAGTGGTTCCTCTATGATTACGACGAAGAACCATTTTTGGTGCCATATAGAACCTTTTTTTTTTAGAGTGTAGCATAATCTTCTTTAATAAGTAATGTGGTCCAACCAAAGGGCAAACATGCACAAAAAAATTTAATTAAATCAAATGAAACAAATCAAAACATTTTACCTTGAAAAATATGTTAAAACATTTTTTTGAAAATAATTATTGTACACTCACATGTATAAGGTGCAATGAAAAAATCATTACTTTTAATAGATGACTTTTCGTTAAATGTAAATATTTAGAGTAGTAAAAACATTTCGCATATCAACATAGAGTAAATTTCTCGGGAAATCGGCTTGCGTTTTAAAGTAGATTTTCAAAAGATGTTTCCTTTTCTTTATTGTTGATAGTCTTTTTTGTCATTGACCCGCTGACATTTGGAAACAGTGGGGAAGAATAGCTCATTCCCCATCACCATTGCTGGAGATAAGTTATGGTTCTCCGTGACGTTGAAGCTATTCTTACTCCAACCAGGGAGATATGAATTGAGAAATAGAGGTTAGATTGTTGTGTTGTCCCACTGAGTCTGGCATTGCTCTGTAATCTCTTTAATCCTTCTTTATGAGTTTCGTATGAAAACACTACCTCCTTCGCTCAGCATGATATCATTATACAATGCTGATTCCTCACACCTTGTCATTTCTCCTCTTGATGGTTATGGGTCTCCAACTGCAAATGTTGAATCCAAAACAAGCTAATCTTCCAGCGATCCCTCCCTCTCTGCCTTCCCACCCAGCAGAGCACTTAATTTAGCTTGATATTCCATTGCGGTTTATCCAATGTCAATAGTTACATCAGGGCAATAACTAGATGACATGGAGAGAAGCTGCAGGGAGAGAAAAAAAAAGAGTGAACAAGTGTGCGTGTGAATAAAAAGCAGCACCATGCTCTCCCTAGCAGTAATGCCTTTAAGTAATTTATGTTCTCGTTCGGTGGCAGAGAAGAGGTTGATGGGATTACTTGAGAGACTGCAGTGGATTAACACTGAAGAAAGTCTGAGGGGAAGCAGACAAACACCTGGCCCTCACATACATACACTAATTACCATGGCGGTGCTCATAAAAACCTGAAGACATTTCACTAAGTCTCTCAATGGAACTGTTGAGGATCTGTCTTCATTACACAAGTAGTCTTTGGCTAAGTCAATGTGAGGAGTTCTCTCAAAGTGCTTGGAACAAGACTTATTGACTGAAAAAGAAAGGCAAAGATACCCAAGAAACATCCGACACAAGGTAACCAAAAGTTTCTGAAGCCACTGATTATCGATTATGAGTACATTTACATCAGTTTATTTCATACTGACATTTAAAGGACTTCCAGTAGACAAAAACTCCATAAAACAGTTTTAAAAGTAAATGATCTAAGACAGGGGTGGCGAACTCCGGTCCTGGAGGGCCACTGTCCTGCAGAGTTCAGCTCCAACCCTGATAAAACTCACCTGCCTTTAGGTTTCTAGTAACCCTTCAGACCATGATTAGCTTGTTCAGGTGTTTTTGATTAGGGTTGAAGCAAAACTATGCAGGACAGTGGCCCTCCAGGACCGGAGTTCGCCACCCCTGATCTAAGACATGTATACAGTGCGTGCCATTGTAAAAACTGTATGTGTATCCCTCACAGCCTCGATTTCATCTACGTTAAATCAAATATGGCATCTCACCCGACTAAGGTCTATGCTAAATGTGACCACACATTTACAGCACTAGCAGGTTTTCCTTGTTTTAAGTATAAATAAACAAGTGAAAAACAATCTGCCAACTAGTTATACAAAATACACTTTTATAATTTAAGACAAATAATTAAGAATTAATATCTTGTGAACTTTTGCTTCTTGTTTCAAACATTTTTAGGTATTTTAACTGAAAAACAACTCAAATTAGTATAATTTTGCAGCGCATAATGTTGCTATTTCAATACAAGCTTTAGTGGTTGGCACGACAAAACACATCACATAATGTCAATTCAACTCTACAACCGAGAGAAAAAAGCATATCAAATCTACTCTCCAACAATTCATTCATCACAAATCTGTTTGTTTCAATGGCCTGGCTCAAAAAATTATCCACCTTTTCACTTAAATCATCAAGCAAAATACTCCCAGAACAACATTTTACATGCTCATTATGTAAATATTTGGTTAAAAACAAACTTTTGTTCCAAAAACAAAGATTTGTTCCAGTTAATGTAGCGTGTTTGCTAGTTTTATTTGTTCTGTTTTCTGTAAATGTACCAGTGATAGTTACCTTATCTGGGAAACGTATTGTTTTTGCAAAAGATAAATATTGTTCCTTCAGCAAGCTATTAGTAATTGGATAATAACCTTAATATTAAGAAGTATTGCACCTTTAACTCTTTCCCCGCCAGCGTTTTTTTTTTTTTTTAAACGTTGCCGCCCACCGCCAGGGTTTTTGATCATTTTCACAAAATTGAATGGCCCATATAATTATTCTAGCTTCATGCATTCCTTTTTTATCAACACTTAAATACGGGTACGTTTCATAAAAAAGCAACAAAAAGCTGAGAAAATCACGTTTTTGTCAAAGACAACATCCAGATCAGATTCAGAACGATGATCGAACACAGATGGAGTAGATCGAGTCCATCAACACCCCTAATGCTTGCACAGTCCTGGAGCTCATCCTGGGTCGACATTTCATTCAGTAACATTAGGCAGTTTTGATTTATATGATGTTTAATGTTGATGACCACGTTATTTTACAAATGCATCTGCTTGCATACGATCTCTTGTTTTTTTGCGTCTTCCTCGCTTGTGTTTTGATCAGGAGATTCTGTACTCATTCAGAATATGCGTAATAACAGTGAAAACATGGAAACATTGGCGGCGAAAGAGTTAAATAGCGTCACTAGTTAGCTATTTTTGTTAGTAGATTGTGCATCTTGAATGTATCTTGAAGGGATAGTGCACCAAAAAATGTTAATTTACTCGCCCTTTTGTCATTCCAAACCTATAACATGAGAATAAATGTTTTTTTTTTTTTTTTCCCATATAATGAAAGTCAATGGGATCCAAAACAACATTAAACCCTATTGACTTTCATCGTGACACAGATCTTATTTTTAATATATACAGTATGTTCCGTTCCACAAAAGAAAGACAAATGATGACCGTATTTTAATTTTTGGGTGAAATAGCCCTTTTACTTATGAGTAGCTTGCAGCTTGGCAAGCCACATTTTTAGAGCAGCTTCCTGAACGCTGTAAATAATTGAGACCTTTTGGGGAAATTACAGAATTGATTTTGATTGAGTGCATTGATAGAACTGCATAAAGCAGCAAAAATGATCATAAAAGTAATTAACAGCATTGTTGCCAATCTGAATGTGAATGTAAACTGTCAGCGGCGCTCACTCCTACTTTCGCAGTCTGAGAGCCTTCATGTGGCAGGTGTTGCAGTCAAACAAACACGTACGCGTTCCACATGTGTCACATCCTGTCATTGACAGGCGCAAAACCACTTCACCAATCCGACCCGTCTGGCTTTTTTTTTTTTCACACTGATTTCATTTGTCACAGTCTAATTCACTATTGACACAAAACATACAGCTCTCATTAGATCCTTTATGAACATTTTCACTGCTAATGTGGGAAGTCAAAAACACATGGCAGATGGTTCAATCTTTCTAATGAGAAAAGATCATCAAAAGTTGCATGGCTTGAAGGTTGAATAAGATATAAAAAATGGAAGTGTAATAAAATGTTTTTTTATGGTGCTTTTGCGTTGTTGAAATAATGTTGCTATATTTCTGTCTTAAAAACCTGAGTGAAGACTTTCAGACAATCCTGTAGGTCTAATGTATAATCAATTTAGAAAAATATTTTAACATGTGGACAGTAGCAGAGCTGTGAGATGTTACTCTATTTAACAGTACAAAACTGACATTACCATTGACCTCTGACCTCAATGTCATCGGTTAAAGAGACCAACAATGAATATTGTATTTACTCAAACTCACGTTGTTCCAAACCAAAATATGTATTGATGCATGCATATAAAAAGTACATTAAACATGGTGTGCATCGTCTAATAGGCTTAAACAGATAGTTCACCCAAAAAATTTAAATTGTGTCATCATTTGCTCACATTCGAGTTGTTTCTTTCTTCTGTTGAACACAAAATAAGATACTTTGAAGAAAGTTGGTAACCAGACAGTTGGTGGGTCCCACTGACTTCCATAGTAGGGAATAATGGCTACCGTCAACTATTTGATTACCAACATTCTTCAAAATATCTTATTTTGTGTTCAACAGAAGAAAGAAACTCATAAAGGTTTGGAACAACTTGAGGGTGAGTAAATGGTGAGAGAATTTTCATTTTTGGGTGAACAAGTGTTTTTTGCTAGTTTCAGTCTGACACAGTTATCATTTTAACGTCCACCGGCCATTTGTGTGCCTATGGTGCTAGTCTGAAAACAAGGTGTGTTTGTTGGCGCGTTGCCATTTTGAGGCAAATGAAAACGACTGCTCCATTGACCAACAAAAACCTGGTCTAAAGTCAATGGTGCAATATTCTTTTTTGTTATTTAAAGAGCGCGTTAGTAATATAATATGCGCATATAGGCAGGTGCACAACACGCGTACACTCTGCTTACACACACAGGGCAGCACACAAACTTTTTTAATTTTGTTTTTATTTATTTTTTTTTACTTTTTTATATTTTAATACTTTAAATATAAATATTTTATTTATTTATTAAATTTATTTGACATGGACATAACAATTACATTGGACGAACCATATGCATTTGCTTGAGTGTTTTAGCACACATGTTAATTTTCAACACTTCCAAGGGAGGCTTTTTTAAACAAGGATAAAAAAAAAAAACATTAAAAAAACATAATAATAATAAAAATAAATAATACTAACAAAATATATAATGATAATAATAATGAAAAAAAAAAACATTTAAAATTTATTTCATACAAAGACTATACAGCAAATCAACATAATCAGACTATGTGAGGCTATTCATGCGAGCACTGTTGTTTTGTTTTTAACCATTGTTTAAGTGCTCTGTAAAAACTATTGCTGTTAGTCTCTAGTTTTAAATTAGCAGGTAAAGCATTCCAGAGTTTTGGCCCCTTTGCCGAAAAAGCAGACTGACCAAAAGATGTCTTACACTTTGGGATAGTACAGTCGCCACTAACAGTGGCTCGTGTGTTTGCCCTATGTGAACTCTGATGCCTACTGACCAATTCAGAAAACAGAGGTGGCATGTGATTCATCCAACATTTAAAAGCCAGTTTAAGATAATTAAAATCGACAAAACTGTTAAAGCTAAGAAGATTATGCTTTTTTAAAACATTACAGTGATGCCATCTCATAGGTTTCTGGTCCATAACTTTTATTGCCTGTTTGTATATTGAACTAATAGGCTTTAATTTAGTTAAGGAGGCTTGTGATGTAATGCAATATGATACATGTGAAAATATCATTGCATGCATGTATAGTTTTGCAGTTTGATATGATAGATCTCTTCTAATAATACGAAAACAATTTAGGTTAGGTTTAACCTTCTTACTAAACCTGACTATCAAATTTTTAATTCTTGTCTATGATGCCAAGATACTTGACTTCATTCATTGATTTGATTACTTACTTCTTGATCCGCACATCAAATATATCACTTGCAGGCCTTTCTTGTTGGAAGCACATAGAAACTGTTTTCTGCACATTAAGAGTCAAATGAGACAATCAAGCCAATTTGAGATATTCTGTAATGCCTGTGTCAGATGCTCAGCTGCCAGTCTGAGCTTTGCAGTGGATACATGGACAACAGTGTCAGCTGCATACATTTGACAGCTAACACCGGGACAGCAATTTGGTAGGTCATTTATACATTGCAAACAACAATGGGCCAAGTACAGAGCCTTGTGGTACTCCCATGTGGTTGGCATGCAAAGATGACTTCACCCCATTGACCCGAACACATTGCTGTCTCCCACCCAAGTAAGACCTAAACCACTGCAAAGCTTCTGATGAAATTTTTAATTGATTTAATTTATTTAGTAAAATACTGTAATTATATACTGTGAAAATACTGTGAATACTGTGAAAATACTGATCCCTCCTCAGAGGGATCTGCCATGGAGAGCCGTCTAGCAGAGTTATAATGTCCGAGAACCATGCTCGAGTGGGCCACCGGGGTGCTACTAAGAGCAGGCTGATGCCCTCCCGGCGGACCCGCTCCAGAACTCCCGGGAGCAGAGCGATCGGGGGAAAAGCGTACAGACGGAGCCTCGGCCACGTCTGCACCATGGCGTCCAGCCCTAACGGGGCTGGATCCTTGAGAGAGAACCACAGTGGACAGTGGAATGTCTCTCGAGACGCGAACAGGTCCACTTCCACTGGGCCGAATCTCTCGCACATGGTCTCCACCACCTCTGGGTTGAGCCGCCATTCCCCGGGCCTCAGCCCCTGCCTCGACAGGACGTCTGCTCCCTGGTTCTGGTCCCCGGGGATATACATCGCTCTGAGAGACGACAATTTCCCCTGGGACCACAGGAGGATTTGATGCGCCAGTCTGCATAGAGGGCGCGACCTCAAACACCCCTGGTGGTTGAGATACGTGACAACCGAGGTGTTGTCCGAGCGTATCAGGACATGGTGGCCGCGGAGGTCCGGGTAAAAGCTCCTGAGAGCTTTGTAGACCGCCAGCATCTCAAGGCAGTTGATGTGCCATGAAGAATGCCGGGTCTCCCACAGACCTCTCGCAAAGCGGCCGTCCATGACCGCGCCCCAGGCAGTGAGGGAAGCGTCTGTTGAAACGGCTCTCCGGCAACATGACGTTCCCAACACTGGCCCCTGGGACAGGAACCAAGGTTTCCGCCATATGACGAGGGAACGAAGGCATTTGCGCGTTACCCTGATCATACAAAACGGATTTCCCCTCGGGGAAAACCCCTTGGCCCTCAGCCACCACTGTAGGGGTCTCATGTGCAGCAGGCCAAAAGGTATCACGTTGGCTGCTTCTGCCATGAGTCCCAGCAGTCTCTGAAACTGCTTCACAGTGAGGATGCGGCCTGGCTTCACTCTTGAGACCATCGCCTGTATGGACTCCAAAATGAGCCAGTCGTCGATGTAATTGAGTATACGGATGCCCTGGAGTCTCAGAGGAGCCAGTGCTGCATCCATACACTTCGTAAAGGTGCGAGGGGAGAGTGCCAGACCGAAGGGAAGAACCCGATATTGGTACTCTTCGCCCCCGCTTGTACTTCCTGTTCCATAACCCGAACCTGCTCGGGGCTGACCACAGTCTGGACCACTCCCTGAAACTTCGGGGGAGGGGAACCGAACTGAAGCCTGTAACCCCGTTCTACAGTCCGTAGGACCCAAGTAGACACACTCGGAAGGTGAGACCACGCGGCGAGATAATCTACTAAGGGAACTCTCGAGGCTGGTCTCGGGTGTTAAATGAGATTCATTCTCGACACCCTGAAGCGGCTGACCGGCAGGGAGAAGCCGAGAACGGAGCCCTATAGGTGCACACGCTCGCTGGCCGGTCGCAAGTCCTTCCGGAGGCGACGAAGGCAGTGAGCGCGCGCAGGAAACCAGTGAGGCCTGAAGCGTCATGGACGGCAGGATCCCAGCACTGATTTCCCGAGAGCTCCGGGGGGGAAACGACCTCGGTCGCTCCGCCTCGGGGGGGACAGCTCTCAGAGGTCCAGCCGCAGCTAGGACCGCTTTGTGGTAGCCTTCTTCGCCTGAAGGACGGTCCTCAGATCGACCCTAGGCTCCGAAGGCTTACCACGAGAGCGCCGCCTCATTTGCCAAGCTCCCTCGGGATGGGCGCGAGAAGCGACGCTCTCTTTTTGCACCTGTCGGTGCGAGGAGGAGCTACCTGACGGCTGAGGCTGCCTTTGCTGGACAGCCTTCTTCGAGGAGCCAGAACGGCGAGGGAGGTACTGTTGGAAGGCCGCCGCCTGCGACGGTGTTAACCGCGCCGCCGAAGAGGCCAGAAGGCGAAATAGGTTTAACCAGAGATGTCTCTCCGCGACCACCAGACCAGCCATGGAGCGGCCGATGTTACGGGCCGTCTCCTTGGTGATCCGGAGAGACAAATCGGTGGCCTTCCGCAGCTCAAGGATGTCGTCCGGAGACGGACCCTCCCCCTCGTCCAGCTCCTTGAGGAGGTCAGCCTGATAGGCCTGCAACACCGCCATAGTGTGCAGACAACTACCAGCCCGCCCAGCCGCCATGTAAGCCCTACCCACCAGCGCCGAAGTGTCCCGGCATGGCCTGGTGGGTAGCACCGGGGCCTTGAGGGACGAAGCGGCCTCGGGAGAGAGTTAGCTCGCGAGAGCATCCTCCACCCGAGTCAGCGTCCCATAACCCCGCCTGGCCGCCCCCAGCACATTCCCAAATTCAAGTGCTTGAGGGGAGGAAAGTCTGGCCGAGTAGGGTTTTTCCCCAGGATCTACACAACTCATTGTGCAGATCCTGAAAAAATGGCAGGCCCCGGCGTGGAGGTTGAGACCCACACTTGAAGAACCTTTCATCCAGCTTACTGGGCGGCTGAATTTCAGGCTCCTCCTGTGGCCATTCAATGTTTAATTTGGCCACAGCGCGGGTCAAAACCTCCACTAACTCCTCCTGAGCGGGTGCGTGACGCGATGGCTGAGCTTCCACGTCACCCGCCTCGATGCTCCGCCCATCCGACTCCTCGGAGCCGGACAGCTGAAGCATCGGGTTCTCCACCTCGCGGGAAGAAGCCGCGTCGCGGGCTTCCACACCAGGCGGGAGAACATCGGAATCCTCGGATGAGGATAGGGAAAGTGCCTCAGCAGTCCCATATCCCGTCGCGAGGTCCCGTTGTGATCCCCATGATCTGTGGCGCCGCCGTGCCTCAGCAGCGGCAGGCCCAGATCCCTGGGGATCGCGGGCTTGGCCGGTTTCATCGAACACGGCCAGCCTTGAGCGCAACACCCTGAGCGGCAGCTGATCACACGCCGCCCTAGCGTGCTGCACGCCCAGGCATTGCACACACATTAGATGTGTGTCCGTGCCCGAAAGGAAACGCGGACACTGATGTACACATCTCCTAAACTGAGCCATCACTAGTAATGCTTGCAACGTTGGTAGACAAACAACACCAAATAGACAGAGACAAAAACACAGAGCGCTTCAGCTGAAGAGCGAAAAGCTGCCGTGTGTTTGCATCAGCGTCCCTTTGTATCTTCCGGGTATGCCGTCATCTACTACGTCATGATGCACCACCAATCAGATTGGCTTGATTTCATTCATACTTCAGATGTGTAACGCTGAGGGCGTTCCCAAAGTGTCATCACACGATGACGCAGTGCGAGTTCCCTCGAAGGAGAACCTTTAATATACAAAGAACCTTTCCATTGCACAAAAGGTTCTTTGTAGCGCAGAAAGGTTATTTAGACTATAAAATGGTTAGAAAAAAATGGTTCTTTAAAGAACCTTTCATAAAACAGTTATTCAGGGAACTAAAAATGGTTCTGCTATGGCATCACTGTGAAAACCCCTTTTTGGTTCTTCCTGGCACCTTAATTTTAAAGGGTGTACCGGCGCGCTGACCATTTTTCCCGTTGTTAAACTTGCACAAGTGAATTCGGACATGCTCTAAGTAAACTTGCACCATGCGCTTAGATTGTTAAAATAGAGCCCTACATGAGGATGAGTAGATGCTGAGGAAATCTTTATTTTCCAAAGCGAAGATGACCTGAAAGCTCTCTGAGAAACACTTCAATTGATACATGATTCATTATATTATGCGACAGGCATTGAGACACATGCAAATGCTAATAGATAGATAAAATGTTATTCTCAAGTAAAATTGCATCCAGTCTTTTATAAGGAACCAATAGTGAATTCATTGTTTTTGCTTAACCACACACATAGACACAGTGAATATGGCTCATCATTATTCATACCGAGAGATGTGATAAAGGTTCTGTGCATAGAATTAGTTCTGAAGAAAATTTCCTCCAAAATGTATTCATTTCCTGCTTCTTCGCCAAGTGTTTGTGGCGTCTGTCTAAAGCTAAAAATGGCCTATTGAGGCTTGTCTCAGTTTGTTACTCATGCTTGTGGAGGCCTCAATTTCAAATCAGATCAACACCTCTTGCTCTCAGCCCTTGTGTATTTAATGTCAGGTCACAGCAGGGAGGGCTGCGTAAACCTTCAGAGGTAGAGAAATCAACTCCTGCCTTCAGCGGAGAGCAGGTATTTGTTCTCCGTCACTAGACATCAAAGTTTAGACTGACTCCCACTAGCCAGAAAGGCAGGGGGGATTAGGTCAGAGAAAAGACTATAGTTTGGTCGAGCGGCATTATGGGAGCATGGACCAGTAACTCGGGTAATGGACATAATCAAAGGGGGTTTAGGTTCAAATCGCCAGGTGTGGCTGACTGCTCATCTCTATTTATTTCCAGAGTGCCACCTGCTTTTCCACACACCTGGTCAAAGACTGTCCAGGGACACATGGGAAGAACACGTTCAATAAATGATCGGAATCCAGATAACAGTTGCAAAACTTATTACAGTTCATCCTTATAAATCTCCCTATGTACAAATATATAATGTCATAACTCTTTTACTAGAGCAATGTCTGAACTACTAAAAACAGCATTAATGGTAGCTCTTCTGCAACCCAGTGATATTGTACATTATAACAGTTTACTTTATACAACAGTTCCCATTCAGTCGGTCACTCTCGACGCCACATCGGAGTACCGATGAATAGGAATCCTAACCGAGACGTTCTTTCTGGTTCTCAAATCTGATTGGCTGAGAGCCTTTTTCAGCTATGCAATATTCCCGCAGTAACAGCACTGGGAGCGTTTCATAATTTGTATCACTACGCTAGCGACGACTAATGACGGTCAAGCAAATCCACCATATTTTTTTTACAAATACTACTATTATTGTGTCAAGGAATGTAGTTTTTAGGCAAGAATGTAGTTATGTAGACCTCAAATATGTGACTCATATATAAACATAGCGCCTATTTTACAATTTCTTTAGACGCTTTCACAGATGCAAGCTCCAGACCCTCAGCGGCCTTTCAGCGCTCATGTACCAGCAGAGAACAGCTACATCTCGCCAGTTGTTCTGCAATTTGCTGCTGACTCGTATGTAGATAGTGGTTAAACATGAGATATGATTCATTTGGGGTATATCAAACGGGAAATATCTGGTCTTCTTAATCTATTGCTTGTTCCAGAGAAAAATAAAGATTAAGAATAAAGAATCCTGTACTAGAGCGCTGCTTTGTTTGCTTTCCTCAGCGAACATTCAAACTGATTTTGTATGATGGATATAATATTATGGACATCAACCTGAAGAATGAATGCTATATAAGATGCAGGTAATACACTTGTTTAGTCAATCTCTCTCTCATAACACCATAATAAAATAAGCTTCAATGAAGCGACTCAGCATTCCTTTGTTACTAGTTCTAAAGTGACGTTTTAAAATTAGTAATGGAGGCTTGGTCACAGCTGTTAAATTGTCAACTTGAGATTTGAATGCGTGGTGGAAGTAAGCTACATACGGCCGAATCACAGTCGTGCTGATATATATCCATATTGCACTGCTACTCGTGTGATATTGCTCATTTATTCAGACCTTCGAGTCTGATTAATTGAGTTCCAAGATAGCTGATGTATATTCCAACAACAGACTTTTTACTGTTTCTTTTACTTACTTTGCTTGTCTGTGTTTGCGCATTCCAGACATATTGTCAACTCCATGTATTAGGTGTGGGGATTTTTCAGCAACTCTTTGTGCAGGGTTACAACTGTTGAGAAATAACATCTTTGAGACTGAGAAAGAATCATTCATTAATTCAAAAACATAGATTTTTTTTTTCAAGAACAAAACAAGTGACTTTCTTCATGAGTGAGTCCTTGAATTGTATCACATTTTGTCAACCACACACATTCAGGAATGAAACAAGTTACTGTATTTAAGAGTGGTTCACTGAATCATTCACTCAAAAATGTATTCAAACACTGATTCATTAAGGAAAAAAGTGACCGTCTTGAATCACTCAACAGATTTGTTCAAACACATTTAGAAAGGATACAGTTTACTGTGTTTATGAGTAAATCACTGAAATTCACTTTGTTCAAACACGCTTGTTCACAGAGGAACAAAACAAATGACTGTCCTTATAAGTGTATATTTTAAACATTCACTCAATTCATTCAAAAACACTGATTGACTGAGCAACAAAACAAGTGACTGTCTTTACGAGCAAGTCTTTGAATCAGAGTCTGTAACGAAGAGATCCACTGGAGGCAAGTGTAGATGAACCCAAGTGCAGTTTTATTGCCAATAATCCAAAGTGCGCAAACAGAAACAATGACTTGAAGTTGACTTGACAAAACAAAGAACTCACCAACAATGGTACAGGGGATACTACTCAACACACTGACAAGGCAAACATGAGGACTATATATACAGAGACTAGGGGAACACATAACTATGATAACCAATGAACAACCAGAACTCAACCACATGACAAGACAATGAACCAATGAGAACGTTGGACACATGACTAGACCAACCAATGAGAACATGACACATAGACAAGGGAACCAATGAAACAAGACACATGAAACTAGGGAAGCACATGACATGATCACATACAGTAAGAGCAAGGAGGTCACATGACAAAAGTGCACATGGCAAAATTACAAAATAAAAGACATTAAAACATAAATGTGAAAAAAAAACCCGAAACCAACCGTGACGTAGACACACAATGGTTGATTCTGCTGTGGCTTTGTTTTCATTGGTGTGAAAATTGGAGTAAAAGTTTATGTTACTCAGGATTAACAATCTGGACATTTCATATAGAGAAAAAACTTTGTTTTTCTAGATGGATCTTTAAAAATGTATATTAGTCAAAAATAAACGTTCTCTTGCAGAAGTGGCTGTTATTTAACGTTTCTTTAAAGAAAAAAATCAATGTTACACAATCATATTTAATTTTCACAGCTATACTTTCACATCTTCACATTGATTTGTTTGACAGTTTTCAGTTTTAAAGTTTAATTTTTAACTCGGTCACAATGGTAAGGAGATAATAGTCTAGTATTTAGAATTGCCCATGACCCGATGGACCACATCCATCTTGAATTGAACAAGAAAACAATCTAAGTACCAGATATTTACTCATCAGACCGGTCCCAGTTTCCTTGCCTAAAAAAAATGAGCAGACAAGCACGGCCACTACAAAGCACAATGGCCTTCTGTACAGATAAAACACAATAAGCAGAGCGAGGAGAGACAAAAACAACTTTGAGCGATAGATCGGTACACTGCACACAGAGATAGAACAAGATTGAGAGCACTGAAAAATATTACAGGCCAGCGAGGTTCCAGCATTACAAGAGAGATACTCCTGCTAATTCAACCACACAATAAATCAAGACCTCCTGAGACCACACTCCAACCTCAAAGAAACTCACAGCAGATCGCATTCTCAGTTTTCATGGCCTGAAAAAGCTACATTAGTATTGCTGGAATGGGTTGCGTGATGTGCTAAATTGATGAGTGAGGTTTGCCTTGGCAGGGCCATCTCAAAGGTAGTCATTACCTGGCACGCAAAAACCACTAGCAATTTTGACATTTTGTTCAAATGTGTAAATTAGCAGCCAAAATCTTGATTGGAAGCTTTGAAGAAAAATCACTAATCCATACAGACCTCCGGCCATTTGGGTTTGAAGAGTTCTGAGGGATTTTATTCGACTAAACTTTTAACTTGTCCTTGAGGCAGACTGCCTAGACACAAAGACAGGCGGGCAGCATGGCGCACACTTCAAACACATCATTCTTTAGGTACAGAATCCTGGATCTTCTGCCCTACTTGACAGCCCGATATGGGATTAGAGTGAGGTTTGTCTGGAGCTGAAGCAAATTAGAGCTCCGTCTCACCTCTTGAGCTTGGACGCATGCTTTTTTCTGTTCTGCGGTTACCCTGTCGTGCTCACTCTCTTTCAAAGCGAAGACTCCCATTAGCACCCAATGTGCTAAACAGAGGCACATTAACACACCTGTCATAGACAAACACACATGCTTTTTGTCACTACAAAGGGTCCTTGCTGGAGGATGGCAGGATGAAAAGGAAAAAGGGGGAGAGGAGGAGTGAAAGAGAGACGCTGGTGACAAAGCTGTATAATGAATGGGAGGAGAGACAGTCAGGTCTGACAGGAGATCAGTTGGATTCTGATTTAAATACCGTTTTTATTCATATTACAGAGCTGTACTTGCTGCGGCACCCCTTCATATTCGTTAATTTGAAGGGTGACACAGTCTAGACTCGTGTGGAAAGTGCAGCCGTGGCCAGATCAAATGTCAGATGGAGTCTAATGAAAGAAAACAGGCTAATAAATAAACATAACCCAGGGTGAATTTTCAGAGGCTCATCTATTATTTACTGCTTAAAAGTCATTACCCATACAGAAGGAACAGACTTGCTGGTATAAACAATTATTCAGAGGTGGGCTTGAGTCAGTTAGTTGGTTTTTGGTTGGACTTAAGCAAAATAAAAGTAGAGATTTTTTACTTACAGTTTTCAGTTAGTTCCTCAGCTGTTTTTAAAACTGAAAAGAGTAGTATGTCCGAACAGTGAGAGTGAAAAGTACCCAGATGACCTACTACTTTCATCAAGTTTCTGAAGCACGCATTCGATGGACACTTTACTATATATATGAGGCCAAGGGAGAGGATTTATAAATGCTAGTGAAGTGACACTGAAGCTGGTAGGTCGGGTGACAGTAACAATATGGCGGATGTAGTAGTACGTCCAAATTTCATTCATACTACCCATATTCATATAGAACATACTTTTTTAACAGCTGCGAAGTAAATTCATATGTAGTACCTACATAGGCAGTATGCAATTTTGAAGTGTAGCTTTTGCAGTAAAGATGTGGTCTCTAACCTAGTGAAACCTAGTAATTTCAATAGGAATGAGCGCAAGAATGAGTGAGGGAGTAATATATTTAAGTTGGTCACAGCGTTTCGGCATGTTGAGTAGGCTGCTTGGTTTGAAAGTGACTTCTGTGTGAGCCGTAATGAGGAAAATAGACCTTTTTTGTTTGCAATTTTTTTGATAATTTCTCTAATCTGACCACACCTGAAGCTTATTTTTTTTAACTAATATCAATGTAATAGCATAGCAATGTTACATCACTGTGTTTTTTACGAGCCTGATCTCACAAAAATGCGTATAAATAATATGAGTGTGCAATCTCGTGGAGTGTATATGCCAAAATGAGTTTTGGCGTGCATATGGTACGCCGTTTTTCGCATGAATATGATACGCACTTTATGGCGTATTATACGTACGAACCCCCACCCCCATCCTACCAAAAAAGCGTGTCATTTACACGCCATAAAGTGCGTATCATTTGCACGCGGAAAAACTGCGTAGCATATGCAGAGACATTCCACGAGATTGCACACTCATACTATTGATACGCATTGTCATGAGCTTGTGTTGGTTTTTACATAATAACATTGTTGCCGAACAAATTGAAGCAATAATCAAACAGAGTTGATAAGTCTGATTCATCTTTCTATCTATCTATCTATCTATCTATCTATCTATCTATCTATCTATCTATCTATCTATCTATCTATCTATCTATCTATCTATCTATCTATCTATCTATCTATCTATCTATCTATCTATCTATCTATCTATCTATCTATCTAGCTATCCATCCATCCATCCATCCATCCATCCATTCATCCATCCATCCATCCATCCATCCATCCATCCATCCAATCCATCCATCCATCTCAGATATTACATTTCAATGTACTACCCCCTAAACCAGATCTTTCTTTAGTAGCTTGAAGTGTAGCTGAATACATTTTCACAAGAATATCTTCACTATCAGAGTTATGAGAAAGTTATGAGAATTTTTTACCTTGGGAATCTAGTTTCAATGTAGCTTCTTCAACACTGAAGAGTTTGCTTTTATTTGTAAAAGTGATTTTTGCAGTGCTGTGATTTGACCAGACTAAAGGTCACGGTTCCGCTTGTGTCTTCTGAGAGGTGTTGAAGTGGTCGGTGTTGTTATTAAGAGCTTTTAGCAGCTCGATGGGCACTGTCTCACACACAGTCCGCAGGTCACACAATCACACTCCCAGGGACGACATGCCAAACACCAGCTCTGAAAATGACTTGAGGGGCCTTTGTCAGCTCCCAACAGCAGCAGGGAGAAAGCCAGAGGACATATGCCAGAGGACATACGCCCGGTCTGAGAGCTATTTGATGTTATGTGGGATAGATTTTTTGCCACCAGGGTTTCGGGGGGGGAAAGAAATCGATTGGGCACTTCAGAGGAACTTCACCTGCCTGCTAACCCGTGACGGACCCTGGACTCCCTACTGGTTGAAATCAGAGGTGTCAGAGCACACAACAGCTTGATTTAACTATGGGAATCTCAGCAGAGAGCCTGTCGTGTGGTAAGGATACAAAGACCATAAGCCAGTACATTCTTATTGGACAAAAAGCAACTTTGCTATATGCTTCGCTCTAAAAAAAATGTATGCCTTGAATTTTATTTAGTCTTTTATTAAAGTTTTTTTTTTTCTCTATCCTGTGGCTTTTAGATAATGTTTTTCAGCAAAAGCTTTGAACATTTTTATTTTATATATAAAATTTACAAAAATTCCAGAGCTGTATTAAATGCATGTTGCCAAAGGCATTATAAATACCTCACCCTTTGGCTTAAAACAACATTTATTGTGGTTGAAATTGTACTTCCATGTGTTTATTAAAGATAAAGAAAAAAAAGAAAATTTCTGACAATTAAAACTTAAGACAATATATTCTCATAGAAAATGTGTATAACTAAATGTGTTTCACAATAATGGGTGAAAAATTTTACTACACAGTTATTACAGTCCCCAAATTGAAATTGTACACACTGATGCTAAATACACCATGGGGCCCTATCTTGCACCCAGCGCAATTGACTTTGTACACCGACGCATGTGTCATTCCTATTTTGCACCCGCGCAAAGCGCGCTTTTCCCTCCACAGAAGCACGTCGCTAAACTAGTGAATGAACTTGCGCTCCCTGGGCGGTTCAGCGCAAAAAAGGAGGCGTGTTCCGGCGCAAACAATCCCTGGTGCTATTTTGCTGTTCCATTAAACAATTGCGCCACTGACCAGAAAAAACCTAGTCTAAAGTCAGTGGCGCGTTGTTCATTATGCTATTTTAAGGGCGCATGCTTGACCATAGCGTGCACAACGCGCATACACTTTGCTCATGTAATCTACACAGATGCAACAGTTATTTTTGCAAATCATAAATTGTTACACTAAAAAAATATTAACACATGAGATGACGGAAATCATTGTGGTGTGCCACGAAGATGTGAAAAAATAGGCATAAATCTAGTTTACAAATTATTCAGGCTAATTATTTATTTAACCGGCGCTATTTTGGGTGGGTTTCTCCCATCCCCATACAACACAACTTCTCTGTCTTTCACTGCTCTTACAAGAACATCAGTCTCCTCGGCTGTGAACCGCTCCTGGCGTGCGCCTGGTAAATACGCCATAATAATAGCAATCCATAATGGAACTTGCGCACCTGCTTTTAAAGGGAATGTTGGATGACGCTCTGATTGGTTTATTCACGTTACGCCCAAACCACACCTATGAATAATGAAGCTACTTCAGACCAACCCATTTTAGATTTGCGCCGGGCGCAAGAGCCATTTATCCCGCCGGGAAAATAGCAACAGCGCCGAGACCCACCCACAAAGTTACTTGCGCTTTGCGCTTTGACACTTGCGTTTCAGATCGTTAAAATAGGGCCCCATGTGTTCTTATAATGGGCATTAATAATCTCATAAGCTTTGGAACATATGTTAAAAAAATGAAGAAGAAAAAAAGGGCAAAAAAAAATGCATGTAACTTTTTTTATGTAATAATGTTAAAGTTTTTAAAGAAATGTATACACAGATACCAAGCAAATCAAGCTTATTTATGTATTTGTTTATTTAGGGGGATCTCTAGATCTGTAAAGGAAGAAAACCTCCAGATTTAGGCACTTTAAAACCTTAACATTGTTTACATGACATTTATACAATGGCTAAAGCAGAGGTTATCAAACATTTTGGTTGCTCCCCACTTTAAACCTTTAAAACAACCTGAAAATAAAAAAAATCTGAAAAATTATGAGAATTGAAAGATTTTTTTAATTAAAAACCTGCAATGAAAAACAAATGGCAATCGCTTCACTTTGTGTTGCTGTTAAAACATTGAAAAGAATAACACTAAGAAAGAATATTCAGAACATAACTTTAATTTACTTAGCAAAAAAATAAAAAATTCAGTGGCTGCAGTAAGCTCTTTTGACGGCCACCTCAAAAAAGTTTTTTGCACGTCTTCTCTCCAAACCACGGCGAGGTCACAAAAGCAGCTTGTGATGCCGTCCGCTGAAGAGATGCTTTCCTATGGTGAGAATCTTGTCGGGCTTGTTCAGACGGTGCGAAGTCAATGGTCTGAAGAATAAAGTTTCAGAGGAATTGCCGTTCGGTGCTGCTTTATAAAAGGCAGAGAGCCAACAGCCATTTATGCACTCAAACGCCATTTTCATGCTGTTAACCGTTTTTTTTTTCCCCCAGTTGATCTTCTGCACCGTGCCCCACTGCAGTACCTGTGGCACCTGCATGTTCTGTCTGAATGACACGTTCACAAATGGAACTGATTTGTTGCTGAATTCGGGAAAATATAATATACATTTTGATGTGTTCCATTTATAAAAGGACAAGCACTGTACATTGAACTTTTGTGTTCCACAGAACAAAAGGGGAGTTTCTTCAGAGGAGGCAAGGTAGGCAGTGCCTCTAAAGCAAGGAACACACCAAACCGACGCCGACCAACTAGTAGCGACGAAAGCAGATTGCAGAGTTGGCTCACGTCGGCAGCATCTGGGTCCAAAGTTGCCCTAACACACCAAGCAGACGCTCGACATCTGACGGCAGCATGTCCGTTCTGCGTCTGCGTAAGAGTAAATAGCTTTCCATACCAGCTGGTGGCAGTAGTCTGTTTTCGTTATTCAAAGCGGGAAACCGGAAGAGCTACCCTGTATACCCTATATAAACAAAGCACCTCATAATCTTGCTCACCACAGATGCTCACTTCTGTTTTTTTTTTCCTCGTGCACTGGTTCGCTAGCAGAACTGCCAATCAGAAGGATCAGATGGCCCGACTGACCGACAAGTGCCGACGCCGATTCAACATGTCGAATCGGCTGAAAAATAGCCAACGAGGACCAACGTCAGCCGACGGTGCGGAACACACAGAGAAAACTTTGGCCGAAGTTGGCCGACGCACGAAAACTGCCCGACGGCCAACAGCCGACAGTCGGCTTGGTGTGTTCCAGGCTTAAGAAAATAATATTACAAAAAATAAAACAACGCAAATATTACAAAATGTGACATTAAAAAGAGTATAAATCACTCATTTTTCTAAAGTAACACTGTCCAACAGCGACACCGCAGGTCTCTCTTGCCTCCCCTGAGCCCATTGAGTTTTAACATACCCCCTATATTGTGCGGTGGATTTGTTGAGGGGTAATTGAGAATGAATGGGGGAAATTCATGTGAGAGGAGGTCATGCCTCCATTGCACTATGACTGGTTATGATTGGATATGATTGGTTCATGCGATAAGTCCCACCTCTTGTTTTGCGAATCAGCCTGAAGTAACAAAATGGTGCCATTAATGGGAAGACTAATAAAAAAGTAAAAAACTCACCATCTTCGAAATTAATGCTTTATGCCACGTCAAAATCAAACTTGAAATGGCCTAAAAACATGATGACTGTGAGGGTTTTTCAGTGAGCAATCAGCTTAGTGAAATTAAAGGTACATTTTGACTTTGTCTCATTTCAAAACACCACTTCACACCACAGAGAACAAGGTGAGTTTGGAGGGATTGTTAAAACAAATTAAGGACATCATTTTCATTTTTGTGTGAACTATCCCTCGGAGTTACCCATGTCATGAATCATTTAGTATATATTCTTTATAATATTTCCTGTAACTCTCATAGAGCAATGGAAAGCTGTTGGTTTTAATTACGTAGCAGCAGTAAGGAAGCAGGATCAAAAGAGTGCAAACGAAAAAGAGAGAAAGACTTGTCTCTATTGTTCAACTGAGTGTTATAAAGCAGCCTGGAATCGCTGTAGATATAAACTGCAGAGAGGGAGGGAGAGGAATAAAAATCAAGGCAGGATGGGGAGGCAAGACTAAAAAAGATTATATGATGAATAGTTGTGCATGAATGGAGCGTCTTCTCTCTGCACTACGCACACACATACATATACACAACACAAATACAAAGCAGGTGGCATGATCAATAGGGCCGATGGTGTGTTTAACTGCGCCTGAGTCTGTGTGCATTAGATTGCATGAGTTCACTTCAGTGCATCCAGAAATTAAGATGATTGATTTTTTGTTTCTCCGAATCATCCTGTCACTGTAGGTACAGATCAGCGAGCTTGGCCTGCAATGACCGGTGGGACTGCCACCTCGAGATGGAGGGTTTGCGGATGAAAGGGGACAGAGGTGGGAAATCTGGATGAAAGACAGAAATAAAAGGATTTGGAGAAGGATAAACAGCTCTGCATTACGCCCTCCACTGCCACAAACAAACACATACACTTGTGCGTTTTTGGCAGGAGAGCAAAGCTTGGAGGTTTTCCAAGAAAGAAAGTGGAAGGAACCGAGGACAGAACGAAGATATTAGTTTGATGGAAAGAGGAAGGATGGATACAGGACAGGGCAAATAAACAAGAGAATGAAGGGAAGATGAAAGAAAAAGAGATCAGAGTAAGGTGTTTGGAGATAACAAAATTAACAAGAAATGCACACCAACTTACTTCCTTCCCAAGCATGTGCTTACGATAAATTAGGGATAAAACGGTATAAAGTCTATAAAATATAGACTTGTATTAGAATCAACAACATGTCTATGGCAGTGGTTTTTAAGGAGTTTCTTTGACACGTAGCACCTACCTAAGCATTGTTGCAGACCGTGTACACCCTTTCATGGATTGATCAGGCATAACATTATGACCTGAAAATTGTGTTGGTCCAAAACTCATTGTTGTACTCTTCAAACCAATCCTGAACCATTTTTGCTTTGTGGCAGGGCATATTATCCTGCTGAAAGAGGCCACAGACACCAGGGAATACCTTTTGAAAAGGTGTACATGGTTTGCAACAATTTTAAGGTAGGTGGTAAGTATCAAATTAACATTCACATGGATGGCAAGGTTTCCCAGCAGAACATTGCCCAAAGCATCACACTGCCTCTGCTGGCTTGCCTTCTTCCCATAGTGCATTCTGGTGCCATGTGTTCCCCAGGTAAGTGACGCACATGCATCTGGCCATCCATGTGATATAAAAGAAAACGTGATTCATTTAGAGCAGGCCACCTTCTTCCATTGCTCCGTGGTCCAGTTCTGATACTCAAGTGCCCACTGTTGGCACTTTTGACGGTGGACAGCATGGGCACCCTGACTGGTCTGTGGCTATGCAGCCCCATATGCAACAAACTGCAATGAACTGTGTATTCTGACACCTTTCTATCAGAACCAGCATTAACTTCTTGAGCAATTTGAGCTTTGATAGATACTGACCACTGCAGACTGGGGACACCCCACAAGAGCTACAGTTTTGGAGATGCTCTGAACATTCGTCTAGCCATCACAATTTGGCCCTTGTCAAACTTGCTCAAATCTTTATGCTTGCCCATTTTTCCTGCTTCTAACGCATCAACTTTGATGACAAAATGTTCACTTGTTGCCTAATATATCCCACCCACTAACAGGTGCCGTGATGAAGAGATAATCAATGTTATTCTCTTCACCTCTCATAATGTTATGGCTGATCGGTGTATATATATATATATATATATATATACAATAGAAACAATAGAAATCTATGGTATATTCTCATTTAGATAGATTCCTAGTAAACATTTGTGTGAATGATCTGTGCAAGGCATAAGTAACCTACCCAGTAAGATATTTGGTTAAGAGGAAGAACAGAAAGAAAGGCCATAAAGTTGGCCAGAAAAGTGAGTTTGAAGACCATTAATAGCCTATGGTGTGCTGTTGACCATACATCCACTCATCCTGCCTGTTCGCAGCAGCCCACATCAATTGAAGACGAAATGCATTAGTGGCCATGCCTGCCCTGATCTGCTCCATCACACCACGACACCATGAGCGTTTTAACTGGCCCTGTCTCCTGTAGCTTTGGTAATGCATTTATGTGACATTTATATGAACATTGTTATTCTCTTCTCCAGGCTTTTTGGGCTTATAATTCACTCCGCAGTGAGAAAAAAAACAAGATGGAACATTGTGTTATTTACTGTTTATTTCCTTCCTTATTGTCCTCCTACATATAGGCAGTAATTGTTATCAGGAGCAGATATTGGTGTAGATACCACAGACAAAGCCTTACACCACACGGCAAGATACCCAACAAGGTCATCATGATCTAAGGGACAGGCATACATATCGGAGTATACAGGAGAGGTGCTTGTTGATTATGTAAAGGGTCTGTGGGGCTCTGTTGTGCAGAGCTGCTTGTGCTTAATAAAGATTCATGCAAGCAGACGATACCCGGCCAAGCGGAACCACATAATTTACTCAAACAAACCTAGAACAAATGCCTCATACTTCTTAGATTCATTTCTCTTTCTCTCTTCAAAGGGAAGTCCAAATGAAATGTAGTCAATGCAGGATTAATTTCATTGCTATCCTATTGCCGCTGTAAGTGATTTCAGCACAACTAGTGACACCGAACGGAATTGAGAAAATAATGAATGTTTCAATTTGCATGTCGATGCTTCAGATAAATAAATAAACAATTTATATATATGTACACACACCGATCAGGCATAACATTATGTGATGCACTGTGTATTCTGACACCATTCTCTCAGAACCAGCATTAACTTCTTGAGGATTTTGAGCAACAGCAGCTCGTCTATTTGATCGGACCACATGGGCCAGCCTTCGCTCCCCACATGCATCAATGAGACTTGGCCGCCCATGACCTTGTCGACGGTTGACCACTGTTCCCTTCCTTGGGCCACTTTTGATTGATTCTGACCACAAGAGCTGCAGTTTTGGAGATGCTCTGACCCAGTTGTCTAGTCATCACAATTTGGCCCAAACTCGCTCAAATTCTTACGTTTTCCCATTTTTCCTGCTTCTAACACATCAACTTTGAGGTCAAAATGTTCAATTGCTGCCTAATATATCCCACCCACTAACAGGTGCCGTGATTAAGTGATAATCAGTGTTATTCACTTCACCTGTCATAATGTTATGTCTGATCGGTGTATATATGGCAACGGCCATTACATTTTTCTGTTTGGCTGATAAGTTATGGAAGCAGAACTTTATTTTGACAGTACTGAGAACCCAGTGTTTTATTTAGATTTTTGTCAAATTCAAATATATATTTTTAATTGATTCATTTACAAATAATTTGTAATTATTTTCTAGATATTATGTAAAATAAATATAAATTTGTGTTATATACTGTTACTTATCTTAAAATTAAATAGTGTGATATCATATAGGCATTTATATCATTCATCCTCTAAGATGTGGGCATTGGCCCTCAAAAAAAGAAGAAGATGAATCAACCTCTAATAATAATAATATTAATAATAAATCAATACTCTGCTTACATAGCCATACCCATTCCGAAAGACTCCACCCACTCTCAATATCTGTCCCCACCCCCTCTATATCCCGATCTCTGTCAGAGATCCACCTCTGTGCAGGCGTCACACGGATACTAATCTCTCGCTGTCTGTTGGAGCTGAGACAGTCCGTGTGTGTGTGTGAAATGGGAAGCAACGCCAGAGACTGACTCTGCATACCAACACAAAAAAAACAGAGGAAGAAACAAAGGCGGCATGAACTAAATAAAATGGACTAATAACACTAATAACAAGGCAAATACAGTATAGTGACTGTTAGAGAATAAATATGCATTTACATATGTGTATTAAAATAAGACTTACTGAAGGACAGAAGGAGCTGGAAGAAGGGATTTGTGCAGCATCTTTCAGTCGTAATGGCTTTATCTACTTGATTATAACCTCATAATATGCTCATTTAACATGTAACATTCTCTCTGATTTCACTCCCTTTTACAGATCTAGTCCCCACGTTTCCGTTGCAACCTCCCCCTCTTCCCATTTGTCTGTCTCCATTTGCATTTCTCCATCAGTCTATAGAGTATATAGAAGGCAAATTAATGCAGTCTTTGGTCTACTTTCATGGCTTGATATAACAAGACAAATACACATGATATTTGCCGCTCCTTAGCTTTAGCAAATAAGCGCTTCTTATCAAGAACCATTTTGGAATGGCTATATTATAAAGATCTAGATTATACACTATATAGGTTCTCATCTCCGGGTTAGTTTAGTCTTGTGTGTGTTAGCTGTAGCTATATAGCTCATGCACATAACTGAAACTTTAGCAGATTTACACATTTAAAGGTCCCATGGCATGGATTTTTTATTATTATTTTATAATGTTTCCTGTTTTATTGTTTTATTTTATAAATGATGAAAGGCATTTTTTCTATACTGATTTTAGCCCTCTGGCTTGAATGCTCTGTTTCAAGGGGCGTGTCTGCTGTGAGACTTCAGTGAAAACGCCCACTGTTGTGATTGGCTGATCCAGATGAACCGTCAGTGTTGATTATAGCATTATTTTTTTTTATCTTTTTCCATCACATGAACGGCTGCAGTGTTGAGCAGTCTTGTTGATCGCGTGAATGCAGTGATCTTGTCATTGCAACGTTATTTCTCTCACAAAATGCTTTGACCACAACTAACAGCAAACACGACGTCGACATGGTGTCATTCGTTATTATGGCAGTTTGGACAAGTGTGCACATACACTTGCGACGTGTGATTGACAGATCCGGACATTATAAAGAGAGTGCTCTTTGATCGCTTTCTGTAGTTTAATCATTTAAATAACGGATTTGTTTCATGCTACTAACAGAAACGATGTGAAGTTTATGGTTTTAGTCACTGGCTTGATTCACTAATGCATTACGCTAAGGGCATCAAAACGGCCAGTGGCGTGACTGACAGTATTAAACGTCTTTCTCTTCTAGGCAAACCAACCTAAAATACTGATGACTCCTCCTGCACTAGACTGATTTCTGTCCAATCAGATGTACTCTAGATTGTGCCTCCTTTTAAAGGCATAGTTCATCCAAAAATGAAAATTGTCACAATTGTCTCAAACCTGAATTACTTTTTCTTCTGTTGAACATAAAATATTTTGAGAAGAGTCCCCCCCCCCCCCCCTTCTTAATTCAAAACTGCTAAATGTTTCTCAAATTACATTGTTTTATGGTCTGTAGAAGAAAGAATTGGTGAGTAAATGATGACAGTTTACATTTTTGGAATTAGCATCACCTGCAACCAACTAGCAAGTAGCGAATCACATTTAAAGCACCAGATGGTTTTCTAAGAATTTCAATAATATTAAATTGGTAAAGTCTGATTAGACATGTTTGTATGCCATTTAAAAAACAAACAAAAAAAATTAAAGGGGGGAAAAATGCAAATTTTACATAGGCCTATGTATACCTTGCATGCATTGTAAGCTGTTTTGGACAAAAGCATCAATGCAAATGAATGAATGGATATATGATAGTGAATCCTCATTGTGCTTGGATTAGGTTTCACACACATACAGTAAAGATGCAGTGGGAGTGTTTGGGTAAATGTGGATGGGTTGTATAATTAATATTGTTTGTCTTCTAGTGTGATATGTGAAGCAATGGAAGGGCTTTACTAGACACTCAACCCTCATTAACGCTGAAGAGCATTTAGAGGGAAAAATCGCTCCACTTAGACTAACTATACAAGCACAAAGATGCCATAGCACAGAATGGTTATTTGGACATTTGGGGCTTTTAATTTACACCACTGAGCAATCTTCAATTGTAATTTAAACATTTTTACAGACCTGCATACACACAAACACATGCTCACTGCAACATTCTGAAGTGCACAACAGCTTGGGCAAGAATAGAATTCACACCTTAATAGAAGACAACGATGCAGGTGACGTTTTCACTCCTGGGAACAGGAAACAATGACCAGCGTGTTCTCATCACAATGACAATGGAACAATAAAACCGGTGTTGCTATGACAATGACAACAGATTGGAACATGACTGGAATCATTGTCATAGACGTGGACAATTCTGTAATATTTGTGCCTTGAGGAGAGCTTCATATAAGAAAAACCCCAAGTGCAAGCAGATGCTCAAATATATTAAATTGTCCAGATGTTTGTTTGATTATGACCATTATAATCAGTTGGGGGGGATTTTTTTAACACTAGTTATTGGTTTCTTTCCTACTAAGAACTGTGGAGTATTTGGTATTAAATGGTAATGTATTAGTACTTTGATGCAGTTTTAGGCTGCTGTGAACACACTCATGACAACTAAACCGAAAACTGATTAAACAAAAACATATACATTGTACAATCACGGTTAGGTCTAGCGTTTGAGAAGAGGATGGTTTGGTTTAGCTAATCCAACTCTTGTACAGTACACATTATAATGATTTTTTCACTTAAAAGAACCGTTTATGAATGAAACTCCACTAGCACAAACACACATGCAGCAGAATAAATCAATCAAAATACATTTGTATTGTAGTGGCTGGCCGGATTTGGCCCGCAGGCTGGACATTGAGTATCCCTTATCCTCTCTCGTTCTCTTTTTCTGTCTGTTAACTAATGTGTGTGTGGAGCCCAGCTTAATGGGGTGAAAGACTACAGGGACTGAATGATAGGGGCCAAACGGCAGGTTTAAAACAAAGGATCCAGTTAATCCTCATCCAAACACACAAATACTCACAGACACACTACGGCTCAACCACACCACTCCCTTGATCTGGGCTGTTGAAACTGGTGTGCAAATCCACACAAACTGAACTGGTGAAAAAGGACTAATTACATAATTTGGTGAAAATGATTGAATTGAAATGAAACTGATATTATGATTAAAATCAATATATATATTTATTTTGGAGCTGCAGAGTCACTGGGAGCTTGAGCTTGTTCATGTATATTCCTACATTGAATTGAAATGAAACTGATATTATGATTCAAATCAATATATTTATTTTAATGCATTTTAATAATTATATATTAATAATAATTTAATAAATAATATTCTTTATATCTGCCAATATTGGTTATTTAAAATATTTTTTTTCCATCTCAAAATGTATTTCCAATTATCACATTATAAATTATATTGTTGTGATGTCTCTTGTAGCAATTTAAACTACAAACATATTATGGAAGCTTATTTCAGAGAATTAAAAAAAAAAAAAAAAAGGTAATTGTGACTTTTCTATATCATAATTCTGACTTTTTTTCTTGCAATTGCTTACATCTCGCAATTCTGACTTTTTATCTCAGAATCATGGAATATAAAGTCACAATTGCAGTTAATATATCGCAATTCTGACTTTATAACAAGCCATTATCTTTAAAATGTTTTATTCTGTGGCTTCCATAACCGGCTAGCCAATTGGTTGATTAATCAAAATTTCTCATTAAAATATTTTGTGATGATGCAAACTTTGCAGGATTTATGTTTTTCTAGTTTATATTGCATTTTAAGTTTAACAAGAATATGATTGATTCAAAGAGCTGCACGATTCTAGATAATTTTTTTTTTTTTAAATAGTCATGATTCTCACGATTCTGAACAGACAACTAAATAAAATAACACGTAAATTACTAGAGAATCTGACAAAATATTAATTGCTACAGTCTATTAACAAAAGTTTAATGAATTAGAATGAATATTTAAAAAAAATGTTTATAATGAATGATTCAATTACTCACTCAAAGACTTCACTTGTTTCATAACTGGATGAATCAGCATTTTTGAACGAATCTCTTGAATGAATGATTCAATGGCAAATACATTTTTAACAGTCACTTGCCGCCACCTAGTGATGTAACAATGTAATTGATACAATCGTTATTCAAAGCGCCATAATACTTTGAAAAGTTGATTTGCTCTATTTTGATCAGACATCAGTGTTTATAACTGAACTATAAACTTTTTTCTCAGTTTCATATACAATATGAAAGCAGACAATAGTCGGGTGAGATGTGCCATAGCAGTGTCCCAGATTCCAACTAACACAATGAACATGGTTCAACGCTAAACCCTCCTCCTTTTCATTATATTTCTCTCTCCCTCCCTTCTTCCCTCCCTCCAGGTTCTGGGCTAGAGCTCACATGAGAGGTGACACACTTTGAAGATAAATATAGAAAAGAGGTGCAATCCTTACACACACATGCACACAAGTCCAAGACACCACAACACACCATGTCACTCCAGATTCATAATACACACGTTCGTCCCAGAACTGGGGATTGTCACCGCTCTCCTATTGAAACGGAACGAGATCATCATAGAGTCTCCATGACAAAAACAATGGCAGCTAAGCTGCCTGACAATGGCACTGGATTGAACCTGTTGTCTTCCTGAGCCCCCATTGGGCCACCTAAGAATGGAAATCATCCAGCATTACATTGCAGAACAAAGAGCAATCAACACAAAGCAAGATGGCAGTTCTGCAGTAGAAAATCCCACCTTCCCTTTACAGGAACCCTGAGACCGCAGGCTGTTAGAGAGTTTTTAATATTAGAACATGAAATTCAGCACATTTTCTTACATTTTAAATTGCAAATAAGTATTTTTAAGAGCTGATTTGAAGCACTTTGACAGTCTTAGTACGTGAAAGGTCATGTAAAGGACTTCAGAATGCAGCCTTTGAAAGCATACATTAAACTGTAAAAGGCCTTTACTCCTGGAACTAAGAATACATTGGTAATCATATCACAACCGAAATGCTCTTATATATGGTCAAATTTACATTTGTCATTTAAAAAAAGTGCTTTAGAAATGTAAATTTTAACAAATAGTATCTTTTATGGCCCAATATACTCACGGCAGTTTTTTTTCTCCCACACTGCTGAGAGCGACGGTTAGATGAAAATGTAAATATGTGCTGCATGCTTTCCTTTCAATAACAAAATAAACACATAACAAAAAAGACAACTGGTCATAGTGATGTGGGTGTTTACACAAGCTCTGCAATTCGTCAATCAAATTTGTAAATTCATGTCACGTTTACTTATAGACCACTTCATACAATGGATTGATTAAAAAGCAAGCAGCTTTACAGTATCAAACATGAAAAAAAACTGTCTCTTTCCATTAGAATTACATAATTTTCTACTATAAAGCGGCTCTCCTCAACAGACATGTCAAAGAAGGCGGAGCCTCAGAGCCACACCTACCTATTATGTAATTGCCAGTGGAAGTTGTTTTCCAGCCGGTGCAAACTTTTCGGGAAAGTTCACTTTGGCAAGATGTTTCGAACTTATTAACGCCAAACAAACCTTTTTAGCCTGATTTTGTTCACAATAATATCCCAACAGTTGTTCTTCAATTTATCGGGGCCTTTACTGTGCTGGGCCCAAAATTAAGCATTAGCCCGGTGACCGGGGGTCAGAGTGAGAGAGAGTTTCAGGTCAGTTATATGGTGCTATTTTTGTATATGCAAGAATGACTTGATAATCTTGGTTGCAATATTTTTTTGCCTCTTTTGCAAACACTTTTGGGACTTACTTCTTTGAAGTTTATTGTTTAATTATAATAACTGTAGAGCTTCCAGCTATTATTCCAGCAACATTGTTTGCAAATAAATGTAATATGTTATAATTTATAAGTATGTGTGAAATATAGATGAAAGCAGAAATATTGTCCTGACCAGGCCAAGAGAAAAATAACAGTTCCCTTTCGTTCAGTCACTACGACGTAACGTTAGTGAATAACGAATGGGGGTTTCGCTTAGAAGCCAATTACCTTCGAGGAGTCTAACAACGCCCAATGGCAGTGCCAATGCCATGGGCATGCGGAATTTGCATACGTAACTCCGCCCCACCGTGTGGGAATATAAGGAAGTATGCTGGCAACATCGCATTATGTTTCTGCTTTGGAGCCAAGAGCATCTCTTCACTCCTGCAAGCCTGAATTCTGAAGTCTTCTCTTCAGTCTTCGAGACGAGCGGTTCTCCAGGATGTTGGTGTGACGGTGCGTTCCAGCGATCTCATATTGCCTGCCTGCTGATCTGTGCAGTGATCTGCAACAGCTGTGTGTGTTTTCCCTGGGCACTTCGGCACTCTGCAGAGCTTTCCTCTCACAAAAAGAGCTTGCGTGTGGCACGTCTTTTTCAAGACGGTTCGCCCGCGCACTTCCGGGTGCGATCGATCTCCGTTGCTGTCTATGGGCACATTCACTGCTCGACGTGTTTGGGCTTCAGCACGTTTGGGGAGTGTTTGTGGAGGTGTCATGTTCCCACTGCGGGAACGTGACCATCGCGATGTCACGGTCGAGACTCAGTGATCTCTGTGAGGAGAGAGAGTCCCCTCTGCCACACCCCAATCTACCGTCTCCGAGAGAGGTGGTACTTTGGCTGGTGGCCAGGGTGACAAGGGCGGTGCCGTGGTATTAAGAACCCCGACGATCATTCCTCAGGCCACGCCCCCCTCTCGCACATCGCTTCCCGCAAGTGCTAGACTGAAGCGGGAGGATCGTCTCTGACGCCCCGTTCATTACGTTCACACTCCAGATAGCAGCGATATGTTGATCGCCTCATCTCAAGGTGGGCTAGAGTGAGTCCTTTGGGGATGACGATTAGGCTGTGCTCCGCCTTCGAGTGTGCCAGCACTGCCGGATTCGACCTAGAAAGCTCACCTCACCTTCCTGGAATCTCACCTGAGGAGAATATCGCACGTATCCAGTCCGTGGAGTGGAATGGGTGCGGCCAGCTGCTGCACCCAGCCGCCGGCTAAGTCGCCTCAGTCCGCTCGCCACCGAGGGCACCCTCCCGCCTGGCCCCAGAAGCAGCCTTCACCTGGGCCGCGCCGTGGTGGTGGTTGCAGGATGACACCCAGTCCGCTCCTGGTGTTTAACACCAGGCTGAAGGTGGACAACTCAGAGATGGGTTCCAATTATTTCCAAGGAATGGCAGCAGTGCCTCTCCTTCCCCCGGTGGAGGGCCGGGGGGAAATCCTTCTGCTGCTGGTCCCCGGGCTAGCGGCGCTTGGAAAGAACTCGTGTCCCCATCTCTGAGGACCCAGAGACCGGTGATGGCAGTGTGTGTCGTACCTCTCTCTCGCCAGCCTCCTCTCAGAGCAGAACTCCCACGTCTGGGCCAGTCATGCTGCCTCGCTGCCCCACCCGGGGTACGTCTGGGGTTCGAGTGACCCCGCTGGTCAGTTCCTGGGAGCCTGGCTACAGCTTCCGGGACTGTCCGCTGGGTCGCGAAGACCATCAGGCTCGGCTACGCGATTCAGTTTGCGCAGGCTCCTCCCTGCTTCCGGGGAGTCCGCTCTCCATGGTGGGGCCCAATAGAAGGCCCCAGTCATGCATGCGGAGGTTGCCACCCTACTGGCGAAGGGTGCGATTGAGCCTGTCCCTCCAGCCGAAATGAAGTCCGGCTTCTTCAGCCCTTACTTCATTGTACCCTAGAAAACCAGTGGGTTACGGCCAATCCTGGATCTGCCCATCTTGAACCGATCCCTTCACAGGCTTCCGTTCAGGATGTTGGTGGCGAACGCCTTCTCGAATGCTCGTACCCTCTTGGGACCTCTCAGTAGTCTGAGATGTTCTGCAGAGGTCTCCCTTTGAGCCTTTGCGGTCAGTCGATCTTAAGTTCTTGTCTATGAAGACAGCACTCCTGACCGCATTGGCCTCCATCAAGAGGGTAGGGGACCTGCAGGCATTTTCGGTTGACGAACCGTGCCTGGAGTTTGCCTGGGCCAGCTAACTCTCACGTGTTAGAATATGTGAATATGTGCCCAAGGTTCCCACCACTCCGTTCAAAGACCAGGTGGTGAACCTGCAAGCGCTGCCCTTGGAGGGGGCATTGGCATTGCTCTGTCCAGTACGCGCTCTCTGCGCTTACATAGACAGGACACAGTGTTTCAGGACCTCAGACCAGCTCTTTGTCTGTTATGGTGGAGAGCGGAAGGGAAGAGCTCTCTCAAAGCAAAGGCTGTCTCACTGAATAGTGGACACCATTGTTTTGGCTTACCAGCAGCAGGGTCGACCATGTCCCCTTGGGGTTAGAGCCCACTCCACTCGGAGTGTGGCTTCCTCTTGGGCTCTAGCGCATGGCGCCTCGCTAACAGACATCTGCAGAGATGCAGGCTGGGCGACACCAAACACATTAGCTAGATTCTACAATCTCCGAGTGGAGCCTGTGTCCGACTATGTACTCGCCTCCACTAGTGGCCAGTAATGGACTAGGCTCAGGTGTCTTTGCTTGCTCGCCATTCCACTACACGGACTGGATACGTGCGATATTCTCCTCAGGTGAGCTTCCTGGAAGTCCTGAGTTCCTCCAGCACTGTCGACGACGACACCAGTAAGTCTGCCCTCTCGAGCCCAGACCCTTGTGTCCGGCCAGGTTCCCCGTGTGCCTGGTTCCCCTCTGGCGACCCCCACACATGTATTTCCCTCGTAAGCCTCCTCAGTGAGCAGGTGTCTTTCCCTCGGCAAGTCCCTGCCACCCCTGGGGTTAAATATCCACCCTCCGGCTGGTACCCCAGAGCTCTCCATATGCAGCCCTCAGCGGGTCATATGTGTATTCTCTAAGTCCTCCCTACGGGTAGGCATTTTGGCATATCTCCACTGGAATATGCTTCCCAGTGTACGTTGGTATTCCTGTGATAAGTGGGAGTCCTTCGTCCGTACTAGTCTTACGACAGGGCACTCACACTTACGCAGGGCACTGGAACTGCACTGCACTGGAAGACAGCCGAGTGGCGTCACTGTATTGGGACCCCCATTCGTTAGTCACTAACGTTACGTTGTAGTGACTGAAAAAAAGGGAACGTCTCGGTTACATATGTAACCCTCGTTCTTTGAGGAGGGAACGGAGATGTAACGTCCCTTTGCCACATCCGCTGTACTGCTGGAACGGCCGGGAGTTCAATCTTGGCTCTGCAGCAGATAACATAATGTGATGTTGCCAGCGTACTTTCTTATATTCCCACACGGTGGGGGGACGTTACACATGCAAATTCCGCATGCCCATGGCATTGGCACTGCCATTGGGCGTTGTTAGACTCCTCGAAGGTAATTGGCTTCTAAGCGAAACCCCCATTCGTTAGTCACTAACGTTACATCTCCGTTCCCTCCTCAGGGAACGAGGGTTACATAAGTAACCGAGACGTCTCTTATAGTTTTTTAGAACCACTATTTATAAGTAAGAAAATGCTATCGATACCCTATTTGTAATCAGTCAAAGAAAAAATTATTTTCTGTAAAAATTATTTTAAATTCTATAATTGGAATGCAAAGTGTAAATGTAAAGCAGCTGGATATAAAACATGTTAATGGCAGGTATAAAGGGGACCTTTGTGTGAGAGTATATACACTTTACTGTTAATCAAATGCTCAAGATATTGCATTGCCCTTGGTTTTAGCACACCTGTTTGGCTACAGTGTGAGAGTAAGTATTAAATGTTCTTTACAGTTTGATTTATGTGATATGTCCTTGAAGTTGATCTTCTATCCGTTTACATTAGGAATATTTTGTAAATAGAAGACCAAACACATCAGCAAAATTTCCATTTACAACATGAAGGTTTGGCCTCATCAGTGTGAAGGTCACGCTTGCTAGTTTATTTCCAAACCCCAGCACAGACATTCTGTATGCGCCGAGAAGGTTTACAAGCTCTCTGTTTGAACGCTGTCCTTGAACTGGTTTTCCGTGTGTGCTGACCCATCACTCTAGGCCATAAGTTGTTATGGAGTTAAGCCAGTGTCCGTGTGTGTGTGTGTGTGTGTGTGTGTGTGTGTGTGTGTGTGTGTGTGTGTGTGTGTGTGTGTGTGTGTGTGTGTGTGTGTGTGTGTGTGTGTGTGTGTACTCTTTGGCCAAATTCTCTCAGATGTCTTGAAGCCATTGTTTTGGCTCAGGATCCCAGCCAAACCTACTGCCACAGAGGACAGTGTGTGTGTGCGTGTCTTAGAATGACAAGAAGCAAAATCTAAGGGAGAGAAGAACAGCACAATTTTGCAAGAGAATATTTGAGAATGTCCATACTGCATTCTATCAAACTTAATTTCTTCTTGACAAAATTGACTATTGTTCCAGTCACATGACTTTTGATATTTCAAAAGGACAGGCCATTAAGCTGTGACTCCGACATTTTAAAAGGTAATCATAAAAATGTTCGGTTACACTTATTTTAAGATGTCCTTGTTACAAGCGCAATTATACATTTAAGAACTGAATAATATTAATTAACATATACTTACTATAGGGTTATGTTTAAGATTAGGGTTTGTTTTAGGGTAGGTTGTTTGTAATTATGCATGATATATTGTTATTACTATAGTAAGTACATATGTAACGGTCACTGTAAAGTAAAGTGTTACCAAATATATAATGAATATAATGCACTTTGGTTAAAGTGCCCCTATTATGGATTTTTGAAAATGCCCTTTCATGTAGTGTGTAACAGTTCTAAGTGAATGAAAACATCCTGCAAAGTTTTAAATCTGAAAGTGCACCGTATATAAAGTTAGTGTCTCTCAAAAGTAAGAGTCGACTCGGAGTCAATTAAACTAATCGTTTTTTTAAACGGATCCCAAACTGTTTCGTTGTGACGTCAAGACAAAAACATTAACATATTGCCCGTCTTATTATGCACTTATTGCGCACACAGACACCAGGGAAAATCACCGCAAAAACACTGGAGCTGATTCCTGTGGATACTGGATAGCATAATGTCAAGAATACGCTGTGCTCTTTCATATTGCATAGGTATCTGGCTAACCGGCTAACTTACGTTGTTACTGTCTTACTGAAATACTACTCTAAATCAGTCTATTAATGCAGATTGTCTGTAATTCTTACTACTTTGAGTAAAGATAAAGGATGGAGCAAGATTTGTTTTGCCAACTTGAATGTTACATCAGTCATTCATTCATGTTATAGTGCTTGGCTAACATATGTGCTGTTATTGAGACAGTTCCGCATGTGCACCACAATAAATTAGAAATACACACACACAGGTTTGTTGATGGATCCACACTTGTTAATGTTGATGGTGAGGAATTACAGTTGAAATATCTCATGCACCTCAAACTGAGTAGCATCACTGAGAAACGTCCTGCTCACGGTCCGGGTTGAATAACAAGTTCTTCCAATTGCATCATCGATTCGGCTTTGCGCTGGGATTGGTGTAAAATCAGCGTCATCGTTACTGTCTTTACAGTGTGTAATCGCTAAGCTTTATGAAGCCTCCGAATGGAGCTGGAGTTCAGATATGGTAAAGGCTGTTTGTGTCTGGAATACACGCTGTACGCAGTAGACCAATCACAACAGACTGGGCCATCTGATCAATCAGAGCAGAGTAGCTCGCGGAAAGGAGGGATTTAGAGAGACTGATTCATCCATCAAGTCGTTTGAGAATCATTGAACATTGTGGTGATGTGCAATGTATATTATGAGAAAATTTAACTATTTTTTTACCTTTGATGCATGTAAACCTGTTGTTGGAGACCTCCAAAACTAAATTAGGAAACTTTAAAATAGCATAATAGGGGCACTTTAAGAAACACAGACTGAATGGTGAGAATAACATTGAAAATCATTTATTGACAAAAGAGGATAACGAAAATATAACAAATGAAGTAATAAACAACAACCAGAGCAGAGGAGTGATGAAAACAGTCCAGTGAGATAACAGTGCACCACACACACCTTTATAATCGCTTAGAGGAATGTTCACAAAATCTCTTTGTCCTTGCAGGCGATGTCAGGCGAAATGGGAACGACAGGGATCCAGGAAGGGAGGAACACAGGAGATCGGGGCTCGGAGAAACAACACCGGTAAGTAGTATCAAGCGGTTCAGCAAGCCCTAGTCGTAGACCAGACAAGGATGGTGTGTGTGGTGCAGGCTTATATGCAGGAGTGGAGATGAGATGATTGATAGATGACCAGGTGGTGGGGATTAATATTCCGGAGAGGGTGAACGGCGTGATAAAGTGAGGGTGGAACCTGGCGATTCTGTGACAACTTTGTAATCCATTTTTTTTTTTTAAACCATTTAAATGTGATTATTAACTAATTATATTATCTCGTTGTATGATCTCGTTGTAGCGAGAACGTGCTACGATCGGTCAGCATATTGTGGCGGTTATCTGATTGGCTTTAGTAGACTGTGGGTGGAGTCTACTTATTTGTCATGTCTTGCTTTTTTTTTTATTCACAAATGTGTGTAGGAATCTACAAATGCACAGGAAGCGATTCACAAATGAATGCCAGACAGAGTTTTATATATATATATATATATATATATATATATATATATATATATATATATATATATATATATATATATATATAAAAAAAAAATATATATATATATATATATATATATATATATATATATATATATATATATATATATATATATATATATATATATATATATATTTAAATAAGCAAATCTCAATTTATTTATTTGTAATAATACAACAATTGTAACCCTGTAAAAACATGTAGAACAAATAAGGAAATTATATCATAGATAAGATAATTTGACCTTTCTAAGCCAAGACAAGGTTAATTTAGTTTAGAATTTTGTTAAAAATGTCATATTTTTCATAAAAAACACTTGTTTTCTGTTTATGTATGGAATTTTTAAAAATGTTTATACATTATGCAGTCCATCCGGAAAATATTCACAGCGCTTCACTTTTTCCACATTTTGTTATGTTACAGCCTTATTCCAAAATGGATTAAATTCATATTTTTTTTCCTCAATTCTACAAACAATACCACATTATATCAACACAAAAGAAGTTTGTTTGAAATCTTTGCAAATTTATTAAAATAAAAAATGAAAAAAATCAAATGTAGGGGAGAGAGGGGCACAACCTAACGCTTTTTGAATTTCTCAGTTTGTGTAAATCCACTTGGGGTTCAGAGTATTTATTGTTTCCCACATTAATTGCACACATGTCTAGTACAATTATCTGGTTTTGTTTCATTAATACAGTGTATACTATTTTCTTGATTTACCCCGAAAGAATGGAAGAGAAATGTGACAACATGCCCCGTAGGTGGGGTACATTGTAACATGTGGTGGGGCACAATGTAACATGACCAAATAACAGCTTAAAATGTTACCTGATATAATCAAAAAATTGTCAACAAATTGTCAAATTTGTCAACAAAATACAATCATTAACTTTTTAAAATAAAATAATGGCATTTTGTAATCATTAAAAATATAAGCATTTTTGAGTTTGACTACAAAAACATTGCTAAATACAGCTATACAGCAGAGTTCAATTCATAATAATAATTCATAATTTATGAACATTAACTCTCAGTCATTATTCACACTTTTCTCATGGTTTTTCAAAAGAATTCATAAAAGTATAGAATATAATGGCATATTTCTAATAGGAGCTCATTGTAACACAGTGTTACAACACACCCCATCTGCGCAACTGGGATTTAAATCGCGGCTCGTGTCTTCTGCTGTTAGATCATCATTAAAGAACGATCTCAACTATTAAATAACAGATAAAAGATTAAAATAATATTGGATTTGTCTTTTTTTAAATAAACACAAAAAACAGAGATGAAAACTAAACTAAAGTAAGAAATGTACTTTTGCTATGGTTAAATACATGTTCAGTAATATCTTCCAGAGATTTTTAAATTTTTGCGCTATTTTTCTCTAAATAATGTTGATATGGAAACTAGTAAATACACTAAGTTTCGTCATTCTGGCATGTGTGGAAAGGGTTAAAACATGCGCGTTACAACTAACCCCGCGTTAGGTTGTGCCCCGCGCTCCCCTACATAAGTATTCACAGCCTTTGCCGTGACACTCAAAATTGAGCTCAGGTGCATCCTGTTTCAACTGATCATCCTTGAGCTGTTTCTACAACTTGTTTGGAGTCCACCTGTGGTAAATTCAGTTGATTGGACATGATTTGGAAAGGCACATGTCAGAGCACAAACCAAGCCATGAAGTCCAAGGAATTGTCTGTAGACCTCCTAGACAGGATTGTATTGAGGCACAGATCTGGGGAAGGGTACAGAAAAATTTCTGCAGCATTGAAGGTCCCAATGAACACAGTGGCCTCCATCATCTGTAAATGGAAGAAGTTTGGAACCACCAGGACTCTTCCTAGAGCTGGCTGGCCGGCCAAACTGAGCGATCGGGGGAGAAGGGCCTTTAGTCAGGGAGGCCAAAAGGCACCTAAAAGGTTTTCAGACAATGAGAAACAAAATTCTCTGGTCTGATGAAACAAAGATGGAACTCTTTGGCCTGAATGGCAAGCGTCAACCAGGCACCGCACATCAACTGGCCAATACCATCCCTACAGTGAAGCATGGTGGTGGCGGCAGAATCATTCTGTGGGGATGTGTTTCAGCGGCAGGAACTGGGAGACTAGTCAGGATCGAGGGAAAGATGAATGAAGCAATGTACAGAGACATCCTTGATGAAAACCTTCTCCAGAGCGCTCTGGACCACAGACTGGGGAGAAGGTTCTCTTCCAAAAGGACAACGACCCTAAGCACACAGCCATGATAACAAAGGAGTGGCTACGGGACAACTCTGTGAATGTCCTTGAGTGGCCCAGCCAGAGACCAGACTTGAACCCGATTGAACATCTCTGGAGATATCTATTAATGGCTGTGCACCAATGCTCCCCATCCAACCTAATGGAGCTTGAGAGGTCCTACAAAGACGAATGGGAGAAACTTCCTAAAAATAGGTATGCCAAGCTTGTAGCTTCATACTCAAAAAGACTTGAGGCTGTAATTGGTGCCAAAGGTGCTTCAACAAAGTATCGAGCAAAGGCTGTAAATACTTATGTACTTCTTTTTTTTTTTTTTTCTTTAAATACATTTGCAAAGATTTCAAACAAACTTCTTTCATGTTGTCATTATGGGATATTGTTTGTAGAATTGAGGAAAAAAATAATGAATTTAATCAATTTTGGAATAAGGCTGAAACAACAAAATGTGGAAAAAGTGAAGCGCTGTGAATACTTTCCGGATGCACTGTAATAAACAAGATATGTACACATGTATTCAAGATGTAAGAAAATTGTTATTATGGTGTTACTTGATGTTATTATCATGTTATCACTTGATAGTTACACCACATTACATTTTTAGAGTCATTAATCTTTTCTTGAAAACTGAAAAGTTTTTTAAAAACCATTAAAAACTAACGTGAATAAAAAAAAGTACATTTATGAGAACTGTTTTAAAAGATTTTTATTTTTTTCTATTATGGACACACTTAATTGGCATTGACCCTTACAGAGCATTATTAACTACAAATTTTCTAATGAATTTTATTATACAGGCCACATAATTTTTTTGTATCTATTCACAGCTACTGTATATAAGCTATTTAAATGTGATAGCGACATATCTGGCTCAAGTTACTGCAGCTGTTCCCTCAAGAAATCTATTGCTAATATTAATAGCCTACTGCCCCTTTAGCGCTAATTCACATCAATTACCGCCAAATCAGGTAGACAGCAGGATAGCTATGAGTTTTAATCCACCGCAGAGCGCCTCCTGTGATCCAAGGACAGTTTTTAGTCAGAGACGCCCCCAATTACACAGCACCTCAGAGCTAACTGACAGTCAGTGCACTTATCAAACATGGCATCTCTGCGTGATAAGCATATTTCACTGATCCAGATTGACTCATTCTAATTCATAAAACTCCCACTCTGTTTGCCATAATTTGACAAGACAGGGACAGGGAGAAGTTTTAGGCAGAAGCAGTATGGGTGGTTTTGGGGATGTCTACTGCTACAACTGCCAGTGATTCATTCCCTTAATTAGGATGGAAACCAGTAGGGAAACGTTACCAATTTTTCAAGACACCAGACCTGTATTTATCATTTATATTTGTTTATTTGTAATGCCGCATTGCAGCAAGTGGTCTTAAGTACGGTTTTTGGATAGACACATTATAATGTGTTAACATGTAAAATAATGCAACTATATTAACTGCGGTAAATCAATTTGATGTCGATAAATAGAAAACTGTCTGTTGCAAAGAGGAAACAAATGACAAACTGTAACATAACACTCCACGGTATAAGGTACAAAAGTTTAAAAAGAGAATTTTGCTCAGTCGTGAAGTCAACAACAGTTAAGGTTCAGCTTGGTTGCACACATCAGTAACGTCCTGCAGCATATAATTGGGCCGTGACAGCTTCCTGTTTATTGAAACAAAGCTAAAAGCACAAATGGCAAGCCACGTTTCCATAAAACAGCATATTGAGTGCAGGGCCGTGTTGTGTTTGTCATAGCCTCAGCATGCTTAAGAGTGTACTTGAACAGAGACTCAGCAGGACTGCTGCATCTTCCTCTCAGGGAGTGAACTCAAATGAAACAGCACAACTTTCAGCTCAGCAGGTTTAAAAAAGTCTAACTGAATAATGAATAACTGTCGTTCTGGAGGTGTCTTTGACATTTCGGTAATAAAGCTTTACAGCAGGAGAGACACAGTCGAGAGGCTCTTTGCGCTATGCTAACAAGACGTGAATATTGCAGTGGCATTGTGAGTCTGGGTTTACATGTTTTGTACTGGTTCATACTAGGGCTGGGCGATATGGCCAAAAAATATCATATCTCAGTATTTTTTGGTTGAATAGCGTTATACGGTATGTATCTCAATATTTGTATGTTTTTCTACTTGGAATAAAAAAAATCTATTTATCTATTAAAAATCTATTATGTTATTTCACATCCTGCCTAATGTTGTCCTACAAAATGTTTATATGTAAGGCTATGAAAACAAATATAGTGAATGTAAATGTAGTCTGTATATATTACGTGCAAAAAAGGGTTAAAATCACATTACATTCTAACATTACATTCTAAGATTAGAATCCGAAAACAATGATTTTATATTTAAATTCACTAAACTAAAAAAAAAGCACAGACTAATTAGCCAACATTTGATTACCCTATTACAATTGTCATTTTAGAGTTACTGCTATCATAAAAATGCACTTAAAATTATATTTAAGGCACTTGTATTGTCCAACAACATATATAGTATATATATATATATACAGGTCCTTCTCAATAAATTAGCATATTGTGATAAAGTTCATTATTTTCCATAATGTGATGATAAAAATTAAACTTTCATATATTTTAGATTCATTGCACACCAACTGAAATATTTCAGGTCTTTTATTGTTTTAATACTGATGATGTTGTGGGGCTGTCTTGGCTGACACGCCTCTGCAGCATCGCGTGGCGGTCGGGGACAGTGCCTCTGGGATGGCAGACCGGGGTGGTGGTCCCTCTTTTTAAAAAGGGGGACCGGAGGGTGTGCTCCAACTATAGGGGGATCACACTTCTCAGCCTCCCCGGGAAAGTCTATGCCAGGGTACTGGAGAGGAGAATTCGGCCGATAGTGGAACCTCGGATTCAGGAGGAACAGTGTGGTTTTCGTCCTGGTCGTGGAACACTGGACCAGCTCTATACCCTCTACAGGGTGCTGGAGGGTTCATGGGAGTTTGCCCAACCAGTCCACATTTGTTTTGTGGATTTGGAGAAGGCATTCGACTGTGTCCCTCGCGGCGTCCTGTGGAGGGTGCTGGGGGAATATGGGGTCCGGGGTCCTTTGTTGAGGGCTGTCCGGTCCCTGTATGACCGAAGCAGGAGTTTGGTCCGCATTGCCGGCAGTAAGTCAGACTTGTTCCCGGTGCATGTTGGACTCCGGCAGGGCTGCCCTTTGTCGCCGGTTCTGTTCATAATTTTTATGGACAGAATTTCTAGGCGCAGCCAAGGGCCGGAGGGTGTCAGGTTTGGGGACCACACGGTTTCGTCTCTGCTCTTTGCGGATGACGTTGTCGTGTTGGCCCCTTCTAACCAGGACCTTCAGCATGCACTGGGACGGTTTGCAGCCGAGTGTGAAGCGGCTGGGATGGGGATCAGCACCTCCTAATCCGAGGCCATGGTCCTCAGTCGGAAAAGGGTGGCTTGCCCACTTCAGGTTGGTGGAGAGTTCCTGCCCCAAGTGGAGGAGTTCAAGTATCTAGGGGTCTTGTTCACGAGTGAGGGGAGGATGGAACGGGAGATTGACAGACGGATCGGTGCAGCTTCTGCAGTAATGCGGTCGATGTACCGGTCTGTCGTGGTGAAGAAAGAGCTAAGCCGTAAGGCGAAGCTCTCGATTTACCGGTCAATCTACGTTCCTACTCTCACCTATGGTCATGAGCTTTGGGTCATGACCGAAAGGACAAGATCCCGGATACAGGCGGCCGAAATGAGCTTTCTCCGCAGGGTGGCTGGGCGCTCCCTTAGAGATAGGGTGAGAAGCTCAGTCACTCGGGAGGAACTCGGAGTAGAGCCGCTGCTCCTCCACATCGAGCGGGGACAGCTGAGGTGGCTCGGGCATCTGTTCCGGATGCCTCCTGAACGCCTTCCCGGGAAGGTGTTTCGGGCATGTCCAACCGGGAGGAGGCCCTGGGGAAGACCAAGGACACGCTGGAGGGACTATGTCTCCCGGCTGGCCTTGGAACGCCTCGGTGTCCCCCCGGAAGAGCTAGAGGAAGTGTCTAGGGAGAGGGAAGTCTGGGCATCTCTGCTTAGACTGCTGCCCCCGCGACCCGGCCCCGGATAAGCGGAAGAAGATGGATGGATGGATGGAATACTGATGATTTTGGCATACAGCTCATGAAAACCCAAAATTCCTGTCTCAATAAATTAGCATATCATGAAAAGGTTCTCTAAACGAGCTATTAACCTAATGATCTGAATCAAAATTACACCTGCAAAAGATTCCTGAGGCTTTTAAAAACTCCCAGCCTGGTTCATTACTCAAAACCGCAATCATGGGTAAGACTGCCGACCTGACTGCTGTCCAGAAGGCCATCATTGACACCCTCAAGCAAGAGGGTAAGACACAGAAAGAAATTTCTGAACGAATAGGCTGTTCCCAGAGTGCTGTATCAAGGCACCTCAGTGGGAAGTCTGTGGGAAGGAAAAAGTGTGGCAAAAAACGCTGCACAACGAGAAGAGGTGACCGGACCCTGAGGAAGATTGTGGAGAAGGAACGATTCCAGACCTTGGGGGACCTGCGGAAGCAGTGGACTGAGTCTGGAGTAGAAACATCCAGAGCCACCGTGCAAGGAAATGGGCTACAGGTGCCGCATTCCCCAGGTCAAGCCACTTTTGACCCAGAAACAGCGGCAGAAGCACCTGACCTGGACAACAGAGAAGCAGCACTGGACTGTTGCTCAGTGGTCCAAAGTACTTTTTTCGGATGAAAGCAAATTTGCATGTCATTCGGAAATCAAGGTGTCAGAGTCTGGAGGAAGACTGGGGAGAAGGAAATGCCAAAATGCCTGAAGTCCAGTGTCAAGTACCCACAGTCAGTGATGGTCTGGGGTGCCATGTCAGCTGCTGGTGTTGGTCCACTATGTTTTATCAAGGGCAGGGTCAATGCAGCTAGCTATCAGGAGATTTTGGAGGACTTCATGCTTCCATCTGCTGAAAAGCTTTATGGAGATGATTTCATTTTTCAGCACGACCTGGCACCTGCTCACAGTGCCAAAACCACTGGTAAATGGTTTACTGACCATGGTATTACTGTGCTCAATTGGCCTGCCAACTCTCCTGACCTGAACCCCATAGAGAATCTGTGGGATATTGTGAAGAGAAAGTTGAGAGACGCAAGACCCAACACTCTGGATGAGCTTAAGGCCGCTATCGAAGCATCCTGGGCCTCCATAACACCTCAGCAGTGCCACAGGCTGATTGCGTCCATGCCACGCCGCATTTGAAGCAGTCATTTCTGCAAAAGGATTCCCGACCAAGTATTGAGTGCATAACTGAACATAATTATTTGAAGGTTGACTTTTTTTGTATTAAAAACACTTTTATTTTATTGGTCGGATAAAATATGCTAATTTATTGAGATTTGGGTTTTCATGAGCTGTATGCCAAAATCATCAGTATTAAAACAATAAAAGACCTGAAATATTTCAGTTGGTGTGCAATGAATCTAAAATATATGAAAGTTTAATTTTTATCATTACATTATGGAAAATAATGAACTTTATCACAATATGCTAATTTATTGAGAAGGACCTGTATATACAGTATATATGTATGTATATATTAGTCAGAATTATTGCGCTCCTATATCATGGAAAACTATGAAGTTTAGCAGATATTTACTCCTGACAGCAAAATGGAAATATTTCTAACATTTACAGATGGAGAATATAAGTGAAATGCAAGCTATGCACTGCGGAAAGCACTACATCTGAAACACATTAAACAGTGCAAGTTAGCCATCTATCTGTCAAGTTGTCATTCATCCTCCACCACATCTGCATCAGTCCCTCTTTTTTCAACAACATCACAACTATTTGACCGTTTGAAGAAACTTTTCAAACTCAACTGCCGTGACATTTTTTTAATTTTTTGAATATGTTGTGGTGACAAAAGGTGCGTTCATAATTACCGTAATTATGCAAACTCAACTTGTAAAACGCATTCACGTCCTCGTAGAGCCCGTAATTACAATATGGGAATTTTCTGAGAGCTCCTAGTTCTACCACTTAACTGCTGTACCACATGATCACTGCAGATTCATTTAGGCGTTGATAGTGTTGCTATAGAAAAGCATAATTCCCAGCTCAGAGTATGTCATGTGTTGTCATCTCGAAATGATGGTAATTACGACATGGTGTGAATGCAGCATATAACAACAGGTTGGACAAAGACGCCCTAATATCGGCCTACTTTTGAAAATAGATAGGAACAACATCAATATATCCATACATCCACAATCCACACAATCTTAGAGACCCACATAGCCTATGCTAATAAATACAAAGTCCAGTCCATTCTTTCTTGCTTCATGTGCAACAGCTATTGATCAAGGCTCCAGAGGAACTACATCCTGACCTGCACTTTGATCACAACTGGGGAAAGTGAACGTGTGTGAGAAAGAGGGAGAGAATGCGCATGGGATGTTCAGAATGGGAGGATAAGGGAAAGTTAAGGAAGTCATCAGAAGCGGTCAGAGAGAGAGAGAGAGAGAGAGAGAGAGAGAGAGAGAGAGAGAGAGAGAGAGAGAGAGAGAGAGAGAGAGAGAGAGAGAGAGAGAGAGAGAGAGAGAAACCGCATTCTGCATTACTGGGCTTGAGACGGGCTCTTTGAAGTTGCGGTTTGAAGATGTGAGAAGATGAGAGCGATGCTGGCTTTGCATATGCACAAATGATTGGGCCAAATGCTTACTCAGACATAAAGACAGCTAAACAAAGGGATGTGTGAGGAGAAAAAGCAATGCACAATTACAATATATCTCTGCACTCACTCTTGCTGCATGAATTAACCTGCAAAAGAAGCTCAGAAGATGTGCATGTTGGTACAGATGTGTTTGGTGGTATGAATGTTTAATTTGTTTTCTGTCAGTGGTTTTACACAAGCATTCGACCGACCACAAATATGGGGGGCTGTGTGTGTGTGTGTGTGTGTGTGTGTGCGTGCGTGCGTGCGTGCGTGCGTGCGTGCGTGCGTGCGTGCGTGCGTGTGTGTGTGCGCGTGTGTGCGTGCGTGTTTGGGACCACAAAAATCTAAGTCAAGAACAAATAAGCAAAGAAAAAAAATTCACAAAATTTGTAATAGACTAGACCACAACCATAAAGTTACTATTGGGACAGTGCTGGTTATTAAGTTGGCCACTAGTTGGATTCTAGCTGGTATTCATTAGCCTGTTCAAACAGGTCATTCTTTATGGTCGTTAGCTGGTTAAAGCTGGTAAGTAAACCATACTAGTTCAGCAACACACTAGCTAAAGGTGGTCAATTAGGTTTTTAGAACAAATAATTTGTTCGTATATAGCGCTTTTCTGGGTACTCAACACGCTTTACATATAAAAAGGGGGGAATCTCCTCAACCACCACCATGGATGATGCGACGGCAGCCATATTGTGCCAGAACGCCCACCACACACCAGCTGCTTGTAGCAGCACCAGACAGAGTGATGAAGCCAATCAGTATATGGGGATTATTAGGAGGCTATGATGGACACAGGCCAAAGGGCAAATTTGGCCAGGATGCCGGGGTCACACCCTTACTATTTTTCCGAAGGACATCCTGGGATTTTTTATGACCACAGAGAGTCAAGACCTCGATTTAACATCTCATCTGAAGGACGGTGCTCTTTGACAATATAGTGTCTCCATCACTATACTGGGGCGTTAGGACCCACACAGACCACAGCCTCACTAACACCTCTTCCAGCAGCAACCTAGTTTTCCCAGCAGGTCTCCCATCCAGGTACTGACCAGGCTCAGCCCTGCTTAGCTTCTCAAAGTAACTGGTTGACCAGAAAATTATCAGCTTGGACCAATTGGTTCTTTTCACCATACAAGACTTCCCTACTTACAGCAGTCATACTGAACGTTACGATTTCTACCATTCGTTTTTTTCTAGAAACGCTCTGGTACGAGTCACGAAACACAAGTCGTGGAAAAAGATCAAATATTTGTAGAAGCAAGATAAATTGGGACAGTTACTTCAACAAATGTGTTTTAATCTCATGTTTGCTGTTGTTAATAATACTATCGGTTAGGTTTAGGGTTTTGTGTGGATATTTAATTCACCTGACATTTAATTTCTGATCTGCTGTGATACATGCAACAACCAATGTAATAAAACCATGCCACATTGAAGTGCATCTGCTTTGGATAAAACTGAACATTATTTTAGAGCCACTCACTAGACATTTCACTTTGAAAGAGTCGTGAAACATGCAAGAACCCACGTAATATCATTTTGCAGAAATGTTGCTACAGGTTTAGTCTTGGTTGTGAGTGTTAACCCTGAACGTTAACCCTGCTTTTAGTAAAGTGAAGAGGTTTTTCCACTGAGATTTGGACATGTCTCTCAGGACCCTCACAATAGCAGCTTCCACTGCAGAAGCTTTTGACACTCAATACTGCCGTTTTTTTTTTTTTTTTTTCACCTCTGTTTCCATCCTGCTGCTTACAGGGGAGTGAGTCTTACCTATACACGCATGCAGATGCTTTCCAATAAAAGTCTAAAATGAGACAAAATGGCAAAAGTCAAAAAGCCATTAACTACTCAACAAGATGAAAGATAAGAGCACTTACTTCCAGTCATATTTGCAACAAGCTATTCCAAAGTTTAAAACTCCTTCATAAATCAATGAATACCTGCATCAATGCGGTATCTCATCTGCAAACTCATATTCATAGATGATAAGAACACTGAAGAAGGATTCACTGAACTAAATCCAGAGGCAGCATAGAACCGGGTGACTCAAATCGACTGATGCCATCCAGTGGCAAAAGCCTCTCGTTTCTCCTTTTCTCTTCCTTTTTCACACAGGATCCTTTAAGATTCCACATTTATGAAGACATAAGAGTTCAGTGTTCACTGAATCAGCACGTCACACAGACTTTATTAAATATGCAGCTGTTCCTCAGAGCATGACGCTGCCTGATTTCCATCAGCATATCAGCCTCTACAACATATCTGCGTATACATAAGTGCATAAATACATTTTAGCCAAAACAAGGATGGGGGAAGCATTATGGGAAAGAAAAGATATCTTAAACAGAGATGTAAACCTTAAAAAATTTAACCAGTATTGGAAGGTTTGGGCATTCACCCTGATTTCCTCAGGATTCATTTATTTCTGAGCTAATAAGGCAGAACTCTGTTGCTGCGGTAACAGCTTTGCCCATTTCCTGCAAAGCCCAGAGGGCTTTTCTACTTCCTGGCTCAGTCTGAAAATGAGGCGGGAACTTCCTGTTCTCTCAGGGGAACAAAACACAGCAGAGGCAGAACCTTTGGAAAACACGACACTGTCCAACACTGGATCTTTAACACACATCATCCCTGTTGACTGGCAGTTTGGGAGATTGTTTTACAAGCATTACCACAGCCACAAAAGCAGCATATAGTCTGGATAACAATTAAAGGATGTTTACAGAATCTAAATTCTATATTCAAGTGTGTGTCATGTCTTACATCAAATGTTTAGTGAGCCTGGGGCTGTACTGTCAAAAGCCCTTAAAACTTAAAATGAATTTCTTTAGATTTTATCATAAGAGTTCATTGAAAACAGCAAAACTTCTTAGGACGCAAAGTTTCCTGACCATAAAAGACAATCTATTGAAAATAAAAAAAAATGGGTTGGCTGAAAAATGGGTCTTTCATATAAAGAGGGTGGAAAATACTTCAATAATGCTTTGCTAAAATTATAAGGGGACTTTAGGGAGAAAAATTAAATTATCTTTTTTTTTCCGACCGCAGGCAAATCTGAGCCCCATGTAGGGAAGCTTTAGCCTCGTCTTTCATCCCAGCCTGACTATCAGCACTCAAATGTGAGCACCTCTCTCCATGTTTACCAAAAACATCATCTGTGAGTTCATGAACTAAATAGTCGAATCCGATTCAAGAATGAATTAGATCTTTTCAATAAATCAGATCCAGTACTGAATTAAATTTTCATGAAATTTGTCATTTTTGTCACGTGTACCTTCGTTTGATGTTTCTCATATGCAACAGAATGAAATGCAGCTCTTATCAGTTGGGCAATGTGGAAAATAGCAGGAAAAAAGGTCGCAAAATGCGACCATTTGGTCATAGTCTAGAGCTCTGGAATCATGATGGGAACCCCTAAAACATCAGATATATAAAACGCCTGACAGAACCCTTTCTTCTAAAAGTGCACAATGACACACTGTAAAAAAAAAAAATCAGGTCTCCAATTGAAAATGTTCTAGTGACTGATCACATCTAAATTTTCCAGTTGGCCAAATTGAATTTCTGTGAATTGATGCAATTTAATTCACAGAAATTCAATTTGGCCTACTAAAATTTTTTTAAAATTATTCCAATTTCATAGGTATCATTGTGGTTATAACTATGAGTAATAGTTATAACTTAATTTAATTTAATAATAAGGATTTGCTGTGTCACACAATGACGACATGCTCTTTTTAGAAATGGCATCCAATATATTAGTGTTGCTTCTGTTTGGGGTCAATTCAACTTTGTTAAGTATGTTTTTGTAGATTTTAAAAGGCCTTTAAGGTCTTGGACTACAAACACAACATGAGGGTTAAATTGGTCCATCATGTTTAGGTTTAGAGTAAGTGTTCTTGTAGGTTTGAGTGGGTGGAGAAATCTATTCCTACATTTGGTCCACCCAACAATAAAAGCCGATCAACAAGGTTATGTTAAAGAGGTCATGACTTGAGAAATCAAATTTGCCTTGATATTTTGACATATAAGAGGTCTTTGAACCATTAAAACATCCTGAAAGTTGCATATCTTAAAACGCCCTCCTTATTATAGACAAAGCATTTATTTAATCAGCCTTCAAAAACACCTCATTTTGATCTGTGACGTCACACAGGCAAGACATTTGCATAATGTATGACTGCCTCCAGAACATCGACAAAGTTATGCATTATCACACCTTAGGCTATGCCCATTTGCATTCAATCGCTTAACGCTGACATTTGCCTACCCTAGATGGGAGCGTTGTATCGCGTCAAATAGAACCCATTATAATCCAAGCACTTGAGTCTGCTGTCAAGAGGACAAATGAAGAGTAAAGGAAAGAGTAAAGGGAAGCGTAAAGGAACGTTCGCTTCGACTCGACCTGTTTAAACAGCTTGTTTGCTCATTTCTGTAGAGACTTCAGAAGGATCCCAGCATAAGGAACAATGTTTGGACAATGATGGAATTGTATGTTTGTTCAGAGCATTTGATTGTTGTCTTGTAAACGAGGCACTTTGTAATGAAAAGTTTGCAAAGAAACTTTTTGTTGAAAGATGATGCAACCAACCGTCTGACAGCAGATGGATCTGACAGCAGATGCATCACAAACCGTAAGTAATATGGCTGTCAATTTTTGAGACATAAGTGTGTAATGTAGCTTGTGTTTATGGGAAGAAGGAGGCGGGAACCGGCAAACGTTTAACAACTTTAATTAAATAAATGAACACAAAATGAAAGTAAAATCGGCAGCCCCTCACAGTCGACTGCCGTGCACATACATAAACAAACATAAACACAAAACAAAACAACGTAAAATTCCAGGCCTGGTCCTCTCTCGTCCTTCACCGGTGTTGCTCGTCCTTATATGCTCCCTCATGAGAGGACTCGAGACCGGTGTGCCTCGCAGGTGACACTCATTCTCAATCACGCACACCGATCTCGCATGCTCCTCCCATGTCTCTCGCTAGTCCACCTCACCACATACCCCCAACACCCCTTGTAGGCCGGGGAGTACCCCACGGGGAGCCAAATCTCTGCGTCCGGGGATATGGGCCGGCGAGACGAGAGAATGGGCCTGGCGGCTGGTGGTGGCTCCTCCTATTGAGGAAGCCGGCAGCGAGTCCTTGTGCTCCCTGCTCCTCCCCTAAATGGCGGACAGCAGCAGGCTCCGGCTCACAGAGAGCGCCGGTGACTCTTCCGCTACCTCCCGGACGGCAGCCACCCCACCTCAACCCAGGGGCACGGCAGCGAGCTCTCCGTCCCACCAGATCTTCACTTGCTCCAGCACCACCGCCTCGGACAGCCACTCGCGGTCTTCATTCCTCCCCGCTGCCCGACCTCCTCAGCACCGCGATCCCCCTCAGCAGAGAGGACTCTTCGACAGCATGTCCCTCCTTCCTCCCGGGCTTCGGCACCAGTGTAACGTAGTTCGTTTGTATGGGAGCGGGAACCGGCGAACGTTTAACAACTTTAATCAAATAAATGAACACAAAATGAAAGTAAAAGTGGCAGCCCCTTAGGTTGACTGCCGCGCACATACATAAACAAAACACAACGTAAAATTCCAGGCCTAGTCCTCTCTCGTCCTTCACCGGTGTCGCTCGTCCTTATATGCCTCCGTGCTCCCTCATGAGAGGACTCGAGACCGGTGTACCTCGCAGGTAACGCACATTCTCAATCACGCACACCGATCTTGCTCGCTCCTCCCATGTCTCTCGCTCGTCCACCTCGCCACGAAGTGTTCATTGAATCGATTGCAAAATCGATGACTAAAGACGTTTCCATTTTCAACGCCAAAATATAGTCCAAACCACGGACAACTAACAGGCATTAAGACGAACGTAAAGAGGGCGCTTGAGACGCAAGGGTCCGTAATATATCTGATGATTTATTGCCGTGAAGTTTCGTGCACAAATGACAAACAGGAGTGCAAAATTCACGAAAAACAATAAGCACTGTAATATGTGGACTGCCATAACATCAATTAAAAACATTACTGCAGGCTTCAACATGGCTGTGTTTACGATTAGAAATGTCAAACAAATTTTGCCTACATATGCGATTGTAGCCCATGAAAAGAGATTGAAAATAAAACGTAAAATTCACTGAAGGACTAGCCTACCTCTACCCGGTCTAGGTCTTTGTATTCATCTGGATGATGAAGCTGCATATGCCCCCTCATAGTTGTAACTTAGTGCTGCTGTGATATGGGAACTCACGATCGCACAGTTTGCTTACCACTTGTTCCTTCATTATTTGATCTACAGTCCAAAACCCGAAGTGCATCCATAACGAACTCCTCAATTTATTAGGGGTTATCACTCGTCTCTCATGTCGCACAAGTTGATCGCCGTTGTCCTCCATTTTTTTGTTTGGCAAAACACCAGCAGTAGCCGATTCAAACTATAGGAACGTAAAATTGGTGAGAATCTTCTTTTTACCTTTCACAATGCCTTCTGCACTTTCGAAATTCTTTATTTTGTTTTTCTGCTTGTTTGTGAGTTTTGTTACATCTATCTTTTATTTGTTAAATTCATTTCAAATTAATAGTGTACATATTTGGTTAAAAATCGATTCCCTATTTTCGTTTTCGAAACTTGTGTTGGTTGGTCTGATCGATTGTGCAACTTACTTACTTGCGAACAATAGTAAGTGGGTGTTAATATGGTTTCCCATGCAAGAGCATTGGCCAATCATAGCAGTGGTCATTTACTGACAATATTGTGTGCAAAATAATTAACTTTATTAACATACCTCAAGGAACATATTAAAATAATAATTAAAAAAATCATGTCATGAAACCCTTAAAAAGAATGCTCTCAATTCAAACACACGAGAATTGTATTTACAATATGATTTGTAATTTTTAATTTGGCCTTGTCAGCATGTTTTACAGTGCATTTCTTAACATAGTTTTTACATGCAGGGAGTTCAGCTACATTAAGCCTGCCTCACCCTTTCAAAGAACACACACACACACTAAGGACATACATATTTCAGGCTAATTGCAGGGAGGAGAAATGATTCATATTCTGCCTCTGTCTGCAAATATTCAGATGAATGGGGGATTGGGCCCAGACAAACTCGAACATGCATATGAGGGTCAACGACATGATTCTCTCGCTTTTTTTAACCCGGATTTATTAATTTGGATAAAATTTGGATTTAGATTTATCGGCCAATATATCGGTTATCAATTTTCGTATTTACATGAATAGAGTGTGTACATTTATAAGAACATAGCATTTGCGTTTTACTATTAAGTTAAAAAAAAATGTAATCATGGATTCTATTGCATGTCAAAAATGGCATGTCCCTCTTTACTCAATATAATTAACACACCAATGTCAGTGATTTTAGGAGCCAAACCTATTAATTCAGTTAATTTAGGCCATGTTCATGCACATGCACACACACACACAATTTAACCCGTACTCAACCATTAAATCCCAACTAACCCCTCAAGCACAAATTATAACCCTTCTTTTCGCTGCCTTCATCTTCATTTGTGTCACACACACACACACACACACACACACACACACACACACACACACACACACACACACACACACACACACACACACACACACACACAAGGGTCCAAATATGGAACTGGGTGGAGCTCATCTCTAACAGCCCTTGAAATCCAATGAAATCCACTCGGAACTCCTAGTGCAAGTAAAATATTTAATCACATTCATACGAAAAGCTACAGAGCATGTCAACGACTTCCTTATTTCACCAAAGGCAACACCTTGAAACGTTGAGAAAGCGTTAGCTGGCCATCCACGCCATAAAACTTTACACTATTCGCACAGCAGACGTACAGCATTATGCAAATACGACTAATCCTTAAAGCCAACATCTAAATACGACTGTTATTATTTTTCCTGCCCCCTGCCTTCGCCCTTCACCTTTAAAAACACACACGGCCTTGTTAGTGAGTGTTCACATTAAGCCCGTTTTATCATGCAAACCGACGGACTCCATTTTCATTAACGCACGTCCACGATTTCCACCCTCATAAAGGACAGTGGGCTGTCAATCATGAGGAATATTAGATGAGAAGGGAAGAGATGGCTTTTTAATCACTTTAAGTGAAAAGGAAGGACAGGTGAGCTTTCTGAAAGCCTTCTAGAATATTCCCCGCACCATCAGTCCATATATATGATAATGAATATCTAAGATTTGAGGCCACATGGGGAGGTCACACAAACACCAGTCATAAATCCACACACATGCTGGATGATATGCAATTATTCGATTTAAGCCTGACAGTTCTGAGAAGATGCAAGTAAATTGAGGTGATATGCTTGAAATTCTCTCTTAGATTTCATATCGGATAATGCTAATGATCTGGGAGTATCTGTAATGGAAAATACTTCATTTAATTCAAAAAGATACTTCAGATAAAGAGCTTTCTTCTAGGGTTGGCCTCCACAGTATTGCCTTCCTAATTATAAATGGAGGTAGCATGCTAACACACATACTTTGTCAGCACATGTGTGTGTTATGCTTTATTAATTAAGCAGAGAGATGAATAAATAAACATGACAGAAGTGTCTCATTAAAAATAAACCACACACCACACTCCAGACCCCATCACACCTTTAGCAACCCCTGCCCCTGTGTGTGTGTGTGTTTGCATATTAGTGTTTCATACCAAGGCGGCTTTAACCTTGTGTGTCCATGGCTTCCATTTGAGCTTTGTCTGTTCGTTTAACCTCCCCACCTTTTTCTTTCTCCAGGGTAGTCTGGCTATGCAGTGTCCTACAAAGCAACACTACTTTTTTTCACAGGTGACAGAAGTGTTGTGGTCTCTATGTCAGCCTGGATGTCTGTGAATGTGAGCATGTGTCCAATCCGGTTAGAAAGAGCATAGAACAACCTTAGAATAATGCTAAATATATATCACATTCCAGTTGTGCTTTTTCAGATAAACAGAAAGACAAATTACAATATTAGAAATATCAGTGCTCACAAGGCACCAGAAGTATAAAGTAAAATACTGTACATTTATTTTATATTATATTATTAAAAAGTTGGTATTGAAGCTGTTTAATAACTTAATATTAAATATAAAATAATTGTCAATAATGAATTACTATTATGCTGCTGTTTTCAGATATAAATAGTCACTTCCTGGAGGATGATGCGATTGATTAACTAGCTTGTTTGTTAAGAGACTAAAGGCCAGTTCACACTAAGAATAATAACTAAAAATAACTATAATGATTATATTAGCGTCCACACCAGTGGACGATATTGTTCAGTTTATTCTAAGTGAGCACATAGTTTTGTCATCTGCCGCTTTAAATGCTCAAGCTGAAAGTGATTCCAACTATATAATTTCTGTTATCGTTATACCGTTATCGTTATGCTGTGAACTCTGCTATTCTTTTATATCTAGAACACTTTTTAGAACTATATATGTAATGTTAGTTATTGTTCTTGGTGTGAATGGACCTTAACAGTACGAACAATGAAAATTGACTCTGGAAAAACTATAAAATAATTACCAAATAAAATACATTTCCAAGAAAACGTCTCAGGTTACTTGCGTAACCTATGTTCTCTGAGTAGGGAACGAGACGCTGCGTCACTTTAATGACGTAATGGGACGCCCTCTGGGTGTGCCGATTGTCTGAAGCCCTTATAGAATCACGCCAATTGATTGGCTGATGGCGCGCACGTCGCCCACCTGACGTAGTCACCTATATCAGCGCGCGCGCGCCATCTGCTCCTCAGATTTCTCTGCCGAAAAGGAAAGCCTGTCGGCAGCGCGAGGAGCTTGGCAGCGTACGCAGCGTCTCGTTCCCTACTCAGAGAACATAGGTTACGCAAGTAACCTGAGACGTTCTCTTTCATAGGTTCACTCGACGCTGCGTCACTTTAATGACGTAATGGGAACGATATACCAAACACGCCAAGCTAAAGCGCTGCCGTATCTGGCTCAAAGAACACCAGATAACCTGCATGACTAGGTTAAGCAGACAGGACATGCGAACCCGGAGCCATGTCGAGATCCAAACTATAAAATCTCACAAAAGTGTGCGGAGAGGACCAACCTGCCGCAACACAAATATCTTCCAAAAGAGCCCCTCTAAAAAGTGCTTGAGAGGAAGCCACACCTCTGGTAGAATGCGCTCTAACATCAAGAGGTGAAGGTAAACTACGCACCTCATAAGCTAAGGAAATAGCCTCTGTCACCCAATGGGAAACCCGTTGCTTCGAAGCGGCAAGCCCACGGCGGCCAGCACCGAAGCACACCAACAGCTGGTTAGATTTCCTCCAGCTGTCCGAACGGTCAACATAACACTTCAACGCTCGAACTGGGCAGAGCAAATGAAGTTTCTCGTCTTCCTCCGAGTCAAACGGAGGGGGGTGAAAGGAGTGAAGAGTAATAACCTGAGAGCGAAATGATGTGGACAAAACTTTGGGCACATAACCCACCCTAGGTCTTAAGGTAACCTTAACTAGGCCAGGGGCAAAATCCATACAGGTCCCATTAACAGAGAGAGCCTGTAGATCGCCCACTCGTTTCAAAGAAGACAGAGCTAATAAAAGAGCAACTTTGAGAGTCAGAATTCGCTCAGGAGCTGACTCCAAAGGCTCAAATGGAGCCAAAGTTAGCCCTTCAAGGACCACGGAGAGGTCCCAAGAGGGAATACCAGGGGAGCGTGCTGGTCTCAGGCGCCTAACCCCTCGCATGAAAGATGAAACCAGTCTGTGCTTGCCCAGAGGGATTTCGTCCGACTCCCTACCGGCAGCTATAGCTGCGACATAGACCCGAAGGGTGGTAGCCGCTGCTCCAGCAGCAAACTTCTCCTGCAGGAACTCCAGAACTGAACCAACCGGGCAGTTAACTGGATCTACTGCATGAGCCGAGCACCACGACTCGAAGACCCTCCGCTTGGAGAAATAGAGCTTCCTTGTAGAAGGGGCTCTCGCATTAGCAATGATCTCCTGAACGTCCGCAGAAAGACCAGCGTTTAGTGTTGTTGGCCCTTGATGGGCCATACCCACAACTTCCAAATCTCCGGGTGAGGGTGCCAAATCCTGCCCTGAAGTTGTGTCAAAAGGTCCTTCCTGACCGGTATCTCCCATGGGGAGGAGTCCAGGAGGAGAACCATCTCCGAGAACCAAGTCTGGGATGGCCAGTGTGGAGCCACCAGCAGGAGGCTGGCCCCACTTTCCCTTACTCTGCACAGAACCGCCGGAATCAGCTTGATGGGCGGAAACGCATAAAGTTTCAGATTGGGCCATGGATGCGCGAACGCATCTATCCCCAACGGGGCCGGAGAGCTCAGAGAAAACCAGAGCCGACACTGGGACGACTCCTTCGAGGCAAAGAGGTCCACTTCCGCTCTCCCGAACATCTCCCAAATCTGTGACACAGTTTGAGGGTTCAGCATCCATTCCCCCGACCGAAGTTTCTGTCTCGACAGATAATCCGCAGCGAGGTTTAAGACTCCGGGTACATGGACTGCTCTCAGGGACAAAAACTTGTCCTGAAACCGCAGGAGGAGTCGGCGCGCATGCCTGTCCAGGGTGCGCGACCGTGACCCTCCCTGGCGATTTATGTGAGACACCACTGCCATGTTGTCGGTCCTGACAATGACATGATGTCCCCTGAGTGAGGGGAGAAAATGCTGAAGGGCCAGGGATACCGCTCTCAACTCCAGGCAATTTATGTGCCAGGAGAGAACTTCCCCCTCCCAGATCCCCATAGCTGGTCTGCCCTCGAATACCGCACCCCAGCCGGTAAGAGAGGCGTCCGTCGTAACCATTTGGCGACGGAAAACAGCCCCCATCTTGACCCCTTTCTGAAGAAAAAGAGGGTCTCGCCACATTGATAGGGCACGAAAGCAGCCGCGTGACACCTTCAATAGGCGAAGGGCCGATCCTGTTGACCGAGCCCCTGAGCGTTTCATCCACCAGAGGAAGGGCCTCATATGGAGCAGTCCCAGGGGAAGCACCGGGGAAGCTGCGGCCATGAGGCCCAGGAGCCTGCGACAAGTACCCACAGAAACATGATGGCCTAGCCTGAAGCGGACCAAGCATGTTGTGATACTGGAAATCCGAGCAGGGGCCAGACGGGCCTGCATCGGAACGGAATCCAGACGAACACCTAAGAAGGTGGTCTGCTGAGCCGGAGTAAGAACGCTCTTGTCTGTGTTCACTCTCAAGCCAAGAGATCGAACGTGTTGAAGAACGACATCTCTGTGATGACAGGCTAACTCCCTGGAGTGGGCCAGAATGAGCCAGTCGTCCAGGTAATTGAGAATACGGATGCCCTGGAGCCTCAGCGGGGCCAGCGCAGCATCCATACACTTCGTGAACGTCCTTGGTGCCAGGGCAAGGCCGAAGGGAAGGACTTTGTATTGATAAGCCTTCCCTTTGAAGGCGAACCTGAGAAACTTCCTGTGTCGTTTGACAACCTGGATATGGAAATAAGCATCTCTCAGGTCTATAGTGACAAACCAGTCCTCCGCACGTATCTGAGACAAGATAGTCTTTAGCGTTAGCATCTTGAACTTCCCTTTGTAGAGGGCGAAGTTCAAGCGGCGGAGGTCCAGGATGGGACGCAGACCGCCGTCTTTCTTCGGAACAAGGAAATAGCGGCTGAAGAAGCCACATTTGTCCTCTGTTGCCGGAACTTCCTCTATTGCCCCCTTTAGGAGGAGAGAAGAGAGCTCTTGTTGTAGCACAGAAGCCTGAGAGGCGCTGTTTACTACCGTGTGAGCGACCCCGTCGAAGCGAGGAGGGTTGCGACAGAACTGAAGCGTGTAGCCTGACTGAATCGTGCGGAGGACCCAGGATGATATCCCTGGCAAAAACTTCCACTCGTGGAAGAAATTTGACAACGTGGGAGGTATTATGAGGTGCGGTGGACATACCTGAGTTGGGGTGTCGTGGACCTCTGAGGGGGGTGTGGCCATCCGCAGAGGAGAGCACGTGGCGTCCTGGTGCGGAGTAGGCAGTGGAAGGCTGGGCCGCTCTGGATCCCGGAGAAAACAGGACGTGTCTCCGTATGGACGAGCGGCGGACGGTGAGCCAATCAGACGTGAGGGGAGAAAGCAGACCGCGTCTCCTTCCTTCAGCGCCGGAAAAAGCGGGGATATAACCGGATCTGTATTCCGAAGCGCGCTGGGCGGCGGAAATGACAGAGCTGGATAGGGAGAGCTGGAGGGGGGCGGGCAGAAACGCTTGCGCGGTCTGACCCAGCCCCGGTCGTGAACTGCAGCTCCCCTTTTTCTGACCGGAGGGTCAGGGGCGACTCGAAGTGGCCGAAGCAGAAGGTTTGCTGGGCCGCTTTGGGTCGATGCGTCTGTGAGGACGTTGACGGGGAAATGGACGACCGCGAGCTCCCCAGACCGTGGTGGGTGGAGGATAACTCTGGTCGCTCCTCCGGGCGGAAAACTCTCTTTTGAAAGAGGGGCGATCTCTGGACTGAGAGGGGGAGGGGGAAGGAGCGTCCCTCGCTCTCCTCGGCATGAACTGTTTTAGAGCGGCAGACTGGGATTTTGCAGATCTGAACTTCTCGACCACAGTATTAACCGCCTCCCCAAACAATCCGGACTGGGAAATCGGAGCGTCCATAAGGAAAACTTTCTCCTTGTCGCGGATCTCGGTGAGATTAAGCCATAAGTGGCGCTCCGCCGCCACCGAGCCCGCCATAGAGCGCCCTACAGCGCGAGCTGTGTGCTTAGTAGCCCGTAACGCCAAATCCGTGGCTTTACGAAGCTCCTTTACAGCTTCTGGTGTCAAACCGGAGCCCTCATCCATTTCCTTTAAAACATCCGCCTGATATGCCTGGAGAATGGCCATGGTATGAAGGGCCATGCCAGCCTGACCAGCCGCCATGTAGGATTTGCCAATCAGGGCAGAAGTGGTCCTGCACGGCTTAGTGGGAAGAAGGGGGCGGGACTTCCACGAGGGAGCTGAAGATGGCGCGAGGTGAGTGGCCAGCGTGTCCTCAACCGCGGGAATAGCGGAATAGCCCTGTTCCTCAAAACCCACGAGGTTGGTGAAATCAGCGGCTGCCGCGTTAGTTAGGCGGGCTGAGAACGGTTGCTTCCAGGATCTAGAAATCTCACTGTGTAGATCACTGAAGAATGGTAGCTTCCTCCGCGGAGGCCTAGAATTAGGGCCGCTGAGGAATCTCTCATCCAACCGAGAAGATTGAGCTTCGCGGGGTTCATCCGGCCACTCGATCGCGAGCTTCTGAGTAGCGCGCGCGAGTACATCCACAAGCTCATCATACGCCGCTGATGGTCGCGCTTCCTGGCCGCTCGGCGGGAGAGCGTCGTCGGTATTTGCAGCACCGAAATCCTCGGAGTCGGATGCTGCAGTGAAAATGACATCCTCCAGTCCGAAGGAAACCGCATCGCGTGCCTCCGGGCTGGGACAGAGATAGTCGTGCGAGTATTCCACAGGCGGAGTCCCGCGCACGTGCTCGGGAGAGAGAGGGAGAGAAAGGGCGAGGCCCGTCTGCTCGCACTCCACATCCTCGAGCTCTACATCCGAACCCCAGGTCGCGGATCCAAGAGAGGCCTGCGCGGCCTCGGGAGCGCGACGGGGAAAAACGGATGACTCCCTCTCAAAAACCGCGAGCCTCGAGCGGAGGGTTTTGAGAAGGAGATTATCGCAGTATTTACAATTAGAAAACCCCTGAACCGCGTCGCGTGCGTGAGTAAATCCCAAACATTTAACACACTTACTGTGGGGATCGTCAATCGCGATGAAGCGAGTGCACGGCGGTGGGCAACGTCTGAATTCCATAGCACTTCACCACAAGGAGAACAAAGTTCCACAATCCGCGGTCGCTGAAGTGCTGAGGTAAGTATGTATACTGAATCCTAGTTTTTGGGCCAGAAAAATCGATAACCGAAGGGCAGAAATGACCGCTTCGTGAAGGCAGAGAAATCTGAGGAGCAGATGGCGCGCGCGCGCTGATATAGGTGACTACGTCAGGTGGGCGACGTGCGCGCCATCAGCCAATCAATTGGCGTGATTCTATAAGGGCTTCAGACAATCGGCACACCCAGAGGGCGTCCCATTACGTCATTAAAGTGACGCAGCGTCGAGTGAACCTATGAAAGAGAACATGTTTTGCTTAAAATATTTCAATTAGAGAAAGAAAAAACCTGGAATATTTCTTAATAAAATCCAATGTGAGTATTCACACCAACTTTTAACACACTGAAGACAGTGTAGAAGCAGTGGCATGCACAATTCATCAATAGTGGAGGATTTTAATGAGCAAGATATGAAATACATATAGGATATGAAACAAGCAGTGTGAGGCAGTGGTCCTAACATATTGCAAAAACAGAAAACTAAAATATGATTTCCATCTTTAAAAACTGTCAGCTCATCATTATTAAAGGGACGGTTGATTATGATTTGTATACACTGTAAAAAAAGAATTCAGGTGTCCAATTGAACATTTTCTAGTGACCGATCACATCTAAATTTTTCAGTTGGCCAAATTGAATTTCTGTGAATTGATGCAATTTAATTCACAGAAATTCAATTTGGCCAACTAAAAAATTTAGATGTGATCAGTCACTAGAACATTTTCAATTGGAGACCTGATTTTTTATTACAGTGTAATAATGTTGCTGTTTGAGCATAAACAACATCTGCAAAGTTACAATGCGCACAAAGGAACATATTTTCTTTTATAGAAATCACTTTTTAAGGAATACAACAAACGGCAGGTAGGGATTACAACAAGCTTCTACCCAGGTTGGTGAAATCACTAACCCTAAAATTTACACAAACCCTGCCCCTGGGAACACGCAACAAAGGTGCTGAGGCCATGTTGAGAAGAGGAAGAGTTGTTGTACTAGAGCACATATAGGAGTCTGCTCAAGCTGTCGCATCGGTCTTTTCACATTTATTGCAATACAATACGTAACACAAATGCAATAGCATGTCATAAAAGCTAGATGACAACATAAGTTATAACCGTAATTGAACTAAACCATACCTGTTCTATCTTCATGCAGCATATATTCTCTGGCTCTGAAGGCATCTTATAAAAGTTCCCACATGAGCGATTTATAGATTATCATAACAGAAAATGCTAATCAATGACTTGAAGATAGTTAACTATACATCAGCTACATAAATTCATCAACTAACCATTCAGAAACGTCCTTACCCTCAAAAAGTGTCCATTTTAAAATCCTGAAAAAATGGTCTGTGGGTATTTTGAGCTAAAACTTCACATACACACTCTGGGGGACATCAGAGACTTATTTTACAGTATACTACGACATTGACATATAATGAGAACATGAAAAAAAAATGGTAGAATTGTGATGTGGGATAAATGACATATGACTGTGCAAAGACAAGTTCTTCTCCACAAGTTCTGTATTCAAAAATAATTGTCTGTTGTGTCGTGATAAAATTACAAAATCCTAAAGGATGCGAGCGTGTGCATAAAAGAGAAACTGTGCATGTTCATTAGCATACCTAATTGTTATGAATCCTGTGTTCAACATCCACATTAGTCTAATCAACAATAATGAGTCTCTGTCATGTAAAGTGCAGACAGCACAGAGCCAAGAGCACTTTGAAAGCAAAAAAGTTGCCAAAATTGGCACAGTTTGTGTGTTTGGATGATTGCATTACTACAGATGGCCATTAAAAGATCTTTTAATGTGGAGAACAGACACTTGCAGCCTCTGAGAAAAGATAAAAATATAATTAAAACTCCCAAAATCAAGAGAAAAAAAAAAGACTCAAATAAAGTTAATTTCCAAGCCTCCACCTCAGCAATTAACAGTGCATGTTTGCTGCCAGACGCATTATCCACGCAGTAAAGACCATTATCACTCCCTGTGTGTATTTAGGTACAACCTGTTCAATGCATATAGACCCACAATGCAAACACAAACACATCCCCAAATGACAGAGTTTCAACGGCATATAGACGTACACACATACAGATACAAGATACATACACACACCCACCTAAGGACTAAGCCTATGTGTCAATACATATCCCCAGTTCATTAAACAACGACATGTGTCAGAGGAACAGTTCATTTGCAGTAAATGTCATTCTCTAGTGGCTAGTTTAATAGTCAACACACACACACACACACACACACACACACAAAGTAAGCTGACAAGTAGCTCAACAAGAATAAAGGAGTATCTCAAATGCCATCAGGTGCTGCTGTACAACCTCAATAAACCAATCGAGAGAGCAAGAGAGGAGGGGAGCGGGTTGAGGAGAGGAGAGGAGAAAATGGAGAGGAAAAAGAGATTTGGTGAAGAGGAGGGGTGAGGGCATGAGAGGGTGGAGAGGATATGAAAAGAAAAGGATGTAGCCTTTGTCATGAAGCTGACAGAACACTTCATTGCAAGACAGAATTACATTATATTTTCCTCAAGTCATTATAATCTGTCCTTCTCTTCCTGCTATCCCTCTATTTTTCCCCCTCTCCCCCGCTCTAGCCCACCTTTCCCTCCTATCGCTACTCAAATGGAAGATGTGTGCGTGAGAGAGAGAAATGATTGAGCCACAGACGTGGCTAAAGCGGTTTCCTGTTGAATACCAAAACTGCCCTGACTCGTCGAGGCATGGACTCCACTAGACCCCTGAGGGTGTGCTGTTGTATTATGCACCAATATGTTAGCAACAGATCCTTTAAGTCCTGCAAGTTGCGAGGTGGGGCCTCCATGGATCGGACATGTTTGTTCAGCACATCCCACAGATGCTCGATTGGATTGAGATCTGGGGAATTTGGAAGCCAAGTGAACACCTCAAACTCGTTGTGCTCCTCAAACCATTCCTGAACCATTTTTGCTTTGTGGCAGGGCGTATTATCCTGCTGAAAGAGCCACAGCCACAAGGGAATGGTGCCATGTGTTCCCCAGGTAAGCAACGCATATGCACCCGGCCATCCACGTGATGTAAAATAAAACGTGATTCATCAGACCAAGCCACCTTCTTCGATTGCTCAGTGGTCCAGTTCTGATGCTAACAACACTGTTAGTGCTTTCGGCGGTGGAAAGGGGTAAGCATGGGCACCATGACTGGTCTGCGGCTTTGCAACCCTATACGCAACAAACTGCAATGCACTGTGTATTCTGACACCTTTCTATCAGAACCAGCATTAACGTCTTGAGCAATTTGAGCTACAGTAGCTCGTCTGTTTGATCGGACCACATGGGCCTGCCTTCGCTCTCCACGCCCATGACCCCGTCACCGGTTCACCACTGTTCCTTCCTTGGAGCACTTTTGGTATTTACTGACCACTGCAGACCGGGAACACCCCACAAGAGCTGCAGTTTTGTAGATGCTCTGACAAAGTCGTCTAGCCATCACAATTTAGACCTTGTCAAACTCGCTCAAATCCTTACGCTTGCCCATTTTTCCTGCTTCTAACACATCAACTTTGAGGATAAAATGTTCACTTGCTAATATATCTAATATATCCCACCCACTAACAGGTGCCGTGATGAAGAGATAATCAGTGTTATTCACTTCACCTCATAATGTCATAATGTTATGCCTGATCGGTGTATGTAAATTAACAAATGGGTACTCTGTTTTGCAACCAGATATTCCTGCTTATTTGTCAGGAAAAGTCTTCTGACAGCTCAAGTCTTCTGACAGCTCTGTTGAAGTTTTCCTACCTTTTTGGCAAAAGGAAACCGCATAGCTAATTTTCTGTTTTCCAAACAGCACCGGAAAAAAATGAAAAGGTTACGACATCTATGTAAACAAATTACTGTATATTGCTTGGCAGTAAATTGTTTGGTGCAGTTATTTCCTGTATATTTTTGACGTAGATGAAAAAGGCATATTAGAATGATATCTGAAGGATCATGTGACACTGAAGAATGGAGTAATGATGCTGAAAATTCAGCTTTATCATCACAGGAATAAAATATATTTAAAATATAATATAATTGAAATTTAAAACAGTTATTTTTCACAATATTCTTGTTTTTACTGTGTTTTTGATCATAGCCTTGGTGAGCATGAGAGAAAAACATTATTTAAAAAAAGTTTTAACTTCTACAAACATTTGAACAGTTGTGCATATGCTATTACTATTGCTGACATTTTTTTAAATACAATAATACAGCAATTCATTCAAAGCAGCAATTGATTTTACCACAGGGTGTGGGTTTCAGGCAGCTTTAAAGTCTACAGAAAAGCAGTAAAAGCAGACTCAGTGAAGCAATATTTTCAAGGGTTCACATCTTTCCGATTAATCCATAGAATTTACACAATATTTCCATAGCATATAGTACACTTGAATGACCTGACTGCATTACATTTGATAGACAGATACCAAACACACCCTCAGCATTTTGAATTTATTTGATAAAAAAAGAACTGAGAGCGAGAGAGTAGCAAATACGAATAGCATGAGGTCTGACACAGCCGACAGCGCGGAACCGCAGATTCATAACACACTACGATCCGTCTGAACATCTGTACAAAGAACATGCCCTTCTTGAACAAACGAGAACAGTGTGCTCACATTAACGAGCTGCATGATCAATGGTTTCAAAACTTGTATAGAAAAAAAATGACTTAATGTATACTTTGCATCAAAGAGTCTGGCTTCGAAATGCCTAATTTACTACAATTAGCAGTTAAAGATGATTGATGCGTTCTTTAATGTAGCATGCAATCAGATGATGCTTGGACATAAATATACACATACATCTGTGCACACACATATATTGAAGTCTGTCTACTGTGGTGGTAGAGGATCAAAACTTGACTGAAGGCTCACATATACTCCTGCGGTTTCACATTTCTACACCTGGCAGATGACTGACATCCACAACCAGAGGATTCTGCTCTCTTTGTTCACAGAGAGAGAGAGAGAGAGAGAGAGAGAGAGAGAGAGAGAGAGAGAGAGAGAGAGAGAGAGAGAGAGAGAGAGAGAGAGAGAGAGAGAGAGAGAGAGAGAGAGAATCACAGATCACAGACATGCAGTGCACACAGCACACATACAAACACACTGACATAAAGTATACAGAGCTCATAACAGAGAGGGAGAGAGAGAGAGAGAGAGAGAGAGAGAGAGAGAGAGAGAGATGGTCTTAACTGCATATGTGAGTTTGACTGGGTTGTGTTTACATTGTGTATTGTGAGTTTTGTGAATCTCCTGAATATTTCCAGGCAGCACTGCAGTGCAGGAGGTGCTAAACCACTGCAAGGTGTACCAAATCAATGCAGCACCGGCAGAAAGAGAGAGGGAGACAGTGAACATAAAGAGGGGAGGAAGAGAGAGAGTGTGTGTGTGCGCGTGCGTGTGCGCGTGTGTGTGTGTGTGCGAGTGAGAGAGAGAGGGAGAGGGTTAGGATTTGCCTACACTATGGGGACCAAATGTCACCATAAGGATAGTAAAATCTGAAATCACCTACAGTTCCCATGAGGGAACTAGCTTAAACACACTAAATAATGTCTTAAAGGGATAGTTCACCCAAAAATGAAAATTCTCTCATTAATTACTCACCCTCATATCGTTCCAAACCCGTAAGACCTTCATTCATCTTCGAAACACACAGTAAGATATTTTTGATGAAATCCGAGAGCTCTCAGGCCCCTAGACAGCAGTTTAATTACCACTTTCAAGGCCCAGAAAGGTACTAAAAAGGTTGTTAAAATAGTCCATGTGACTACAGTGGTTCAACCTTAATTTTATGAAGCGACGAGAATACTTTTTGGCCACAAAAACAAACAAAAACAACGACTTTATTAAACTATTTAGTTCTGTGCACTATGTCTGTTAAGTGTACAGACTGATTAACTCAGTATAAAACAAAACAAGTGAACATTTGATAGAAATTATAGAAAAACAAATTCAGTGTCTTGACTTGAAACATACACAAACACAACTACCAGGACATGTGAGTTGCATCCTACAAGAAAGAAAATCATGTTTTATATTTTCACTGTTTCTCCTCGAAGTGATTAACTGGAGATCAAATTGACATTTTCCTTAATCCTCCTGCTTCTCTGATTTTTTTCAAGTAAAAAGCTTCAAGTAACCTCACCTCTGAAGTTTCAGCCGAGCTGTAAGCACAAGCTGTGCTCAGATTTGCCAAGACACCAAAGTCTGGAATCAAACGTCAGAAGTTTCTGTATGAGCTCCAACATTAAATTCTTCCAAAATGCTTATCCACTGCGATACTAGTCATTTTTAAAGGCCTATCCACCTCATTTTTCAATGCGGAAGTATCACATTCTATATCAAAAGAAGTATTTTATATACTCACCAAGGCTCTATTTATTTGATCAAAAATACAGTAAAACTTATGACAGCTCTACAACACTCAACATCCATTTCTGCAGGTGAAGGTGTGATACTGAGCCCTGCCTCCCCTGTCACTAACTGCATAGGCACAGAAATCTGCATTTAAATATAGGAAAGAGAAATGTGAAATCATCTCACAGCTATTTGTCATCCTGATGAGGGACAGAGACCCGGCACTGACGTTAGCCTCCAACTCATCAGACAGGAAGTGCTGGTGGCTCATTGAGATATAGAGACTAGATAAGTGTAAGAGTGTGAGTGTCTATTTGTGTTTTAATTTGAAACAGGGTGACTCATACCATCTCCAAGCCATTTATCTGATTAATCAAACCTAGCCAAGCACATCCACTGGGGAATTGATTTAAAGTTTTATGAGTACATCATGATCAAACTGTCCATATGAATAATAATGTCTCAATACCTTCCTTCTCCCTTGAACTCATCTATTTTTCAAGCTAGATCACAATTCCTCTCCAACTAATACACCCAATTCAACCCACTTTCGCTCCATAGCAGACAGCTTTTTAAAGTATATCCTAAATTAGGGATTTTCAACCTTTGAGATTGATCCCCATGAGGGCCCTCTTTCCTAAAATGTAAAAAGACGTTATATTTTTTCCATGTAGAACTCTTCTTTTTTTTTTATTGTAGAAAAATAATAAGTTTGATGTTATAAAATGCCAACAAAAAAAAATTATTGGTGTTTTATAGTTTTACTAAAGCAAAGTATTAATAAATAATTAATAAAAAAAATACTGAAGTTGACTGTATCTGAGATGAAAATACTAAATATGTAGTTTTTGAACAACATGTATTACAAAAAAAGCTAAAACTTGAATTTAAAAAAAGGAATCTCATGATTTTTGATCAGAATAAAATAGTAATATTAGCATTAGCTTTGATGAAGTGAATGAAAGTAAATAAACACATTTTTTAAAAATACATTAAGTACACATGCAAACTTGTTCACATTTTGTAAAATCTAAAAGAAATTCCACAACCCCTAGTATCCCCTTGCAGCCCACTGTCCTAAATAAATACTCTATCATGTCTTCGTTTCAATGTAGAAAATCTTGAGTTTTATTTAGGGCTGGGCGATATGGCTGAAAACTGTATCACGATTTAAGTGTTTCATATTGGTCGATATCGATAATTATTTATATTTTTTATAACCTATATTTAAAATAAGGACCAGGAGATAAATATATGAGAACATAGCGTGGGTCAAGCACGTGTATGAGATTTTTATAACCTTGAAAGTGCTCAGCGGAAGCATGTCTTTGGCTATATGATATGCCACAGCCTCCATTATTTCTTTGTACCATTTAGATGCTTTTTCATAAGGCACTGATGCAGAGTACCTCTCCATGCTGGTCTGTTGCTTGTGCGGTGTTGCAGCTGCAGATGTTGTTGGACGCTGCAGGCGAATACGGCTGTGCTCCAAAGGGTTAGCGCAGCTAAGGTGGTAAAACAAGTTACCAGTCTTGGTGGGGACGATGGTCTAGCATAATTTGCAGAAGACATGTATCTGACTATGGTCAGATGAATAAAATCAAAATAACAGCCATACTGACGAGCTGACTTGTTTTCCTGTTTTATCAACAATTTCCTTGCTCGCTGCGGCACTAATTTTTTCACTTATCACTCCACGCCGGTAGCCTGACAAGCCAGACCCACATCAAGATATTGGGTCTGGGAACTCACCATTGACAGGGCTCAATCCGAGGGGCGGGACAAATGGTTGTCTTTCAAATTCCCTCTGCACGCAATTGGATAGCGCTACAATCAACCAGAGAGCAACGCGAAGTGGAGCTAGTTGATGGATTAAACTTTCGCCGTATCCGGTCGGCAAAACTCTGAACACGTCTTCCTTTCTTAAGAATGACTTCAATGCCGTTCTTTGTTCTTTTCTCAAAGAAAAGCTTAACTCCAAGCCTTCCAGTGTCGCGGCCAAAGCCGATTCGAAAGACAGCGGTTCGCCAGCTTCTTTGTTTACGAGTAGCATGTGGAACCGCCACAACTCTGCTGTGACGTGCCGTCATTATGTTAAGCCCGCCCACCGACTCAATACACGATGTGATTGGCCTGACCAGAGTTTGGTTTTTCCAGCTCGCAGGTATACCGAGAGGCAAAATAGATTTGCTGTCGCTACGGTGAGTCTGCATTTCTAGGCTACCATGCCAGTTCTGTTACTGAAGAATCCAACACGAGACAACGATATGGCGCAATCAAACTTGATACTGTTACATGATTGGCTGTTAGCTTGTCACTCCCTACGTTGCTAGGTTACTAGAGAGTGAGTGCCTTTGTCCATGCAACCAAACTTGCTTCGCAACCTCTGGTTTCTTCCAACAAATACAAAAAATTATTGAACGTTTTATCGAACGCATTTATTATTGATATCAATTACCTGTCTATTGCGATACATATCGTTATCGTTTTATCGCCCAGCCCTAACGTCAAAGATTTTCTGAATTGTTCATCATGTTGGTCAAGTACAAATATAGCTGCAAGCAGCGATACAGGGCCATGCGCCTGTAGGGGCTGAAAGTGCAATGCAGAGCAGGAAGAGCAAACAACAGCAGAAATGTAATGTACATAAAAAAACAGCTGGTGACAATTAAGTCAAAATGAACAGAAGTTCAGCTGAGAATGAACACAGAATGAACATAAACAAACTTATTTCTAATCCTAGAGGAAGAAAGATTATAAAGGAATCGAAATGACACAACATTACACACAATTTTATGAAGTTTTCCCACACAAGTCTCAAACCCACAATCTCTGGGTCAGATGCTTGTCACCCATCTCATTGCGCCACTGGGATGACGTGTGTTCACACTGAGGCTGAAGTTCCATAGTTCAAGAGAGAGTCAACACAAGATGAAGATTCTGTATATAAATGCACCACGTTATAATTAAATAGTTCAGGTGAGATAATTCTCAGAAAGACACAATGTCTGAAACAGAAGCAACATTTGCACCACCACTTGTGACATTACAGATTGTGCCACTCAGTTGACGCTGACTCACCAGGCAGAGAAGAGCCTTCAGTGTGAGAATGAACACACAAAAGCATTCCTTAATATTTTAACCAGATTAGCAAGATAAGCTAGGTAATGCTAATGTATCTTATGGTTAACCTGATAGCTGAAGAGCCACATTAGAAAGAATGACAACTAGTTAGCATGCTAATAAGATATAAGCGTTTTTGCACAAAAAACACTTGGTGGTGCTGTGTTCAGACTTCTCAAGTATCTTGAGGACATGCGGATGATGATACCTACCGAATTTTGTGCCGATATGTCAAAATTTTTTAAAGATATTGCAATGTATGACAAAATTCAAAATGGCTGCCCGAAGGTTCATCCGATCCTGGCAATCGGTATCCAGGATCATGGATAAGATCATGATTTTCTGACAAACTGTTCAAAAGTTATTTGGCACAAACCCTCAGATCAATTCTAAAATGTGTTCTAAAATGTCCAAAGTTTAAGTAAGCTACAATGTATCTCTGGTCCAAGCCAGCACCCCGATTCACCCTCAAACCCTGAAACACACCCCATTACAAATCCCAAGTCCCGAAGACTCATTCCCCCCAGAGACTTGAAATGACATAGCGCTCTGTTGAAGCTTCTCTCTTAAAAGGGCTTTTACATGAAAATTTAACAAGTGTGAAATTAGAAATGTTAGCAAATAATAAAAGGAAAGCTGGAGGATCACAGGCCTACTGTTGCACGCCATGAAGGCTGTAATTGAAAACGCTCTGTCCTGTCATCAAAATAATCTTGAGTAGAAGCAACAGAGGAGAATCCAAAATTTAGAAGAGGGTTTTTTTTATTTTATATTATTATCACTTCTAAGACATATGACATATCTAAGACATATGGTACTTGCTATGTCCCGCCTCTCCCACTACTAATGCACTATACATGATAAGAATAAACCATCTAAAACACTTTGAGTAATCATGCTACTAAAACTAAATACAATATGGTGATTTAAATGATTTTTTGTGCTTTCACTTCAGTGCCACTTCAGCGCGCATGTGTTTCAGATGATCAATGCAATCAACCACAGTTCTAAAGTGTGTCAAAATATTCCCAAACTTAAAAGTTTTTAAATTTTTTAATTCTGTCTCCATTTACTCACTCTCATGTAGTTCTAGCATGTCACGCATGCATTTGAACATCCGTGTTTACCACATGTGCATTGTAAATCTGTTCATCGTACAAAGCCCTGTCTCTTCAGAAGTCTTGGATTTGGATTAGACCCCTAGATTGATTTTTTTTTTTTAACAATGCCTTCATGACCTTTTTTGGATCTTTCGACATGAGAGTGAGTAGATGACAGAATTTACTTTTTTACGGTGAATTATAGGCCTACCCTATAAATACAGTAAGTCTTGGATAACACTAATTCTATATAGCAAATTGTTTACATCACAATACAAATCATCACATTTTTATATTGCGATATCTCAATATAATGATGTATCATTATACTCCTATTTTTGAGGGCAGCGGCTATTTGCACTTAGTGCTATTTACACTAAGGGCGAATAGCGATAAATGCTATTTACACCAAGTACTAGATTCTATTTACACTCAGTGAAAATAGCATATTTTCTTAGTGATAATTGCAATTTACACTTAGTGCAAATAGCAATAGATGTTATTTACACCATAGCTATAGATGCTATTTACTAAGTGAAATAGCATACTAAGTGAAAATAGTGATATATTCCATTTACATCATATAAAAGTAGCAGTTCTTTGCAATATGTGTAAATAGTAATTACATGCAATTTATACTTTATTTTGACAGATACATACTATTTGCACCTCAGTATTGTTGTACATTAAAGGGATAGTTCACCCAAAAACTAAATTGTTATGTTTATCTGCTTACCCCCAGGGCATCCAAGATGTAGGTGTCTTTGTTTCTTCAGTAGAACACAAATTAAGATTTTTAACTCCAAACGTTGCAGTGTGATAGTCGTATAATGCCAATGTCTTTTTGCCAATATTGCCAATATGCCAATATTTTAGAGTATGAGAGCAATGAGAGTAAAAACACATAGACATATGAATCCTTATTAAACCATGCGACTTGTGGCGGCACATTGATGTCTTAAGACAGGAAACGATGGGTTTCTTCGAGAATACTGAACAGTATTTATGTTATTTTTTTTACCTCTTATCTAGTTTTCCCAGTGCCATAACTTCCGGGGAATAAGGTCAAAATAGCGCGACCAAAGATATATATAGGTAGATGCCTCATTCGACCCGCGCCGATCCGCGCTGGCACTAATGAGGAATCTATGGATATATCTATGATCACGCCAGTATTTTTCATGTATTTTGACCTTATTCTTATCCGGAAGTGATGGCACGGGGACGGCTGATGCAGAGCCATAGAAAAAAATGAAATACATTTTTAAATATGGATATTTTTCTTACACATCGATTCGCTTCAGAAGGCCTTTATTAACACCCCAGAGCCACGTGGAGCACATTTATTAGACGGACAGATGCATTTTTTTTATGGACTTCAAAAACAGAGCAACTATTACTGTTATTATAATGCTTGGATTAGCCAGAACATTTTTAATATAACTCAGATTTCATTCGTCTGAAAGAAGAATGTCATATTCATCTCGGATGACTTGAGGGTGAGTAAATCATGGGCTAATTTTCATTTTTGGGTGAACTATCCCTTTAACAGAATGCAATAATAACAGAGTGTAAATGATTATATTTATTAAAATTACTAAATGGATGCCGCCTTAATAGGACAATAAAAACCCTCCCTACAACTATCCCTAACCTGTCAGGGTTGGTGAAGGGAAGGAGCGAGGACTCAAGGATGCAGAGGAAAGGGCTTTTTAATGATAATAAAACAAATAAACAAGACAAAACAAAACTACCCCGAGGGGGAAAAACAGACTTGACTTGACTTTACTTGGCTTGGCATGACTTGACAGGAGCAGGGAAACAAGAGGTACATTCGACGACGATTCAGCCCTGGACTGCAAACACAAGGATATTAAATAGGGAACAAACAAAGGAGGGTAACGAGGGAAGACAGGTGGGGCAAATGAACCAATAATCAGGAAACAAGGTGGGCGGGGTTAGACAATGGACACGAGCACATGGCACAAAGAAACACTTAACAAGACATGTGCTCACACCAACATGACATGAACATGCAACTAACGAGAACTCATCAGCTGCATGTTCACACAAAACATGACAACATGACGTAGCACGTAGCCAGTGAAAAAACACCAACCACGTGCTACACAACATAAGACAAAACATGAAAGCACACGGCCGATGTAAACATGAACCGTGTGCTACACAGAACACACAGACAGAAGAGCACACGCTCACATGACAAACACACGGAGCATGAATGTCCGAATCCCAACACAAAACTGAAACCCAAACTAGACCGAAGTGCTGGGATCCGAACACCACGCCCCGCACACAAAACACAAGGACAGAAGAGCACGCAGCTTGAGCATGCTCAAAGCTGTGCGCTCACACAAGACAAGACAAACAATACAGGTGTGTCAGGGCTCTGTCACAAACCAAGAGTAAACTAGACCGAAGTGACAGAACCCTGACACTACCCCCCATCAAAAGGGACGCCACCTGGCGTCCCTAACGAGGGACACCAAAACAAGAACGGAACAAGATAACAAGACAGATACACAGACAAACACAAGACAGGAAAATCAAAACACAGAGACAAAGAGGGGAGGGAGGGAGGGGAGCCAAGTCAGAGCCAGCAGGACAGCAAAGAACATCACTAGCATAGACCAGGGAGGGAAGGGGGGGTTGAGCCAGGGAGGCTCAGGCGAGTCTGGAGTCCCGGCAGAAGGCCAGGGCGGAGCAGGAGGGACGCACCAGGGTGACTCCAGCCAGTCAGGGCCCCCGGCAGAAGACCAGGGTGGTGCCGGAGGGACAGTCCAGGCGGGCTCCGGCAGATCTGGAGTCCTGGCAGAGGACCAGGGTGGGACCGGAGGGATGGACCAGGCGGCCACCAGTGGTTCAGGAGTCCTGGCTGAAGGCCAGGGTGGTGCCGGAGGGACGGACCAGGCAGGCTCCGGCGGGTCAGGAGTCCTGGCTGAAGGCCAGGGCGGTGCTGGAGGGATGGACCAGATGGGCTCCGGCGGTTTAGGAATCCTGGCAGAAGGCCAAGGTGGTGCCAGACGGACGGGCCAGGTGGGCTCTGGCAGGTCTGGATGGCTGACTGGGACCCTCCCAGGAATCAGGACAGGAGCCGGAGGCAGGACAGGACACAGGACGGGAGCCAGAGGCATGACCGGATGCAGGACAGGAGACAGAGTCAATACCAGACATTGATCAGGGGCCGGAGACCTCACCGGCCTCGGGTCAGGGGCTGTTGCTGGCAGGGCAAAGCGAATGGGTGGTGCGGGCAGCGCAAGACGCCTGGGTGGCTCGGGCAGGAAAAGACGCCTGGGTGGCTCGGGCAGGGCAAGACGCCTGGGTGGCTCGGGCAGGGCAAGACGCCTGGGTGGCTCGGGCAGGGCAAGACGCCTGGGTGGCTCGGGCAGGGCAAGACGCCTGGGTGGCTCGGGTAGGGCAAGACGCCTGGGTGGCTCGGGTAGGGCAAGACGCCTGGGTGGCTCGGGCAGGGCAAGACGCCTGGGTGGCTCGGGCAGGGCAAGACGCCTGGGTGGCGCCTCTGGGCCGGCAGCAAGCTCTGGGATGGCCTCTGGGCCATGTAGGATGGAGGAAGCCTTCTTCCTCCTCCTCCTCCCCCTCCTCCGAGAACGAGGCGGTGGTCGGGTGCTTACCACCTCCGGGGGAGCTGCAGCCTCTTCGGCCATCTCTGGGGGAACTGCAGTGCTGACGGACGCCTCTGGGGGTGCTGCAGCTTCTACGGCCGCCTCTGGGGGTGCTGCAGCTTCTACGGCCGCCTCTGGGGGTGCTGCAGCTTCTACGGCCGCCTCTGGGGGTGCTGCAGCTTCTACGGCCGCCTCTGGGGGTGCTGCAGCTTCTACGGCCGCCTCCGGGGAAGCTGCAGGCTCTTCGGCTGCCTCCGGGGGCGCTGCAGCGTCTACAGCCGCCTCTGTGGATGCTGCAGAGTCTTCGGCCAACTCTTGCAAACCTGCAGCGGACACACACAACATGGGCAAACCTGCAGGGTGTGTTGCCCCCACTGGATTGGAGACAGTTGAGTCGGGCCGGCTCTTTTTCCTCCTCCTACTCCGTTTCCGGGTCATCGGAGGGCTGGGGCTTCCACTGACTGCCGCCTCTGGGGGAGCTGGAGTGCTGACAGCCGCCGCTGGAGGAGCTGCAGCATCAATGGCTGACTTAGTCACCTGGTGAAAGAGAAACTCCACAAACTCCCCAAATGTCAGGTGATCCAGCTCTCTCATAACCCACCAGTCACGGGGCTCATCAAGGGCGTAGTTGAAAAGGTCCTTGAGAGCAGCGTCGTTGAACCCCAGACCCTCAGCAGCGCTGCTGAATTCCAGGGCAAACCTTCTTAGATCAGCCCCCTCTTGGTGAAGGGAGCTCAAGGCCCTGAACTGGAGCATGCGCTGGTAGAGAGGGCTGGAGACAGTGGAGGCTGGTGGATGGGGTGAGCCCTTCTTCTGCTGAGTCCTCATTTTGGCTGAATCGTTCTGTCAGGGTTGGTGAAGGGAAGGAGCGAGGACTCAAGGATGCAGAGGAAAGGGCTTTTTAATGATAATAAAACAAATAAACAAGACAAAACAAAACTACCCCGAGGGGGAAAAACAGACTTGACTTGACTTTACTTGGCTTGGCATGACTTGACAGGAGCAGGGAAACAAGAGGTACATTCGACGACGATTCAGCCCTGGACTGCAAACACAAGGATATTAAATAGGGAACAAACAAAGGAGGGTAACGAGGGAAGACAGGTGGGGCAAATGAACCAATAATCAGGAAACAAGGTGGGCGGGGTTAGACAATGGACACGAGCACATGGCACAAAGAAACACTTAACAAGACATGTGCTCACACCAACATGACATGAACATGCAACTAACGAGAACTCATCAGCTGCATGTTCACACAAAACATGACAACATGACGTAGCACGTAGCCAGTGAAAAAACACCAACCACGTGCTACACAACATAAGACAAAACATGAAAGCACACGGCCGATGTAAACATGAACCGTGTGCTACACAGAACACACAGACAGAAGAGCACACGCTCACATGACAAACACACGGAGCATGAATGTCCGAATCCCAACACAAAACTGAAACCCAAACTAGACCGAAGTGCTGGGATCCGAACACCACGCCCCGCACACAAAACACAAGGACAGAAGAGCACGCAGCTTGAGCATGCTCAAAGCTGTGCGCTCACACAAGACAAGACAAACAATACAGGTGTGTCAGGGCTCTGTCACAAACCAAGAGTAAACTAGACCGAAGTGACAGAACCCTGACATAACCCTACCCAATAAATGCTTTTATTATTATTAAACATTTCATTAAGCACTTTATTTCCACATTTAGAAAATTTTCTTAATTTTTATTGAAAGTAAATGCCTTTCCGATGTGATTTGTGATGATAAAAGGGATAAGAGCGAGCTCTGCAAAAGGCGGATTCGAACACGGGTCAATTGCGTCAAAAGCAATATCCTTAAGCCTTACCCTTTACTGATTGCACCACTGAAGACATTGAAACTCAAGCGTTTTTTTTTTTTTAATGTTGTTGTTTGGCCCAACCAGGCATTGTTGGGTAGAGCTAATGTGAATAGCACTTGCAAATAAGGCACGCTATTTGCAATTGGTGTGAATTTTTTGAGTGGCACTTCTACCGCATGCTTTAGCAACCGCTTTGAGTTATTTATTATTCAATGTAGCAGAACAGCATCTGGTTTGAATATGTTTTTTTGGCACAAATAGGTTTGGAGTTCAAGCTGAGCTCTCATAGTGACAAGCTGATCCCTTCCTTAAGTTATCATGCTAGAGATTGAGGTCACAAACAGACAGAAACATGATAATCTAAACAGGAAAAAGACTGATGTCACTTCCTGGCAGAGTGGATAAGATAAATAACTGCACAAAAACATTAAATTAAACGATTAGAGTTCCTTTCCAAGTAAAATCTGCCAGCCAGCCAGCCGGCCATCTCCACACCTATCAGTCAGGACTAGTAGTATTATAATATTTATGGCTCCTTTTATTGTCAGTGTGGGCACGGGTCCATTTAGTTTATTGAATTCCAAATGATATGCAAATCTAGACGCAGTCACACATGGACTGCCAATGCGGACGTTATCTGATGTCAGCATTCTACATGCACTCAATCATTTCCTACGATGGGAGAGGAAGAAAGAGAGAGTCGACATTGATAGAGGGGTTACAGAGGAGCACCAAAACACTTCTCACCTGAATGAGACTGAGGGTAAAATAGAAGAGACCTCTGGGGGTTGTGGTAAGACAAATGAAAGAGGAAAGAAATTAGGCTCAAGTCTACACGGTGAAAGAGTGGAAACTAAGGATGCAACAAAGCAAGCGCTCACATTTATAATTACAGATCATGAAAAAAACAACAGTGAACTTTCAACATTAGTAATAAGTCATGCATGTCTTAGCAATGTGCAGAGAGCACATTTCTATTAATGAAAAATAAAGATAATTTTTACACATCAGGGTAGGGTTGCCCCAGCCATTCATAATCATAAGTTCTTACTCAAAGTTCAACGTAAAGTCCACAATAGAGGATTAGTAACTACTAGTTTGTAACTAACTCTGTATGTTATTTGGTTGCACCAATTTGTCTTAAGGCAGAACGTAGCTAGTAGGTGGTAAAGTCTCTGTATAACGTAATGCATAGTCACATAATATGCCGCTTACCTTCAGTGATCTAATAACAGCCTTCAAATACATAAGCAGAAGCTGTGTTTAAATGCTGCGAATTTCACTGTATCTGGAGTAACAGATATGTATGAACGCATATTGCTTAATTTCCGTCAAATGTCTGGTTACCAACATTCTTTAAAATGTCGTCTTTGGTGTTCAGAAGAAAGAAACTCGTACAGGTTTGGAACAAATTGAGGGTGAGTAAATGATGACAGAATTTTCTTTTTTGGGTGAACTATCCATTAAAAGGTGAGGTAAATGGCATTTCAAAATGCTTTAGAAAAGTGTCTCGGGCCGAGGACCAAAACAAACGTATAGTCAATCAGAAGTAAGGGGCATGTCTACTAATGACGAGGAGAAGAGAGCGTTCAGTGCATGTCATTATTCAAAAGACACAACACAGGACGGACATTAGCCGAGCGACGTAAGAAAGAAAGAGATGGCAGATAAAAAACAAATGTGGAAGATGTCTGTGGAACAAAAGAAAGCTTACGATCAGGCAAGAAGTAGGACCAGTGTAAATATCAGATCAGCTTTCCAGCGCTGGAGAGAACGTCTCGGTTACGTAACCCTCGTTCCCTGACATCATAAGTGCTGGAGGAGCTCAGGGCCTGCTGAGAAGCTCACCTGAGTAAAATAGCACGCATCCAGTCCGTGGATTGGAATGGCACAGCAAGCGATGACACCTGAGCCTGTCCAGTTACTGGCCACTTGGGGCGAGTACACGAGCAGACACAGGCTCCACTCGGAGGTTATAAAACCTGGCAAATGTGTTAGGTGTCGCCCAGCCTGCAGCTCTACAAATCTGTCTGTCAGCGAGGTGCCACGCGCTAGAGCCCAAGAGGAGGCAACACTCCTAGTGGAGTGTGCTCTTACCCCAAGGGGGCATGGCATGCCTTGAACCTGGTAAGCCAGGACAATGGCGTCCACTATCCAGTGAGACAGCCCCTGCTTGGAGAGGGCCTTCCCTTTCTGCCGCCCACCGTAACAGACAAAGAGCTGGTCTGAGGTCCTGAAACACTGCGTCCGACCTACGTAAGCGCGAGCCAAGGCTGGGTCTGCTTCCTCCAATGGCAGCGCTTGCAGGTTCACCACCTGGTCCCTGAAGGGAGTGGTGGGAACCTTGGGCACGTATCCAGGTAGGGGTCTCAGGACCACGTTAGAATCGGCCGGCCCGAATTCCAGGCACGCTTCATCAACCGAAAATGCTTGCAGGTCCCCTACCCTCTTGATGGAGGCCAATGCAATCAGGAGCGCTGTCTTCATTGACAGGATTTTAAGCTCAACTGACTGCAAAGGCTCAAAGGGAGCTCTCTGCAGGGCTGATAAGACCACTGCGAGGTCCCAAGAGGGCATCTGAGGAGGGGCCAGTACGGGGCGACTATGAGGACCTGCTCCTTGTCCTCCCTGATCTTGCACAGGACCTGTGCGAGAAGGCTCACTGGGGGGAACGCATATTTGTGCAGGCCCCGCGGCCAGCTGTGCGCTAGTGCATCTGTGCAGAGAGTCCCCTCGGTCAGGGAATAATACCAGCGGCAATGGGAAGAGTCGTGGGAGGCAAACAGATCTATCTGCGCATCCCCGAACTGTTCCCAAATCAGCTGAACCGTCTGGGGATGGAGACGCCATTCCCCCGGCAGCATCTGAACACATGACAGCTCGTCGGCTGCACGATTCAGTTCTCCCGGGATGTGAACGGCACGAAGCAACCTCAGATGCTTCTGACTCCATAGGATGAGATGGCGGTCGAGTTGCGACATCCGGCGGGAGCCTAGACCACCTTGTCGGTTGATGTACGCTACTGTCGCCGTGTTGTCTGTACGGACCAGTACGTGCTTGTCCTTCAGCAGGGCTCGGAAGCGGTGCAAGGCAAGACGTACGGCCAGCAACTCGAGGCAATTGACATGCCATGTGCGCTGGGGTCTTCCAGGAGCCCGTGGCAGCATGTCCATTGCACATGGCACCCCAGCCCGTGGCAGAGGCAGTAGCCGAACCTGATGGTGCGAGTGAGCCAGCTGGACAGATTGGGAAGCGCTAGCCACGCGTCCAAAAACTGAACCAGCGGGGTCATGCGAACCACAGGCGTACCCCCATGGGGCAGCGAGGTGGAATGACCGGCCTAGACGTGGGAGGCATGGGAGCGTCCCGAGGTGTCGAATTCCGCGCCCTGCCGGACGAGACCTGGGGAGGACGAGCGTCCCGCTGTGGTCTCGTCTGCCTGGGGGCTGGCGACAGAGGGGGCTGAGAGTGGCGAGGCTCATGGGCGTCGCACACTGCCAGCCGCGCCCTCTTGGGACTCGGAGGTGTGTTCGGTTCTTCCTTGGGAAAACAAAAGATTCTCCCCCGGCCCTCCACCGGGGGAAGGAGTGGTCCTGCTACCATCTCCTGAGGAAGAACCGGCATCACCTCCGAGCTGCCTGTGTCAAGACCGCCGCTTTGACCACCGTAAAGCTGCCCCGCTGCCCGGGAGAGCATAGCCGTCAGCTCCGGATCCGACTCGGGCAATGCTGGCGCTCCCGAAGGAGGCAACACAGCCGAATCATCATCTTCAGAGGTATCACCCTCAAGTCACCCTGACCAACAGCCAAAGTGGTCCCACACGGGGTGGGAACAGATTGGGGTGTGGTAGAGGGTACCTTCCCTCCTTTATGGAGATCATTTAGTCTCGACCGCAACACTGAGATGGTCATGTTCCCGCAGTGAGAACATGAGTCATCCACGAACGTACGCTCAGCATGCACGAGGCCTAAGCATGCTAAACAGTGTCCGTGCCCGTCAAGCGGAGAAACCATGTGACCGCACCCAGAAACGTTGCAAGGGCAAGCCATCTTTAAAAAGACGTGCCACTTGCGCTCTTTTTGTGAGGAGTTTTGCTGCGCAGAGATGCTGAAGCGCCCAGGGAGAAACGCACGCTGTGCTAATCACTGCACAGATCAGACAGGAATACGAGTCTCGCTGGAACGCGCCGTCACACCAACACTCGTGGAGCTGCTCGTCTTGAAAGAGGTGAACACGCTCAGGCTGTAATGTCGGCTCTGAAGCAGAAACATGATGCAAGATTGCTATGCGACACCCTTTATACCCACGCGGTTGGGCGGGCTTGCATTATGCAAATTCCGCAGACCCATGGCATTTTCATGACATTGGCTTGTTTTGTTAGAGCTCAAAGGCGATGACGTTACTCGGAGTGACTGAACAAAAGGGAACTCAAGGAGTGAAGGCAGAGGTTGCTTTATTTCTTCTTGATAGGCGAGTAACATTGATTTTGTTTTGTTTCACAGAACTAATATATGCTGGCTTTTGCGTGAATAAGCTTGTGTGTCATGTTTGCTTGCTTGTCTATTTGTGATCATATTGTCGTTCACTTCAGCTATAATAATTATCCATTCATTTCCACACTGTATAAGCCTGGAGCGTCTAAACCTCAGAAAAGTCTGATAATATACTCCTAATATATGATGGTTTCCTTTGTTTCCTCTTTTTGTGACCGATATAACCCTCTAATCTTGTCATAATTGTAATATGTTCGTTAGTTGGACTGTCGTGCTTGTGCTATCGAGTTGTTCATGAGAACTGTGTTTTTGGGACGCAAGGGATGACTTTTTCACTGAACATTCGCCCTGGATTACCATAGTAACACACATTGCTTTCACTTATTGATGACATCATACCCTCGGCCAGATGGCACAGCGAATTCCGCCATAGTCGTTGCCTGGGTTACGTATGTGTGGGGTGGAGCTATCAAAATAGGAACGTGTTTGTTTTGGTGATTTGAAATATCAACATCGATTACACCCCCTTTAAGTTTGTTGTCACTGTTTCATTCTGTGATCATTCATAGCATATGTCTTGGAAAAGTTTCCTACATTAAAGTTGTGTACCTATACACACAATACAGTTACTGATGCTCAAACGCAGATTTGTTGTATGTGTCTAAAGTAGTAAAAAGAAAAAAAAAATAGTCTTATAAAACTTACTTCACGATTTAGCTTGGATGAAACTGGTTTGTTGTGTTGTCCACAATGGAAGGTTTTGAGTGCCGCTCTGGACTGAAGAGATAATAAATTCTGATAATAATCAATGAATACTAAGCAAGTTTAAAAGGAAATGTCATGTAGTCACAGCAAGATTAGGTAAACATGTTCCTTCGATCTTAAAAAATAATAATAATTAAGATTCAAAAACAATCAATTCCAGAGTCAGCCCAACCTAGAGTCAACCTAGAAATCCATGAGCAAAAGCAAAGTAAGTTTATATTTATCTTTATTATTATTATTATTATTATTATTATTATTATTATTATTATTATTATTTTCTCTCCATGTGTCTCAAATGGGCCATGGAGCACCAGCACCCTCTGGACTGACCCCCTCCACCTCTTAGAGATCCCCAAGGGCCATGTGATTGCCATAAAGCCACACTATTTTTAGCACCAAGGCTGTTACCATGACAATGGAGTGTTTGCTGGACTCCCTGGTGACTTGGCTGTGTCATTACAGGTGAAGAACTCAAATCCTGAGGTTGTATATGTGCGTGCGACCATACGACAAAACATTTCATGTCTGAATCACTGGATCGCTAAATGTCACATGCCATTCATGCTCCATTAGCACATTCCTTGCTATCCTCACACACACACATACAGACACATTGTGACATAATTGCTTTTATGCAGAATTTGCTTATTTGTTTACCTAGAAACCGAATATTACCGGATGACAACATTTGCAGTGTCGTTCTGCATTACACATATTTTAAACACAACTGGTAGCCTACCGTATAACTTAATGGTTATGTGTATTATATAAATACTCTTGGGGCACATAATACACACACACACACTTAGCAAATAAGTAACCTCTCATAAATCATGTCAGTTGAACTGGACTACACTAATGCAATGCAGTTTTTATTGTTTCCATTAGTAACCAGTTGGCTCACATGATGCTTCATTGTAGCCATTTACTATTTATTTATTTATTTACAGAATACTGTATAATGGGCATTGTATAATTGACCACTGTCCCAGGTAACGGATTTCATAGTCATTGCATGACTAGATTCATGTCTCTCGTATCAATTTCAAATTAACATTTGTCACGTATTTTGTCATTTGTTAAGTAATTATAATAGGCTGTGTAAGCAACTTACAGTATGATACGAGACTCATCTCTCCATAAATCGGGAATTATTTTGTGATAATAACCAGCTGACTGTAGACATCTCATAAGAGTGTGCATAAAAGTTTGGAAACGCACTAGAAATAGGGTGGATTCATTTTGGGATGAATTTGCAAAGAACAACACTAACAATGAAAACATATTTAAAGTGGTAAAAATATGTATTCAAAACAGAATAAATAGTTAGGCCTAAATTTAGGATTTATGGACTTGAATTGCAAACTAATACACTTAATGTGAGGCATATTTGTCACTCATACAGAAATCAAACAAAAGATTTCTGTAATAGTAGGTAATAAACTCAATGTGTTTTAGTAACTGAAGATTGCTTGTTCCACAGCTAGCCAAATTTTAACCATGTTCATAATTTTTTAATTAATAAATGTTTTCACAATGAACAGATGTAAGCTGATTCTAAGCTGATTTTATTCTAAATTGAATAAATGCATTTAAATCAAATCAAATAGATGCATATAGTTAATACTAACCCGCAAAATAGTATTATTAAATTACCAGCAAACCAGCTCAGACTGTTTTTTTTTTTTTTTTTTTGGTTTTAGCAAATACAAAATGTATGTATAAATCTAATTGGACATTGGACTTGTGGCATTTTGGACAATATCAGCATGAATCCTTATTTGATGGAATAATGCATTAAAATAATATATCAATTATAATTGAAGAGCAGCAATGATAATTGTGTTTTTCTTACATTTATAGCACTGTATACAGACTCATGATATGGCAGCTATGATGAATCATTACTGGATTAAACTTGGTCTGTATTTTATTTTATTTTTTGAAGATTATTTAATGCACACCTTTATAGCTTTAAGATACTGACAGATTTACTGTTTTGGAGGTGAAAGTAAGCAGGACCGGATGTGAGAAAATATGATGACTGATATAGGAATAATGACAATGAAATAAACATCCTAACATTCAACCGGCTGGCAAGTGAACCAACCCTAAATTACTGTTTTCCAAACAGCCATGTTTTAAGGATAATTTAGCAATACTGAAGTGAAGTGTAATTTTTTTTTTTTTTTTTTACTGACTGAGTAGACAGAATGGTTGCTTAGCATCTTTGTGAAAATATGAAGCTCCGCCCACACAGAGGTTACTGTTGAACCAAGAGACTTGCTATTGGTCAGCACTGCAAAACAAGTTCAAACTTGTACCCAAAGCGAAATTCACACAGGGAAATAATTTCAATACGTAAAGTCCATGAGATGAAATTGTTCATTCCATTAAAATATTGGCAAGATTTTGCAAAGCAACAGTAAACACAATCGCACCTTGACTGACTGATTTATACATTGCTTTAAAAATACATATATAGGTGACTTTATTATTCAAAAATTAAAATTTGAAAGTGCAACGACAGTGATTGTGTATTTTTCAGTAAAGCAATGTGAATTTTCTCATTCTCCTCCCTTCTGCTCTCCTCTAATGATTCTCTTCTCTTCTCTTCTCTCCTCTCTTCTGTTCTTTCTGCTGAAGGCAGAGGGAAAATTAAAAGCCAATATCACAGTCCATTTCACCAGCCTTCTGCTACTGCAGACAAAGCCACACATCAACTCTCTCTCTCCCTCCCACTATTACCTGTGCTCCCTCTATCTCTCTCTCATCCATCACACTCTCCTGTACCTTGGTAAATGGTGACGTCAAATCAGGAGAGATCCTCTTTTCCTCGTCTTTTTCTTCTCCTCCCCCTCGCTCACTCTCATCTCACTCTGGTTAATGGTGACGTCAAAGCGAGCGGCTGCCCCATCAGACGGTCATTACTCATTTGTTCGTGTGCAGGAACAGTACTTCCTTTGACCCCAGCTTCCGTATTTTTCCTCTTCCTCTAATACTATTAAGATTTTTGGGTAAAAGGAAAAAAATCGAAAAACAAGCTCAAATACAAAAAAATAAAATCACATGCAGACTACAATATCAGGGTGATTTTAATAGCAAAAAAAAATAACCCATTTCAAACCTGTATGCTGTCACACAGGGGTCAGTAGCTGCATTTACATGGACCCTGATAATACGATTGTAATCGGACTAGTAGCACAGTTAGGGTGAGTCACATTTAACCACGTCATTTAGAATTAACTGGACAAATTCGATTGAAATTTCAATCGGATTGTTAGGGTGTGAGGTACCTTTTCTAATCTGTTTGATAGGACATGTAAAAAGAAAAGAAGCAGTGGTAGGAGGATAGTTAGAATGTACTAACAGTGGGAAACTCAGTATATTGGTGCAGTGTGCGCATAAGATCAATTCCGGTTTGAAGCTTGTGACATATTTCATTCTAATTGAAACAAAAGGTGTCCATGTAAGAATACGAGTGTCCACAATAAAAACAGGAACAATCTTTTAAAAAATCTAGTTTAAAACACATGAGCCAAACTCTGAGAAATGTATGTTACATTCATGTTGGTTTCTTATGGTTTTAAAAAATGTTTTTCCATTTTCATGGAAAGTTTCAATTTGATGCCATGAACCTTAATGTCACGTGGTGCAGCCATCAAAAATGTATACAAATGCATGTGAATGTAGTTATTATTAATAAATTAAAATCTAGCCTATAAATGAAAAGTGTTTTTTAGAAAAAAAATCATGAATTATTAATATAATTTAAGTTTTTAGGGTGAGGCTGAAGATCTGATTTCTGCATGTTGGTCACTCCACAAATTTCTGCATGTTGGAAAAACATTTCACAAACTTTAATTCAACAGACACGTTTTGTTTACAAATTTTGTTTGACATTAAAGGGGTACTTCAGCGCTGGGAATATGAATGTGTATTTAAACTGGGTCATTTATGTAGTAGAAATGAGAAATATTTTTTTGAATTTGGTGCCTTCTAGACTGAGAAAAGACAGAAAATTTATTTTTGCCTTATGTGGATGAAAGACAACAACTCCCAGAATGCACTTGCATTGATTTTCATAGTAATAAAATAATTTCGTTCAGTTAGAAAACGTGTCTTTTAAATAAAGTGTGAGTGAGCCGAACGAAAGTCATGGCGCAAATGCAGCAGTAGTCAGATTTCATTCATCACGAGAGTGAAGAGATGGCACGTGTCCAGTCTGGCATGTTATCAGATCGCATATGGAAGTTAAACTTTCATGGGAATTAATTGAAAAGTTGAAACACTTTGCTCTGCACTGCTCTGATATGAATGCCCAAGCTGAGCGGCCGTGCGCATTTACAATCTGTGAGTGAGATGCCACCCCTATTGGGGGGGTTTGAAAACATGCGGAACTAGCTCCTTCTACTGGCTGTAGTCTCTAGCCTCTGGCCAAAAAATCCTCAGATGACGCAAAATGACGATATTTGCGTCATCGGAGGATTTTATCCAGAAATAAAAAGCATAATTTTCTTGTCTCAGGGGGACATGAGGGGGGGGAGAAGTATAATTAATTTGAATATGCTACCGGGTTTCTACTGATACAAAGCTTAATGCTAAATCGCTGAAGTAACCCTTCAATAAACTTTGAAGCGTTTTTTTTTTTTTTTTAAGGTCCCATGACATGACAATTTCACTTTATTAGGTTTTTTAACATTAATATGAGTTCCCCTAGCCTGTATATGGTCCCCAAGTGGCTAGAAATTTCAATAGGTGTAAACCAAACCCTGGGTATCCTGCTCTGCCTTTGAGAAAATGTAAGGTCAGACAAGCTGATCTTGAATCTTCCCTGTATGTCGTCATACGGGGAAAGGTTACCTCCCCTTTCTTTGCTTTGCCAGCCCAGAGAATTTGGAGAAAATGGATTCAGTTTATTTTAGTCGCAATGTCAGCACAGGCTTTACAATAAGACTTTTACGATATGGATTCGACAGCACCACCACAAACAGTGAGTAACAGTATTCATTAATGCCTGATCTGTGATCAGTGATTTCTGATGTGTAGCTAATTATTCAAGTTCACACAGACTTTCTTTCTAAATCGTTTATGCATCTACTGTTTATCTATCAGTGAATCAAGCCAGTGACTAAACGATCAACTTCACATTGTTTCTCTTAGTAGCATGAAACAAATCTGATATTTAAATTGTGATTAGACTACAGAGAGCGATCAAAGAACATTCTCTTTATAATGTTCGAAGCTGTCAATCACACATCGCGAGTGTATCTGCACACTTTCCCAAACCCCCCGTTATAATGAATGACGCTGTTATGCTGCACAACAAAGCTCTTACTGTATTCATGTCGATATTGTGTTTGCTGTAGTTGTGGTGAAAGCATTTTGTGAGAGAAAACGCTTTGCAATGACGAGATCACTGCAGTCACGCGATCAACAGACTGCCTGTGTACTCAATGCTCATCACTGCAGCCTTTCATATGATGGGAAAAGATCTAAAAATAATGCTATAATTAACACTTTCACGATTTGTTAATCTCGACAGCTGTAATGGTAAAAAAAAGCGTAGTAAAAGTATTCAAGAGGGGTTCCACATGTTACAAAGTTTGTATAATAAGGAGGAAGAAGACAGGGTCGGCATGACTGGGACGTTTTTATTCAGAACTCTCAGATACAAACAAAATAAACTTGCACTCTCAACAACGCAGTACAATATAACTTTCTCAGCAATCTTTCTCCAGCTCTCCGTCTCTCTGGTCCACGAGTACCCAGTCCGTCTCTCTCTGACAGTGATTGCAGACCTCGCTAAACCACGCCCCCTCCACCACAAAAGCTAATACTCATTTCAAATGCAAAGATGTCAGCCAATCACATCAGTGGGTGTTTTCACTGAAGTCTCACAGCAGACACGCCCCTTGAAACAGAGCATTCAAGCCAGAGGGCTAACATCAGTATAGAAAAAAATGCTTTTTATTTCTAAATTATGACATTTTTTGATGTAAAAACCATACTAACAATATAAGTACACATCAGGAAACATTATAAAATATTACAAAAATCCACGCCATGGGACCTTTAATTCCAAGAAATAATGGCAAAATATTATGCCAAACTACTGTATTAAGTTATACAGTATAAGGTTTCCTTTCTTTTTTTTCTTTATGATTTTAGGACAGTTCTATCACCCTGGAATTGACTTTCTATCGCCCCAAATCATTGGTTGTCAAAGTTTGATCGTTCATTTGTCCATCCGTCCCTTGGTTCATTTCTTCTGCTGAATAAAATATCAGATATTGTTACAATCCCCCCCAAAAAACTACTCTAAATGACTCTTTCATGCGTTTCTGTTGCCCAGCAATATTCTAATTTGATAAAACGTGGACATGAAACACATTTTGTCCTTTTGTTGCTTTTCCCCCCTTTTTTTAATCAAAAATTTATCAAGCTCTTGCTGAGTAAATGGCAGCTGCAGTCTGCGCGTGTGTGAGAGTGGATGCATTGGATCTGTGAGTATGTGTGTGTATGTGTTTGAGAGAAGGCAGATGAATCATTAAATGTTTAACAGCATTTCTAGTCTCTTTTAAGGGTTTGCAGTGCTCCCATTTTTCGTTTGCAGTCGATTACCCAGGAAACAGCGCCTTCTGTGAAACTTGGAGGGTTTTCCTTCTACTCGAATGCACACATGAATTCTAACCAATCAATGTGTGGTGAAAATTGCTTAGTTACAGGGAAGTATAGAGGAATCAGAGTCACAACTGCCTTAATATAAGACACAAAATATTGGCTTCAGAGGACACAACTAGGGTGACTGTAGATGACACCATTCCAGTGATTTTTTTTTTGTCCCCACAAAAAAGGTCAGGACAACTACATAAAAAAGAAAGAAATAGACAAATAGAAATAGAAAACGTCTCGGTTACGTATGGTAACCCCCGTTCCCTGAAGGAGGGAACGGAGACGTACGTCGGTTGTACCGACGAATTGGGATCACTTCAGAGAGCCCCTATCAGCTTCGAGATTTAGAGAATGGGCCAATGGGCCATTGGCGTGCAAGATTTGCATCTCGTGCTCCGTGCCGCGGGTATAAACAGGAAGCGAGAGCAACGCACTGACGTTTTTCACTGAGGAGCCGAACTCGTGACTCGGCCATGCAGTGATGGTAAGGAACTGTGGCGACGGGACGTACGTCTCCGTTCCCTCCTTCAGGGAACGAGGGTTACCATACATAACCGAGACGTTCCCTTTCAGTCGGTCACGTTCGACGTATGTCGGTTGTACCGACGAATTGGGATCCCTTTGGAAAATGCCACAGTTACTACCACTTCCAGCGCCCAGCGAGAGCCCCTCAGACCCTGTTCTGAAGCGGACGGGGAGATTCACGCAGGGAGAGTCACACTGCTGTTCCGCAAGACCCACTCAGCAGACTATTGGATAACGCTGGGAAAGCGTGCCCGGAGGGACGCTGCGGAAGCCACATCATGCCCGGAGGGAGTTACCATGTGGAGAATACACGTAGGAGCACCGGCAACCGTGACAGCTCCTCGGCCGCACGATTGAGCGGGCCCGGAATGTGAAGGGACCTCAGATGCTTCTGACTCCACAGGAAGAGATGGCGGGCGAGTTGGGACATGCGGCTGGAGCGTAGACCACCCTGTTTGTTGATGTACGCAACGGCCGCAGTACTGTCCGTCCGGAACGTGCTTGTCTTTGAGCAGCGTTTTGAAGCGGCTGAGAGCAAGACGAACTGCCAGCAACTCCAGGCAATTGATGTGACATTGCAGTTGGGGCCCCGTCCACAGACCCGAAACTGCAAGCCTGTTGTACGTGGCACCACAGCCGGTGGATGAGGCATCCGTGGAGACAACAGAATGCCTGGACACTTGTTCTAGAAGCACTCCTGCCCGTCTAAATAAAGGGTCCGACCACGGGCTGAAGGTTTGGCGGCATCTCTGCGTCACTTGGACCCATCTCGGGACTCGTCGTGTAGCCAGCGTTGAAGCGGTCTCATATGGAGCAGCCATAGCGGCGTTGCTGCGGCTGCCATATGCCCCAGGAGCCTCTGAAATTGTTTCAGTGGTACCGCTGTGCTGCGTTTGAACAAATTCAAGCAGTTAAACACTGACTGGACGCGATCCTCTGTGAGTCGATCTCCATCCCGAGAAAAGAGATCCTCTGTACGGGACAGAGTTTGCTCTTCTCCCAGTTGACCCGAAGACCCAACTGGCTGAGGTGCTGGAGCACCATGTCCCTGTGTTCACACAACTGATACCACGACTGGGCAAGGATCAGTCAGTCGTCGAGATAGTTGAGAAGGCAAACACCACACTCTCTCATGGGAGCAATGGCCGCCTCCGCGACTTTCGTGAAGACACGGGGCGACAGGGACAGCCCGAAGGGCAGGACTTTGTACTAATATGCTCGTCCGTCAAATGCAAAGCGCAGAAACGGTGTGTGTTGAGGGAGAATCGAGACATGAAAGTACGCGTCATTCAGGTCGATCGCTGCAAACCAATCTTGGGGATGGATGCACCTGAAGATGCGCTTCTGCGTTAACATTCTGAACGGCATCCTGTGGAGGGAGCGGTTCAAGTATCGCAGATCCAAGATCGGTCGTAATCCGCCACCTTTCTTGGGTACAATGAAGTACGGGCTGTAGAACCCGGCCTTCATATCGGCTGGAGGGACCGGCTCTATCGCGTCCTTCGCCAGTAGGACAGCGATCTCTGCTTGAAGCACAGGGGCGTTCTCCTTCGTTACAGAAGTGAAGTGAACGCCCCTGAACTTGGGGGGACGCCGGGCGAACTGAATTGCATAGCCGAGTCTGATGGTACGGATGAGCCAACGAGACAGGCTGGGGAGCGCTATCCAGGCTCTCAGAGACCGTGCAAGTGGGATCAACGTCACCACAGATGTACCCACAGCGGGGCAGCAAAGTGGAACGCAGGGACCCGTGGACAACATGGGAGTGGTCCGTGGAGGGGTCTGGGTGTGTGAGGCTGCTCCACGCCCGGGTGGAGGCTGCTGCTGGGCTGGGGCGGGAGTGGGGGCAGTGGCAGGCGGATGTCCTCGGTGACGTGCAGAGGAAGGTGCTGCGGCCGGTGGCGGGGTGGAGGCAGCAGCGGACCGCGAGGGCAGGATGTGTTTGATGGCCTCCGTCTGCTTCTGGGCGGCCGAGAACTGCTGAGCAAAGTTCTCAACCGTGTCGGCGAACAACCCGGCCGATGAAACGGAGGAGTCCAGGAACCGGTTCTTAACTGTCTCCCTCATGTCGGCCAGGTTGAGCCAGAGATGCCGTTCCTGGACCACTAAGGTGGACATCGCCTGACCAATGGAATGGGCAGTGACTTTCGTCGCCCGGAGGGCAAGGTCCGGAGCCGTCCGGAGCTCCCGGAGGAGCTCTGGGTCAGGCCTACCCTCGTGCATGTCCATGAGTGCTTGGGCTTGGTGCACCTGAAGCAGCGCCATGACATGCAAGGTGGACGCGGCCTGTCCACAGGACCTGTAGGCCTTCACAGTCAGACTGGAAGAAAACCTACAGGCCTTGGACGGGAGACGAGGGTCACCGCGCCAGTTGTAGGCGGTCGCCAGACACAGTTGCATCACGACGGCCCGCTCCACTGGTGGGATTCCCTCGTAACCCTTGGCCTGTCCGCCGTCAAGGGTAGTGAGGAGGGAAGAGCCACCAGGTCTGTTTCTGGCACTGAAAGGTGTCATCTACGACCTGGTAAGCTCCTCATGCACCTCCGGGAAGAATGGTACTGGGGCAGGACACTGAGAACACCCCTGGGCTTCTACTTCTTTTCAGAAGTGCTGAAGCACCCAGGGAAGACCGTGGCAACACACAGGAAATAGTGCAGCCTGCGTTTTTACTCAATAGGAAACGCCCACCAAACCAACAGGTTTGCTGTGAGAACAGCAGTTGTTTCTCAATGCAGCGGAGTTTTGCGGTCGCGCTGGATAAAGCCGTCACACCAGCACAGCGTCCCTCTTCGTTCTCTGGTTCTCTCTGTAATTCGCTGAAATAATCAGGAAGGCAGTCTTGCTTCATCAACGCCATTCGGCTCCGAAGTGAATGACGGCAGTGTGTTGCTCTCGCTTCCTGTTTATACCCGCGGCGCGAGATGCAAATCTTGCACGCCAATGGCCCATTGGCCCGTTCTCTAAATCTCGAAGCTGATAGGGGCTCTCTGAAGTGATCCCAATTTGTCGGTACAACCGACATACGTCGAACGTGACCGACTGAAAGGGAACTCAGAGCTAAAAGTTTTGTTGTCATAAGTAACAGTACTTCTGTACCAAGTCGATACTTTTAAAAGCTAAAATGTTTTAGTGTTTGTTTAGTACAAAGTACCGGGTCAATTCGGTACCCGCTGATAGGCAGCTGCTTTCAAATCTCCTGTATGTATTTGTGTAAGCGCTCTGTGAAAAGTGTTAAAGATGTCTGTTTAATGTGTCTTTACAGTGTAGCATTGTAGCCAATCACATACATGTTTGTTGAGCGTGTGCAATAGCCAATCAGAGGTGTTTAAGTTAGTCAGAATCTGCTTAGCATGCCAGAGTTTGTTTGAGTACTTTGTTTTGAGTACACTGTTCAGCGTTTTTTTTCAGTTGAGACTCTTTGCTTGTTATGATACGGAATATCCGCAAAGTGGTACTAGTATCTCATTTCACAGATTACACAGTTTTTTCTGTATTGATTCTATATAAAATGCTGAAACAATGTTTATTGCTCTGGCTCAAATTATTTTGTTCCATTATTATGCTGATTGTTGTCATCTGTTGACGTTGTACAGTACAAGCAGAATATGGCAGTTTGTTGGTCCACTACTCCACTCTGATTGGACGGCTGTGTGAAAAGTGACAGTGACAAGTGACAAGTTGAACATTCTACAACTCTTTGCGACCAGTTAAAAACGCTGAACGCTCAGAGCTCGTTACGCTCATGGCGTTCTAAAAACGCGGCCCTCCCATTGAAAACAATTGAATACACCAGTCAGCTGTGTGAAAAAACGCTTTGGTGGACACACGGCCTAACAGAAGATGTCACAGCATCTCTCATAGCACCCCCCTACCGTATAAAACAGGGAACGCTGGAAATTTCCATCATCAGTGGGAAAATGTTGTCTCATAAATTATGGAAATTTATGTCAAAGGCGAGGAAAGAGTTAATAGCATCTACTTTCCAATTATTCCAATTCCCTGTATATTTCCAATTCCAAAACTGCATTCCCAATAATCAATCATTCTTTATAAAAGAAGATTATATTGCTTCAAAGGCCAGACTATACCTCTGATGTACATCTAGACTGACACGTGCACAAAAAGAACCAATACACACGCACACACACACAAGTTTCGGTTCCAAAAACTTTGATAACGGTTCCATAAACTTTGGTAACTTTGAGGGTAAGTAAGTAGCCATAACAACTCACTCTCTTAACATAACCTGCTCCGAAGCAATGTAAATAGGTTATGTAAATCGCCATTAAACAAAAAAAGGAAGTAGAAAGGTGCGAAGTAGAAATCATCGATTCATCGCTCTGTTGAGGATGCCTTCTGTGTTAACCGGGAACATATTCTTCAGTTGTCTGAACTTACTCACAGACTCGTTTTTGGAACCAGCATACCTTGAGTAAGCAAGGTTTGGGTTAATCAACCGAGAGTTCAAGGTATATGTGATGGTAAGTTAACCTTGATTTCTGAAATACCCCCTTGAAGTTCACAAGATCATTAGTTCAGCATTAAGAAAAGTCTAAACACTGAGCATTTAAATAAATAAAATCAAATAAAAGTATACAACTGTACAGTTCTTAAGGCAAATTATTAGAAACACCCTCAATTATCTGTTCTCTGATAATACAAATGTAATACAATTGAAAAGTAATACCCCTGCAGAAGCACAGTATTTACCATACCTGATCAAAAGCAACATCTATAAGTTTGCTTCCCTTTATCCCACAGAAAAGATGTCAACACAGTATACACACATCATCATCATGCAAGAAAAACAAATCCTTTAGAACTCATTCTGTTTGAAGATATAATCAAAGACATGTAATTATGCAGTGCAGCATGTGGTAATCAACTGCTACTTGACATCCAGTGGATGGCATCATACTAGCAGCACAGACTTCAGAACTCTGTTTGTTTGTGGAATTGTGTAACCCAGTTATACAAGCCTGTAGGTTACAGTCACTTTGTTCCCATGCAATGTACATTACCATTCAAAGGTTTGGAGTCAAGTAAAAACTAAGTGAAAAGTTGCCTTTTAAAAAGTATGCCAAAGTAACCCAGCTAAGCTGTTGTACATATGCACTATATTCCCAAATTTTGGGAGGCAGCCTTTACATGCACATGCACTTTAATGACATCCCATTCTTTATCCATAGGATTTAATATGGAGTTTGCCCACCATTTGCAGCTATTTCACTTTCAACTCTTCTGGGAAGGCTTTCTACAAGGTTTAGGAGTGTGTTTATGGGAATGTTTGACCATTCTTCTAGAAGCGTATTTGTGAGGTCAGGCACTGATGTTGGACGAGAAGGCCTGGCTCGCAGTCTCCACTCTAATTCATCCCAAAGGTGTTCTGTCGGGTTGAGGTCAGGACTCTGTGCAGGCCAGTCAAGTTCCTCCACACCAAACTCGCTCATCCATGTCTTTATGGACCTTGCTTTGTGCACTGGTGTGCAGTCATGTTGGAAGAGGAAGAGGCCATCCCCAAACTGTTCCCACAAAGTTGGGAGCATGAAATTGTCCAAAATGTCTTGGTGTGCCGAAGCATTAAGAGTTCCTTTCACTTGAACAAAGGGGCCAAGCCCAACCCCTGAAAAACAACCCCATACAATAATCCCCCCTCCACCAAACATTACACGTGGCACAATGCAGTCAGGCAAGTACAGTTCTCCTGGCAACCGCCAAACCCAGACTTGTCCATCGGACTGCCAGTCAGAGAATCGTGATTCGTCACTCTAGAGAACACATCTCCACTGTTCTTGTGGTGGTGTGCTTTACACCACTGCATCCGACACTTTGCATTGCACTTGGTGATGTAAGGCTTGGATGCAGCTGCTCGGCCATGGAAACCCATTCCATGAAGCTCTCTACACACTGTTCTTGAGCTAATTTGAAGGCCCATAAAGTTTGGAGGTCTTTAGCTATTGACTCTGCAGAAAGTTCTGCACGACTTCTGCGCACTATGCGCCTCAGCATGCACTGACCCCGCCCTGTGATTTTACGTGGCCTACCACTTCAGTAGTGAAGGAATTTCACGAATGGACTTATTGCACAGGTGGCAACCTATCATGGTACCACGCTTGAATTCACTGAGCTCCTGAGAGCCACCCATTCTTTCACAAATGTTTGTAGAAGTCTGCATGCCTAGGTGCCTGATTTTATACACCTGTGGCCATGGAAGGGATTGGAACACCTGAATTCAATGATTTGAAGGGGTGTCCCAATACTTTTGGCAATATAGCGTCTCTTCAAATTCAGATTTGTCGCTATGCACTAAACCTGGTAAACAAACAGTGCAAAAATATTCTGATTATTAAGTGAACAGTTGGCTCACATCCAACTTTATTAACAAATATGGTCTGTTTTAAAATGTTACAATACAACATTGCAAAAATTTAAAGTGCCCTTTTTATGCTATTTTAAAGGTTCCTAATTTTGTTTTGGAGGTTGCCTACAATAGGTTTACATTCATCCAAGGTCAAAAAACACTTTAATTTTCTCATAATATAAATTGCACATCACCTAATTTCTCAAAGAGTCTGAAAGCGATTCAGATTCAGTCTCTCTAAACCCCTCCTTTCCGAAAGACTACTCTGCTCTGATTGGTCAGATAGCTCAGTCTGTTGTGATTGGTCTACCGCTTACAGCATCTGTCAGAAACGAAACGCCCATTACCACATCTGAATTTCAACTCCAGAGGCTTCCTCAGCACTTGATTCAACAGTGATTCGAATAATGTCGTCATTTTTGTCAGTATCAATTCCAGCGCAAGTCCTCATCTTTTTAAAGAGCATCAAAGTAAATTCTCAGCGCAGAAAACAGTCTTCTCGACATGTCGAGAACATAAACCAAACTCTTCCAGGCTCAGCTACATTCACAAACAGCTATATTACACACTATGAAAGTTAATATTTGAAAAAGCGCAATGGGGCACTGTTTCAGGGGGGAAAAAAGTCTGAAAACGCCCTTAAACTTGGTCACCTGAGGTATTGGTTAGGTTTAGAGTAGGTGGTATGTTATTTTCAAGCAATATATTCTTGTTTTTTAATGTAATATTGCAGTATTTATTCAAAATAATTTATCAGTACACATACATTTTTTTTTAATTCATGTGTCCTCATAATCTTTATCAAAATAACTTCCCTTCCCTCTTGCAACGACATCTCTTCTCTTCTGATACGTTAAAAATGTACCGCTCCAACATTTTAAAAGTGATTTCACTTGGATATGTCACAATAGGGAAGAAAAGTCTATCAGTTTCATGCGACTTGAACCTTTTAGCACAATTCACTGGAAACTGCATTTCTGAACAGTCGTGATACGTACAACTAATGTAAAAAACAAGGCAGATACTTAATCTGTTTTGGATAAAACTGATGTCACTTTCAGCTTTCTCGTCTCACTTTCTGGACATTTAACATGCAGGCTGAAACATAATATCAGTTTGCATGAATGGCACCACAGGCATGATTTTCCAATGAGCCTGGGTTGGATAATTTTCCTCCATGCAGTCTTACACGATGCCTTCACCAACAATACTACACATTCAAGCCAGAATGGTTATTTTTCCTCTGCATATTTGCCTCCTGTGGAACAATTCATAGTCATAATGGCTCAATGTGGTAAGCATTGCACTGTTTACTACTGTACACAGATTTCACTTTCACACTTATTGACATTTCAAACCATGTTCAGCGGCTGGAATGACGCAGACAAAAGCAAATTAGTGAGTGGTGAAACTTGTGGAGATTGACAACGCTAGCCACCCATTTCCAATTTCACACACTGCACACACACCATCGCCACCTATTTCAGCTCTCATCATCTCTTACACACTAATCTTTGCCTAGGGCTCATGTGAAGCATTCCAAGGAGCTCTTGTTGTGCACCTCAGCTTTCTCAAGTGAGTCACCAAAATTCAAGAGAGCATCTATCATGTCTTACCTGTTTCTGTATGTGTGATTAACACAATGAGGATAGTGGCACCTGTCCAAATATTCCTCTGGAAAATTAAGCCTTACTCGACTCTGATGCATAGTGCTGTGTGACATTGGGAAGTGTCACATTGTGTTGTGGAAAACCGTGTAAACCCTGTGGAGATACGCAACTAAGTCTGTGGCCGTGGCTGCCCTTCAGGTGCTCTGGAAGGACATCCAGTTCTCTGGTGTTTCACTGCTGCTGATAGTGAACCAAGAGAATAGAGAGGTGATGACTTCAATCAGGTAATTAACATCTGAGCACAGAAAGAGACGAGGCGAAGGCAAGGGCTGCAGAGGCCTGCTAAACCCAATCTAGTAAAGGGGGCGGAGGCTTATTATCTGTTTATTATTTAAAAAAAACACTAAAAAAACAAGCCCAGCCCAGGCAAGAAACAGTAACGCAAAAGTAAAGTAACGCATTTCTTTTCTTAAAAAGTCTCAATTAGTTACTTTTTAAGGGAGTAACGCAATATTGTAATGCATTATTTTCAAAGTAACTTTCCCCAACACTGCTCGTAGTTGATCCTTAAAATCGTAAAAATTATATATTTTTAAAAATCTGTACAGATAATATAAGTATATTATCTATATATAATATTATAAATATATAAATACATGACCACTAAAAAGGTTAGTTAACCAAAAAATAAAATTCTGTCATTAATTACTCACCCTCGTGTCGTTCCTAAACCGTAAGACCTTTATTCATCTTTGGAACAGGAATTAAAATATTTTTGATGAAACCCGAGAGGTTTCGGAATCATGAATAGGCTGAAACGTCATTGCAACTTTCAAGGCCCAGAAAGGTAGTAAAGACTTTGCTAAAATAGCCCATGTGACTCCAGTGATTCAACCTTAATGTTATGAAGTGACGAGAATACTTTTTGTGTAAAAAGTAAACAAAAATAATAACTTTATTCAATTTCTTCTTGTCTTAGTCAGACTCCAACACTGTTGACATAGTAAATACAATGCAGCACTTCCGCATGTGTCATGGTGCTCACATGAACAGAGTCGGCCAATTGTGAGCCGGCGTTCTGACATAGAACCCGGAAGCGCTGCACTGTGTTTACTATGTCAACAGCTTAGAAGACTGACACAGATGAGAAGAAATTGTTGAATAAAATCGTTATTTTTGTGTTTTGCGCACAAAAAGTATTCTCGTCGTTTCATAAAATAAAGGTTGAACAAAGGTCTTACGGGTTTGGAATGACATGAGTACTCTTATTTTGATGTGTTGACAAACACACTAAAGCACATGTAAAGTACTATATAGTATAATGATATACAAACACACAAGAATGAACTGATAGATGAAGTGGCACAGACAGACAGACAGGCTTACAATCTTACATACACACAAGGCCACCGTGGCCCACTTATGGCCAGACTGAGAGTTAACACAATTAGACATAGGCTAATGGAATCTAGACAGGCCAGAGATAAACGTGACTTCATTAGCACAAGCCTAGAGAGACTGTCAATGCTAATCGCTGATGAAGAAATGTGGTTTCCTTCTTTTGCTTTCTCTCGTATACTCCTTCACACACTATCTGTCATTCCCGAGCATGTGTTTAAAGTCTGGCCTAGGGATAGTAGGAAAGAACGATGACGAAAGGGCAGTGAATGAAAAGAAAGGTAAACGACATATGTTGTTTGAGGAACGGACATATGGACAGACAGGCTGGTTTTCATAGCTTGTAGCTGTGTCAAATATATTTAAAAATCCCTAGAGACAAAAAGTGGGTAGCCATATTGGACTGAGTGCTTTCTGTTTTGAACAATGCCTGGCAGAAAACATGCAAAGGACCACTCACATAATGACCTGGTGGGAGAAAAAATCTATCACAGAGAAAGCTTTTACTCTCTCTCTCTCACACACACACACACACACACACACAGACACACACAAATAAAACACACTTACCAAAGCCTGGTGTGAGTGTGGGTGTGTGTATCTTAGGGGAGGAAAACATTTAAAACTCAGGAAATGGATAGCCATTCCACGGCTCACAGACCATTTAATGATTGAAAGAGATTTGTGAGAGGTTCAAACCAGAAAATTTGATTCTGGTCTGGCTGGTTGTGGCTGGACATAATTTGATTTCATGCATTCGTCCATTGGTTTTGGCCATTTTGAAAGTGCATATCCACTTAGCTATGCATAGCCATAGCAATAGCATTGAGGATGAAATTGTTCACTGAACTCAAAACATTCTGCAAATCTAAAAAAATAATTCTATACTTAGCCTTTTACATCCGTTAACCATAAAGTGGTTAAAAAAGCCCCCACAAGCATTTTCCTCAGTAGTTATGAAATACAATAGTGTGCTACAGCTTCAAAGCTAGCTTATGATTGTATTCCATTACCTGACTTACTTTTTCTTTTAATTTAGCCAAAACTGTTCTCATTAAATCTGAATATCTGTATGTTCTTAGGTATCTGTAGGTTGATAATATCGATTAATTGATTTTAAACAATCTTCATTTTAATTCATCGATATCGATTTTTAAATCTAAATCTTTTAGTCTATGCTGTTTACAGTTTTGATGCGTAAACTTATTTTTTTTAATTACATCTAATAATCACAATTAGCTTTGTGCTTTGTTACGCAGTTTTCTCAGGCACCTTCAGATGAAATGTATTAATATGTAAATAATGCTCCACAAAGCCCAAAATAGAGATAGTGAATTGAATTCTCAAAGAAGCAGTAGAGTATCCAAAAACTGTACTCAAGTAAAAGTACTTATAGAAATATTTACTTGAGTAAAAAAGTATTCAATTAACTAGTTACTTCAGATCATATATATATATACTTGAGTAGTTTTTTTCATTGGATACTTTTTTATTTATTTTTTATTTAAATTATTATCATAATTAGATATATTTGTAAACAACACAGAAGACACAAGCATTATTTCTGGCATTTCATCTGTAGCCCCAATAGCATTGCAAGTCCTTTACTTATAGCGTATACAGCTGGCATGTAAAGGAAGAAAGAGTAAAAACTCTTCACGTGCTAATGCTCAAGTCCGCTACTGAACATCTAAACAAAAAGCAATGAACAAATGCACATTGATGTGTCTTCTTCTGTCTGTTCTGTGAGTAATCAAATGTATTTCTGCAAGTGTAAACTGGTTAACTGTGTCCAAGCAAAGGCATTCCTTTTCAAGATGAACAGGTCGGCCGCCACTGCGCAATACACACAAATTGCAGGTTTGCAGGTGTTTACTTCATACTCTGTGAACAATGGTAGCTTATTTAATGTATAAATTAAGGTATATGTAAAAAAAAAACTGTCAAAGTCATACTTTGTAGTAGTGGTACCGTGTACTCAATGTAATAATCTGTTGGGTTATAACATTTTATTGTATTATTATTATGTATTATGCAATTGTATTATGTATGAACCTGTGGAATCGTTCACAGACAGCATACAGTACATGGTCAACTAATAAAGATTTTCATCGCTGGAAAACAATAGGATGCATTGGCAGATTTGCTTTCCATTCACTGAAGGTCCACAGCCACTTCATCCAATGCTATTGATGTTTTTAAATTTCCTGTAACGACGAGTGAGAAACCGCTTCAGACGATTTAGTGCGCAGACAGTTTTTCCATCTTGTTTGATCAAGTCTTTGACCAGAATTGACTCAAAAGAGTGACAGTGACACTAATATTTGCTTGTGTTCAGTACTTGCTCAGCAGTAAATCGCTGAGCCATTTCAAGCTTTGCTGATGATACTTCTTATTCCTTAGTTTCCACCGAAATTACACAGAACAATTTGTCCCAGGAACTTTTTTCCCAGGAACTCTTTTCCATCTCGACTTTACAGTTCCCACTGGATTTCGTCCTTTGCAAATAAATTTAATAAAGCCCGAACCTCACCGTCGACCCATCGGTCGTATTGTAATTCCATTGTTGATTCGAATAGCAAACAACTCTTACTGCATGCACCGCAACAGACTTTTAAAAATAGTGGTTGAAATAAAATGCTGCGTCTAGTCAACCAATCAAAATGCTGCGTGAAAAATATCAGCATGTTCAGCGCCCACTCCCGAAAGTTCCTGAACTTTGAAAAAGTACTACCTCACGAGCAGGGCCGTTTTGAGGGGGAAATGTTTACCCGGAACTTCATTTAGACCCCGGTTACTGCGGTTGAAACACACAGAGTACCACCCCAAAGTCCCTAGTTCCTGGGGAAATTTCCTACGGTGGAAACGCAGCTTATGAGTGAAACATCCCTTCATCACTGTGTATCTGACATTGCCGCCTTGTGAAATCAAGATGAACTGCACTTATTCAGTCATCAAAGATTCCATTATAGTTGTGCAGAAAAAATAAACTTGTTACCTACCTCGGGTGATTAGCGACCCTATATAAATTTTTTACAAAATAATTAATGGGAAAACAAGCATTCTTTTATAATATTTTTGTATAATATACAATATATTTTTGTTATATTGTTTATAATGAATTGTTTGAGGAATACTAAGAAGGTTGATGTCTAACTTTAAAAAATAAATGAGGAAGAGGAAAGTGAAGGTCATCCTGGGTCACTAAAGACCCGAGGTATGCGTTTAAGGTTTAAAGTGAAAGTACACATATTTATACCTACTCTTAAAAGTAAACATTTTCCCAAAAATTACACAAGTAAATGGAATGGAGTAAAGGTACTTCGTTACTATCCACCTCTGCCAAGTAGAGTTGCGGTAGGAGGCCATATGGCAGCATCGTCCCACCTAAGACCTCAGCCAAATGTGCTTAGTCAGTTTCTTATGTAGCTCTGAGTCTGAACCAACACTGTAAAAAAAAAAAAACAGGTGTCCAATTGAACATTTTCTAGTGAACGATCACATCTAAATTTTTCACAGAAATTCAATTTGGCCAACTAAAAAATGTAGATGTGATCAGTCACTAGAAAATTTTCAATTGGAGACCTGATATTTTTTTTACAGTGAAGGGGGTAATCCTACACCCGGAAAGCGTACCTTCCATAGGGGCAGCCATTGCTAACCAAGCCATCACCTACTGTTAGCATTCCATTGACTCCCATTCATTTTGGCGTCACTTTAAAGGGTTAGTTCACCCAAAATTGAAAATAAAGTCAGTAATTACTCACCCTCATGTTGTTCCAACCATGTAAGACCTTCGTTCATCTTCGGAACATAATTTAGTATATTTTTGATGAAATCTGAGAGCTGTCTCACTCCTCCATAGGCTTTCAGAGGGACTGAAACTTGATGGCCCAGAATAGTAAGTAAAAACGTCATTTAAGGAGTCCAAATGACTACAGTGGCTCTGTATTAAGTCTATCATGCAACGAAAATACTTTTTGAGCGGAAAAACAACAAAAATAACGACTATTATTGTTGTTCAATTTGAGCCTCTGACGCCACGACGCATGCGCGAAAACTGAGATTAGTAGTAGTAGAAGAAGAACGCCGTTTTCGCGCATGCGTCGTGGCGTCAGAGGCTCAAATTGAACAACAATAATAGTGGGATAAAGTCGTTATTTTTGTTGTTTTTCCGCTCAAAAAGTATTTTCGTCGCATGATAGACTTAATACAGAGCCACTGTAGTCATTTGGACTCCTTAAATGACGTTTTTACTTACTATTCTGGGCCATCAAGTTTCAGTCCCTCTGAAAGCCTATGGAGGAGTGAGACAGCTCTCAGATTTCATCAAAAATATACTAAATGATGTTCCGAAGATGAACGAAGGTCTTACATGGTTGGAACAACATGAGGGTGAGTAATTACTGACTTTATTTTCAATTTTGGGTGAACTAACCCTTTAACAGCGAATAACTTTACATCTGAGGCGTTTAAAGACTCCATTTGTCCATTAAGAAGCCGTTTTTGTAAAAATATGCTAACGATTGCGTCATAACCACGCGACTCTCTGTCGCGCAGTAGAGAAATTACCGTAGATACCTGTATAGACAGGATGCATTAACTTAAAATGGCGCACTGGCGTTAAATTTTAAAATAAATAAATACGAAGCAAAATTACAAAATAATTGATCAGAATACTTACCAAAAATTGCCCCTGCTCACGCTCTCCGTATCTGCAAGATTCAGTGATTCAGATTTCACTTTGCACAACTACTAGAAGACTTACAACTATCAGACAGGTTGCCCACGTCACATCTACGTCATCAAGCTCAGTCTGAGGCTGCGCAGTAGGCTCAGCCATCAGGAAGTGAGTGCTTCTAATTGACTTCACTTTTCTGCGTTGAAGTCTATGGGGTCGCTGTGTCCATTTCTTTTACTGTCTATGGTCTGAACACAGATTAGCATCAACAATTTTTTAGTTTACAGTACACCTGATTGTCATGCATCTCCTAGTAAAGGGAATATAGCTAAATAATGGCAGGAAACATCTTTACATTCAGTTGATTTGTTGATGCTAATCTGTGTAGTTTAGCATTCAGTGATTCATAAATAAATGACTCCATTAGCTAGGGCAAGTATATAGCGCAACAAGTGACCAGATGAGTTGCCCATTTGAAAAAGTCTGCAACACTGCCCTGTACAATGTATAGCATTAGCAAACACAGAAATCCTTTCATTTGTAAACAAAATGGACATCTGAAAACTGAAATACACTCAAATAAATCAAAACTGGCATCAAAAGCGAAATGAGCTTGTGAATCTTAACCAAACTGAACAAGTATAAATATCCAGCCTTAACAAACCAACCATGTTCATCTCAACACCATTTGAAGAGAAATTACTTATCTCAAACTACAATCTCAATCTAGAATTACCTTATTTGACTGACTGTGCAAAATTCTATACTAGTGTACTGTAGGGCTACAAAGAATTTAAAGGGATAGTTCACCCAAAAATGACAATTCTGTCATCATTTACTCACCCTCAAGTTGTTCCAAACCTGTATGAGTTTCTTTGTTCTGCTGAACACAAAAGAAGATATTTTGAAGAATGATTGTGACAAAGCAGATAGAGCAACCATTGACTACCATTCCCTCCTATGGTAGTCAATGGTTGCTCTGTCTGCTTGGTTACAAACATTCTTCAAAACATCTTCTTTTGTGTTCAGCAGAACAAAGAAACTCGTACAGGTTTGGAACAACTTGAGGGTGAGTAAATTATGATTTATTATTTTTGGGTGAACTATCCCTTTAAATCAGTTATTACAGTGCACTTTGTGGCCGAATCTAGCTAAATGTCAGCCATCGAAAGGCTCCGGCATTCATGCTGTACTGTAGAGAGATTGACAACCATGTTGTTTGGATCCAAGGCCTTGGTTTCTGCTGACTCATTGAGATGTCAAATTGAAATGTGGTCGCCTTGACGATGTAAAAGTGATTCCATGCATGAGCATATATCATCGGCAGAGCAAACACACAAGATTGTCCACATAACACTTTGCACACTTTAATTAGTTTCTCTTCCCCTGCATAGTCTAGCAGTATTTTGTTTCCTCCTCCTCAACCCCATTCATGACCTTGTAGAGGGTATTCTACGCAAGTTTGCCTCTGAATATTTACAATCTGTCTTCATAAATTGTGTTATGTGTGCATTTGTATTGGGGTTTTGTGGTGCACAGTACCTGCTGCATCAGCTGACAGACAGCAGAGCTAGCTGCAACAGAAACTAATTGATGTGTCTGAGACACACACACTGATACAAAAAACATGTTGAGTGTAGCCAACCATGTCCCATTTCAACAAAGCATGTAAGAGGAATCAATCAGCTGGGAGCGATGCCATTACACACATGCAGGAGGGCATTTATGCTCAAGGAACCTCAGCACTACCTCGCAGCAGATGGAACGACTGTTAGAGCTAACTTTTTTTGACCTTGTGTATCCTAATTGCTTTTTGCATTTCAGATTCATAACCTCGCTCTCATTACCTAACAACCCATCTGTCTCCCATTAAACTGAGAGAGATAGTGAAAGAGAGAGAGAGAGATTCAACTATGTATGTGTACACTGTTGATCTAAGCATTTTGTGCATGTTTGTGAGTCTTAATTAAGTACATTTTGATGCTTAATGTAACATGCATGAACACTCTTCAACAATCTAAGTCTGATCTGGCAATGTTTAAATAGAACAAACTTCCACACAGACATCTTTTGTGATATACACAACTGCACACATGCTGTGTCTTTCCAAAATATGCAAGGACAAATACACACTTTCTACCATAACCAAACACTGTAACTACACACCCTGTAATGATCCTGACATTGGAACACTTGATATCAAATGAACATATCAAATATCAATTTAATAATCACCACTGTTGGTTAAAAAGGACCAGTTTCAATAACATAAAAGGTCTGTAAAATCTCCAAATTATTTACATAAACACTGAAAAATGCACACTTTCAGATTATTATTAATATTAATATTAATATGAATATTAATATTATTATTATTATTATTATTAGTAGTAGTAGTAGTAGTAGTAGTATTAATAGTATTAATAATAATAATAGATTAGTAGTACTGTAGTAGTAATAATAATAATAATGATACAAATAACAAAATAAATGTAATTAAATGTAATTATGTAATTAAATGTATTACAATTATTTACAAAATGTATATTATAATTAATAAAGAGTGTGTTTTACTATATACACTACTACTACTACTAATACTAATAATAATAATAATAATAATAACATCATTAATAATAACAATAATTAAAGATTGTGTTTATACCACTACTACTAACAACAATAATAATAATAACATAATTACTGTAGATGTAATTAAAATGATATATAAAATTATTAATCAAATGTATAAACATTTTAAAAAGATGTATTATGATGATGTGATTATTATTATTAAAGAGTGTGTTTTACTGTATAATTATTAATAATAATAATATATAAGTTATTATTATTTTAAAAGTGTTTATTGTACAAAATAATAATAATAATAATAATAATAATAATAATAATAATAATAATAATTATTATTATTATTATTATTATTATTATTATTATTATTATTTTACTTATGAATAATTATACATCATTTTTTATATTTTTGGTTATTTTTATTATAATGTTTAGTTTATAATAATTATAACAATTTATAAAATATTTAAGTATAATTTACTATAGTATTATAGTACTATAGTAAAGAGTACTATGTGCTAAATAAGTTAACTAAATTAGATGTTTTCTTCATTGGGACTGTTGACTGGTCAGTGTAGTTGATTTCAGGTTTTTCAATCTAAATAAATGTAGTGCCCTCAAATGCGCTCGCACACACACACACACATTCTGAACCTTGTGCCCCCACTCTGAGGTAAAAGCCCTGACACAGTGCCTGCAGTGTACCCACACATATCAAGTTAATACAATCTCTCAGATTTAATCTTAACCGCCATACATAAACTCAAGCAACTACTGCATTTTATACAAATTGTCCCATATCTTTCACAAATACACAGTGTCGTATGCCCTGTGACCCCCATAAAGGAAAGATCTCCTACCTTTGCCCCCTATAGTGCAGTCCAGCCAAGCACGCCTCCTCTCTCAGAGTTCCTTTTCACACCTGAAGAGTCTCTTTCCTCCTCTGTCCTCGTAAAATCAACGGGACCCAGAAAGGTTAGAGGAAACCTGTGCCTTCCTTCGCCTCGCTCTGCTGTAGTATATGTGACTATCCCAGCATCAGATAGGAATCCTCTCCTGCAGCAGTATCAGCAACAGCAGCAGCCGACCGGCTCACCAGCTCAATGAGGGTGACTACAGGACTACTGCAGGAACAGCAGCATCAGACTCTCACATACACACACACGCCCCTCTCTGCACACACACATACACCAGGCCACATTACTCCTGCCTTCACTCCGCTCTACCTTATTCTGTCGAATAGCAGCACCACTCTTCATTTTATTTTTATTTTTTTACAGTGGCTTCTCCATTCAGTTTCATCCATTTCACCCTACCTCATTCCAGTAGTATCCCTGATGCATGGATTTTACTCCTCCTGGGATTTCCAGAAATATAATTTACCTGGTCCAGAGAGTGCATCTCAGAGCTGGATGGCATTTCAGGGAATGTCTGGTGGGAAATATGGATTAAACATGACTCAGGTGCTTTGAAATCCTCTACTGTAATGTATTGACTCACTATAAGATGTCAACTGTGTTTACATGAACATAAGCATTCTGATATTCATCAGAATTTAGTAATTTACTGATTATGTAAGTGGCGTGTAAACTCATTAACCAGATTACGCCAATATTCTGGTTTCTAGAAAACCTTTGGCATATCCCTGTATTAATCAGAATATAGTCAAGTAAACATGAATATTCACTATTCACTAACGGATTATTTATTTAAATTGGTGCATGTCTATAATTCTTAAAAGTTATTAAAGAAACATTTGGGGGGGGGGGGGGGGGTGCCAACATTTAACAAGCATAAGAAAAGTCACTGCCTTTACTGTTAGCAAGTCGCATGATTTTTCAGTGCTGTTGTCAAGGATGTGAAAAGAGTCGACTCAATTACTGTGCAAATTACTTTTTTTAAATTTTGGCACACTTTATATATGGTTAATCTTTTCACTTTTAATTTTATAATATAATTACTGTTTTAAAAACGGACTGAAAATGCGTACCGTACCTATGAGATAAAAAACATAGCAGATACATTGATTGTGATATAATTTGTAAACATGAATGTGAATATATTCCGAATTTTATTCCGATTTCTGGTCGTTTTCAAATTATATAAACACAGTGTAAACTCATTAACCTGATTAAGACACAATTCTGGTTTATATAAATCTGAGTAAAATTTTTTGTATATTCTTAATTCTGCATATGCAGAATTTTCATATTGTTGTAAATGCTTGTCCCCTTCTGCTCTACGGGCCCGTGGGCGAGCCCAGAACTACGTCATAATATTTACGCTTAATTTTGTAAGTTTCTCTTTTGAAGGAACTTCTACACTGCGTCAGCTGCTGATACTTATGGGGACGCACGCTCACGGAACCAGGTGACGGAGACATGTGTACAAACACGCAGAGTGATGGCGACGCAAGGATATATGCACACCAGCATATAAGACGAGCGTCTGAGAACAAGGCATCAGCTTTTTTGTCTTCAGGAAGACTAAGACTAAGTCACACACAAATCTGGGAGCTGAAAAAAAAGAGAGTGATGGAAGCAGGGATGCGGTCTATGTCTGCCCCTTTTTCATTCTTTTCCGTCTTCCTTTCCTCTACTCTCCCCTTTTTTAAGGGGGTGTTGGGGTACAAGAGATTGTTTTTTAGAGGACATTTTAAGTAGGGGTTGGAAGCCTGGCGCTTGTGGCTCTTAGAAGGACTTAGGCGGTCTAAAGGTTGGGCCCACTCCTCACCCGAGTGAGCTATACTTACTGTAGCCCGAGAAGCATGCTGTTTTTCTCCTATTGTTGTTAGTTGGGGGTCATAGGCTTAGCTGAGGCTGTGTCTATTTTTGGTAGCTCTGATCTATTGGGGTTTGGACTCTCCTGGAGCATGGTTTGAACTAGTTTGATTTTTTCTTTGAGCATAGAAGCTTCAGGACCTTCCTAACATGGTTGGAGTAACACGTTGCAAGGCCTGCTCGCCCGCGGACATGCTAATGGATTGGGTCTTTGGGGCTTTAGTGCTTAGATTGTTAGTTTGACTGTTTAATGGCGTGTTTGCACATGTGCCTCAGACACCAAGTTCTGCAATGACGTGTCCCCATAGCTTTAGCAGCTGACGCTGTATCTCATTCCCTTTCTTAGGGAACCGGGGTTACATACATGTACCCTAGACGTTTCTGGAGGTACTATAACCCCATATATGGTACCAATTGAAATCCAGATCATGTATTTTGGGGGCATTCCCTTTTTTAATTTTTTGAGTGGAAAAAAGGGGAAAATATTGTTATACAAATCTTAACTATATCCCCCAGGCCTACTCTTGTGTTCTGTTTTCAAGGACATAAGAATAATTTATTAGATGGCTGAATTATTGTGCAAAATGATTAAAATCCATTGCATAAATGGCAAGAGAATCCTCAGGATTTCCACAAAATTACAGCAGGAAAAGAAAGTGCTTTAATTTAATCAGAATATGGTAAATAAACATGTAAATATTTCTATATAAAAATGTAAAATATTGGCTCAGGAAAACATATTGACTGGCTATGGGTGCTTTACGGGTGAATGCTAGTACAAATTTGTAACTGCTAGACTATGAACTCATTTTACTACATTAAATTGTTTATCCAGACCAAAGAGCAGGAGAGGGTGTTGACAGGGTGGGATATTCACACCATGCTCATCAAAACGTGAAGGAATCTGTGTCTTAAAGCAAGCGAGCAAAAGAAAAATGTTTCAGACGACGGATCCCAGTTGAAGTTCATTAGACCTATCGAGCTGGAACATTAGCCTGATTAAACGATTGCTGTTTTAGGGACTCTTAACCAAGGCAAATAAGAGAGAAGCACGCATCTGGAACCTGCCAAAACAAATCGCTCAAGCACCGCAGCGTCCGGTGCTTTATTAGTGGAGGATGATGAGCACGTTTAACCTGGGTTCGGAAGGAGGGGTGCAGACTGCTCACGTATGCCCAGACTCGGAGGTAATTACATTTCCATTCAGCGTGGCATTTCACAGATTCCATTTTGCTTATCAAATATGTCCAAACCCGATCTGAGATCAGATTGGGATTCATAAAAGCTCATTAATTACAGCAGGCAAAAAGAACGACAGAGCTGGGTAATTGAAAAAGGCTTTGTAAGGAGTGTATGTGTCCATAATAAGTGAGGAATGAGAGAAACCACACACATCTCCTGGAGTGAGTGTGCATTTGGCCATGGCTTTAGACCATATTGGCTTTGGTATTAGCTTTGTGTTCCTGGGCTAATTAGTCTTCTGGACCCGTTGGAACTTTAGGATTTGATCTAATTTATTATCGGTCAAAAGTTTAGAATAATGCAGGGTTTTTTAAATAATTATCTTATGCTCACCAAGGCTGCATTTCCTTGATTTAAAATACGATAAAAAATAAAAAAAACAGATAACGTTGTTTTCTATTTTAATATATTTTAAAATGTAATTTATTCCTGTAATGGAAAAGCTGAATTTTCATTGCTTTTTCAATCATTACACAGAGTCTTCAGAGTTACATGATCCTTCAGAAATCATTCTAATATGCCGATTTGGTGATCAATTATTCTCAGTTATTTAATAATTGTTCTTAATAATTATCAATGTTGAAAAATTAATATTAATGCTTAATATTTTGTGGAAATCATGAGACTTTATTTAAGGATTCTATGAAAAATAGAAAGTTCGAAAGAACAGCATTTATTTGAAATAGAAATCTTTGTCACTTTTGATCAATTTAAAGCCTCCTTGTCCTTGCAGAATAAAAGTATTAATTTCTAAACCTAACCTTTCCTTTTTCTTTTCACTTCTTACCCCAAACCTAAGAATTTTTTTAATAATATTGCTTTACTCTATTTTTGGTTAAATAAATGCAGAATTGGTGAGCATACAAGACTTGTAGCTGGTGGACTACAGCCATGACTTATAACAGTAGAACTTGTTTGATTGACAAAAAAATCTTACTTGTTCGGTGCTATGTTTTAGATAGTTAAGAAGCATGGTGGGAAAATCAGCACACCAATATCTCATGCAGTTGACCAGAATCTGAAGAAAACCAGTTAAGCCCTTTAAAACCTTTAGCCTTTGCAGCTCTCGTGACCCCATAAAGAATGTTCAATAGTGCTTATTCAGACAGAGTCACAGCGGTATTGAATTATGGCAGATGAATGAACAGATACTACAAAAAACATCTCTACTAGCACTTAACAAAGGCTAGTGATGTATTGGATGTTGTCAGGATGCCCTGTTTCTTTACAACAAAAACACTGCAGTTTCAAGTATCAGGCAGAGTAGTCAGCTGTAACCTGAGGAAGTCAATTTTGTTGTAGAATAGAAGATAAAGCTGGTCAATTAGGGTTAGCTTTTAGCTTAGTACAATTTCCTGTCAACTAGCACATCATCTCATTTGGACTGCTGATGCAAGCATGACAAACTATATAGGTGAACTTGAGTGTGTGCTATGAACTGTATTTGTACTATATTGGATGTTTAAATGTGTTCTACGCAATGATGATAACTATAACGATAATTATAAAGCTTCAATAATCATTCTAACTCTGCTATAACAATAACTACACACATTATCAATGGAATCATGAACTATAACAGCTTATTAACTATAAAAACGTTGACAGCCAATCCGAGTCACCTGACTTTAAAGAGTGCTAAGCTTTATTTGTAAGGGTCTGAAATAAAGAATGAAAAAAAGAGCTCAGATCGAGCATTTAAATCGAGCATTTCAAGGACTACAATCAGAGATCTCAATTGTCAAGCAATATCTTTATTATCTTTTTAAAGGTCCCGTTCTTCGTGATCCCACTGTTCAAACTTTAGTTAGTGTGTAATGTTGCTGTTAGAGCATAAATAATACCTGTAAAATTATAAAGCTCAAAGTTCAATGCCAAGCGAGATATTTTATTTAACAGAAGTTCCCTTTCAAAGCCTACAGCGAACGGCTGGCTTGGACTACATCCTGGTACTTCCTTCATATATGACGTCGATAGAACAGTAGAACAGACTAACCTCCGCCCACAAGACTATGCGAAAAAAGGGGGCGTGGTCTTGTTGCTGTCCCACGTGGAGAAGAGGACGTGTCGCGTGGAGAAAAGGAAGTGCTGCGTTTGAGTGTGTTTGTCGCCATGTCGTCGAGACGCTGTTATTTTCATCCCGGAGTCAAATCACCTTTGTTTGGCTTTCCCAGGGACGCTGTAGAGATCATTAAGCGCATATATATCTCCCGTTAAGAGGCGTGACATTTCCACATGCGCTAAGCTGCTGTCGAATCACAACACAGGAACCGTGCCTGTATTTCTGAAGGAGGGACTTCATAGAATAAAGGAAGTCATCAGCCGTTTTTAAGAGAGTGAAAACAGCGGTATACAGATAAGTACATTGTGTTAAAAATACAGTTTTTTTTTACACACGAAACATGAACACATGTTATATTGCACACTGTAAACACAATCAAAGCTTCAAAAGAACACGAAGAACGGGACCTTTAATTCTAAAAAAGGTAAATCGATATATAAAAATATACAAATAAAACAAAATGTTCCAAATAAAGTGCCACACATGCAAAGTAGGCAATTACTGTGGCAACTTTAAATGTAGGAACATTAACAAAGCCCTAAAACTTTCAGTGCATAAAAGAGCAAATAGAAATAGGGCATAAACTTCTTATATGATTGTAAAATGTAAAGCATTTCATTGTAACCAATTACAAAGTAATTAAAAATATTGCTTATTTCTTATGGATGTTTTTTTTTTTACTCAAATTACATATTTAATGTATCCAAAATACAACTTACAACATTTTAAATAATATATTAAGTACAAAGTTTATAATGGCCACTATTGTTCAATAAATAATATTCTATATTATAATGCTTGGTATTGAGAAACAGTTTGTTAATGATAGTGGTTTATCAACGACTTCAAATGTAGGTTTCACAGTTCCGCCAGCAGCTGGCGGCCTTTAGTTAGTAGACGATTTGTTAAAAAATGCTGATTCATTCTGGAATGAAGCAAGGTTGTAAACAAGGGAATTATTTTAAAAAATTAACAACACGTTATAAGGCGCAACTGACAAGCAATGCGCCTCTGGAGTGAAGCTGAATCTGAAGCTGACCACTGACCAGCACTGTCCCAGTCATGGAAAAATCCCCTTAACCATTGCAAGGATACAGTGACAAAGATACATTTTCATCATTTAAACACATTTTTTCCCCCATATTAAATAAAAAAAATAACATTAGGCTATAATATTTAAACATCAATATGAAGCAAAATACGTTTGACTGGTACTATATTTATAGCATCTGAGCAGACATTTGCGTATAAAAGCTTTATTGATGTGACATAGGATCTTTTACAATAAACACGTTATAATCGGTCCAAAACAGGCCAAATAAATCCTGTCTAAACAGTCTTGCGTGTATGACATTTAATGTTGCAACAGGATTCACATTTAAACTGTCTTTTTGCATTTAATATTCCTTTGCTTTCAGAAATTAACAGCTTTTCATGAGGAGAATAAATCCAGGATTACTGCTAAATGCTTCTCAAAACGATGTAGCTGAAGTAACGTTACAGCGCTTCACTAGATGTGTTTGTATGAGTTGATGTGTGGGTGTTAATGCGGGGATCGTCAGTATTTGAATCTGAAAGGCCGCGCTCTGTGTGGGAGTGGTCGCATTACTGGATAATGAAGTAGCTCGCAGGTGACTGACATGTATCGCTTTTCGAACAGATTACATAAACAAGAATATTTGTTTTTGATTTGGTTTACATTGTTTAAAACCTGACATTTCAACGTTTCTTTAGACATATGTTTCATGTTTGTGAGACAAGTATTCACTAAGCTAGAGTTCCTTTTCTGAAGACTATCTGAATTAATGTCTTTGAGAGAGAGGCTTCAGATTGTGCATCATGTTTGTTTTCTTTATTTTGCAAAAAGCAAAACATTTTGTTTTTATTGTGACTGTACACAAAAAAATAGAAACTTAACAGATTATAATGATGTATAACACTTGCATGAATGATAAAAAACGACAGTTATGTGTCTCTTTGGCACTGATAAGAAAAAAAGAGAGCCGATTGCGCCGGCGCGACCTCCAACTCGAGAGGGTTAATATATGATTGAACTGAAGAATGAAAGCTGTATCGTATGCTTGGAAATATATGAGCAATATCACGCTCATAGCCAAGTTAAATGGATCTATATCACACTGACTGCATTGCTAATTTTGCATGAAAAGACTGTAAAAAATTAAACACTAATTTCATTTTCAATAATTCAAGCAATTTTCAAGTACCTTTTCATAAATTTGGCTGTTTTCAGGGTTTTCCAGGACTTTCAAAATGCAAGTACTTCAAGCACCTTGTACGAACCCTGCTGCAAAGTTTCAAAGCTCAAAGGCACAATAAATTATGTTATTGCCTCACAAAAAAAGAAGTGATTCTGAAATGCCTGAAATGAGTCGTCAGTCATTCCAGTCTTACTTCCTGCTTAAACCAACATAGTTTGTAACAAATTTACATAATGCCGGTCTATGGTCTTGAGATGCGTCCGAAATCAAATACTTTTCTACTATATAGTATGCAAAAACAGTACGCCAACAGAGTATGCGATATGTCCGAATTCATACTATTCGAAAAACAGTAGGCGAAAGGTACCCGAAAGACCTACTACTTCCGGCAAGATTCTGAAGTGTGCATTTCGATGGACACTTTACTATCCCATGAGGCCTCTGGAGAAGATTTATGAATGAAGGTGAAGGGACGCAACTGACACTGGTAGGTCATGTGATAATGACAACATGGCGGCTGTAGTACGTCCGGATTACATTCATACACCTTCATACTACATAGAACATACTTTTTTAATGGTCGCAAAGTACGTTCAAATTCAAATGTAGTACCTACACAGACAATCATGTATGATTTAATTGTTCATAGGTTGCCTGTGAACAATGTCAACTTTGACCCGCCCTCAAGTGCTGTAGTTGTAGCTGAGGCTTGAAAGAGTTTGATCTGTGTGTTGTCGTCAAGATCCTATTTTCTGCAAATCCCTGAAAGCAAATCCACTTTGCATGCACTTCCAAAGGATGAAGACTCAGGCTCGAATTGATACGGTAAAACTGACGCCATCATTTCTGTTCATATTGCATAACATTCTGCTTATTAAACTGTGTTTGGGTGGATGGGACAAAATAAAAACAACCTTTCCCTTTCGTTCAGTCACTACGACGTACGTTAGTGACTAACGAATGGGGGTTTCGCTTAGAAGCCAATTATCTTCGAGAATTCAACAGCGCCCAATGGCAGTGCCAATGCCATGGGCATGCAGAATTTGCATGCGTAACTCCGCCCCACCTCGTGGGTATATAAGGAAGTACGCTGGCAATATCGCATTATGTTTCTGCTTTGGAGCCAAAAGTATCTCTTCACTCCTTCAAGCCTGATCCTGAGTCTTCGACAAAGCTTTGAGACGAGCAGCTTTCCAGAGACGTTGGTGTTACGGCGCGTTCCAGTGATCATCATACTGCCTGCCTGCTGATCTGCGCAGTGGTCCGTCTGACAGCTGGTGTGTGGTCCCTGGGCGCTTCGGCGTTCTCTGCGAGGCTTTCCTCTCCTAAAAGAGCTTGCACGTGACGCGTCCTTTTCAGGATGTCTCGTCCGTGTACTTCTGGGTGTGGCCGGTTGCTTTCCTCTTCCGATGGGCACAAACACTGTCTGGTATGTTTGGGCTTTCAGCATGCCCAGGCAGCGTTTGTGGATGAGTCATGTTCCCACTGCGGGAATATGACCATCGCAGTGTTGCGGTCAAGTCTCCATGACCTTCGTAAAGAAGTGAGAGTCCCAGAGGCCCAGTACTTCGGCTGGTGGTCAGGGTGACTTGACGGTTACGGTGTGGAACAAAGCCCCGACGCTCATGCCTCGGGCCACACCCCCGTCTTGCACACTGCAACCCGCGAGTGTTCAGACGCAGATCGTTTCCTCGTTTGGCGCTCCGGAGGAGGATGCGATGTCGGTCACCGCATCACAAGGTGGGCTCGAGTCCTCTGAGGATGATGACTCGGCTGTGTTGCCGCCTTCGGGCGTTCCAGCATTGCCCGAGTCGGACCCAGAGCTGACAGCCATGCTGTCTCGGGCAGCCGCGAGCTTAGGGATAGAGTGGAACCCTCCGCCCTGTCCCGAACGCTCAAGGCTCGATGATTGGTTTTTGGGAGCGCGCGCTGACAACCGTCAGTCCCCGCCCCCAATACCTTTCTTTCCCGAGCTGCATGAGGAACTCGCGCGGTCCTGGAAGTCCCCGTTGTCTTCCTGTGACCGGTCAGCGACTTCCTCCGCCTTCTCCGCCCTCGATGGGGCGGCGGCTAAAGGGTACACTGGGGTCCCCCCAGTTGAACGTTCTGTTGCGATGCAACTGTGTCCTCAGAGCGCTTCAACTTGGCGCGGCGATCCAAAGCACCCCTCCAAAGCCTGTCGATTCACATCAACCTTGGTGGCGAAATCGCACAGAGCCGCGGGGCAGGCCGCCGCTTCTTTGCATGCCATGGCGATCCTCCAGGTCTACCAGGCCAGGATCCTCAAGGACATGCACGAGGGTGGAGTTGATCCGGGGCTCTTAAATGAGCTGCGTGCCGCCACCGACCTCGCTCTCCGGGCGACGAAGGTGACCGCACGCTCCCTGGGTCAAGTGATGTCCACAAACGTGGTCCAGGAGCGTCACCTGTGGCTGAACCTGGCCGATATGCGGGACACCGAGCGAACCCGGTTCCTCGATGCCCCCATATCCCAGGCCGGCCTCTTCGGCGGGGCGGTTGAGGACTTTGCCCAACAGTTCTCAATCGCCCAGAAGCAGACTGAGGCTATAAAACACGTACTGCCCCGGCGGCCAGCTGCTGCCTCCACCCAGCCGCCGGCACAGTCGTCTCAGTCTGCTCCACGCCGAGGACGCCCTCCTAAGGCTCCCGCCCCTCCCACCCGGTCCAAGCAGCAGCCTTCACCCGGGCCGGGTCGCGGAGGAAGCCGTAGGAAGGCGTCCAAGTCCCCTCAGGCCGCCCCGCGCCCCGCTAAACGCCAGGCCAAGCGGCGCTCCTGAGACAGACGGCTCAGGGATGGGAAATTCTTTCGGGGAAATGGTAGCAGGACCACTCCTTCCCCGGGTGGAGGGCCGGGGGAGAATCCTTTGTTCAGCTGCTGGCCCACGGGTCAGCAGCACCCTAATTTGGTCAAAGAAAGAATTAACACTCCCATCCCTGAGCCCACAGAGTCCGGTGATGACGGTGCGCGCCACCCACGGGTCCCGCCACTCGCATCCCACTCTGTCGCCAGCCTCCTGGCAGAGCAGATCCCAGTGGAACGTGCGTCCTTCCCTGGTCTCCTCTGTCAGGACGCAGCAGTCAACCGTGCCCCCGCACCGGGACGCCCCTCAGCCTCCCATGTCCGTGCCGGTGACGCTGCTTCGCTGCAAGCCCACACCGGGTACGTCTGTGCTCCGAATGACCCCGCTGGCGCAGTTTCTGGGAGTCTGGCTTCAGCTTCCAGGGCTGTCCCGCTGGGTCGCGCGGACCATCAGGCGCGGCTACGCGTTTCAGTTCGCGCAGGTTCCTCCCTGCTTCCGGGGAGTCCGTTCCACTATGATCGGGGCCAATGCCCCCGTCATGCGAGCGGAGATTGCCACCCTACTGGCGAAGGGTGCGATCGAACGGTCTACGCTCCCGCCGTATGTCTCAACTCGCCCGCCATCTCGTTTTGTGGAGTCAGAAGCGCCTGAGGTCCCTTCGTGCTGTCCACATCCCGGGAGACCTGAACTGTGCAGCCGACGAGCTCTCACGGTTTCAGCCTCTCCCCGGAGAGTGGAGACTCCACCCCCAGACGGTCCAGCTGATATGGGAACGGTTCGGCGACGCACAGGTAGATCTGTTTGCCTCCCAGGACTCTTCCCATTGCTCCCTGTATTATTCCCTGACCGAGGGCACCCTCGGCACGGATGCACTGGCGCACAGCTGGCCGCCCGGGCTACGCAAGTATGCGTTTCCCCCAGTGAGCCTCCTTGCACGGGTACTGTGCAAGATCAGGGAGGACAAGGAGCAGGTCATGTTGGTCGCCCCGTATTGGCACGGCCAGACCTGGTTCTCAGAACTTCTACTCCTTGCGACAGCCCCTCCCTGGCCTATTCCTCTGAGACCGGACCTCCTCACTCAGAGACGGGGGACCGTTTGGCACCCGCGTCCGGCGTTCTGGAAGCTCCACGTTTGGCTTCTGGACAGGACGCGGCAGGTTTGAGTAGTCTTCCACCTGCGGTGGTCGCTACCATCACTTCCGCTAGAGCCGAGTCTACGCGACATCTCTATGCGTTGAAGTGGAACCTCTTCGTCACATGGTGTTCTTCCCGCCAAGAAGACCCCTGGAAATGCCCGATCGGGTCCGTGCTATCGTTTCTCCAGGAGGGGGTGGAAAGAAGGATGTCTCCTTCCACCGTTAAAGTGTACGTGGCCGCAATATCTGCCCACCACGATCTCCTGGGGGACAAAAAGGTAAGTCAGCACGACCTGATCATCAGGTTCCTGAGGGGGGCGAGGAGACTGAATCCTCCTCGCTCTCCTCTCGTACCCTCTTGGGACCTCTCAGTAGTCTTAAGTGCTCTGCAGAGGCCTCCCTTTGAGCCTTTGCGGTCAGCCGAGATTAAATTCTTGTCTATGAAGACGGCTCTGCTGACCGCATTGGCCTCGCTTAAGAGGGTCGGGGACCTGCAAGCATTTTCGGTTGACGAAGTGTGCCTTGAGTTCGGGCCGGCTAACTCTCACGTGATCATGAGACCCCGGCCCGGATATGTGCCCAAGGTTGCTACCACTCCGTTCCGAGACCAGGTGGTGAACCTGCAATCGCTGCCTTTGGAGGAGGCAGACCCAGCCTTGGCATTGCTCTGTCCAGTACGCACTCTCCGCGCCTATGTAGACAGTACGCGATGTTTCAGGACCTCAGACCAGCTCTTTGTCTGTTATGGTGGAGAGCGGAAGGGAAGTGCTCTCTCAAAGCAGAGGTTGTCTCACTGGATAGTGGACACCATTGTTTTGGCTTACCAGCAGCAAGGCCGACCATGTCCCCTTGGGGTTAGGGCACACTCCACCCGGAGTGTGGCCTCTTCTTGGGCTTTAGCGCATGGCACCTCGCTAACAGACATCTGCAGAGCTGCAGGCTGGGCGACACCTAACACATTCGCCAGATTCTACAATCTCCGAGTGGAGCCAGTGTCCAACTATGTACTCGCCCCTACGGGTGGCCGGTAATGGGCCAGTCTCAGGTGTCTTCGCTTGCTCGCCATTCCACTCCCAGGACTGGATACGTGCGATATTTTCCCTCAGGTGAGCTCCCCGAGAGCCCTGAGCTCCTCCAGCACTGCTTACGCCGACATCAGTTCAGTCTGCCCTTTCGAGCCCAGACCCTCATGTCCGGCCAGGTGCTCCGTGTGCATGGTTCCCCTCCGGCGACCCCCACACGAGTATTCCCACCGTAAGCCTCCTCAGCGAGCAGGTGTCTTTCCCTCGGCAAGTCCCTGCCACCCCTAGGGTTAAAAATCCACCTTCGGCTGGTACCCTAGAGATCTTCCATATGCAGCCCTTAGCGGGTCATATGTGTATTCTCTAAGTCCTCCCCACGGGTAGGCATCTTGGCATTCCCTCACTGGGATATGCTTCCCAGTGTACCTTGGTAATCCTGTGTTAAGTGGGAGTCCTTCATCCGTACTAGTCTTACGACAGGGTACTCACACTTACGCAGGGCACTGGATGACGGCTGAGTGGCGTTGTTGTATTGGAACCCCCATTCGTTAGTCACTAACGTACGTCGTAGTGACTGAACGAAAGGGAACGTCTCGGTTACGTATGTAACCCTCGTTCCCTGAGGAGGGAACGGAGACGTACGTTTCCTCTGCCACGTCAGCCGTGCTGCCTGGAACGCGGAGTTCAGTCTTGGCTCCTGCAGCAGTAACATAATGCGATATTGCCAGCGTACTTCCTTATATACCCACGAGGTGGGGTGGAGTTACGCATGCAAATTCCGCATGCCCATGGCATTGGCACTGCCATTGGGCGCTGTTGAATTCTCGAAGATAATTGGCTTCTAAGCGAAACCCCCATTCGTTAGTCACTAACGTACGTCTCCGTTCCCTCCTCAGGGAACGAGGGTTACATACGTAACCGAGACGAATTCGGAAAATAGAAACATGAAATTAACAAATTTTACTGTTTTTGTTGCAGTAGTGAATCATATTCATGTTTCCATCAAAGGTTTGTGTAAAATAGTAGTTATGACAGTGTTATGACCTTATTATAAAAACTAGCAAAAGCTTTGTAATTTTCCTCACTTCATGCATTTCAGGGTCAAATTCCTGTTTGATTCCAGACCTGCCCACCTACATGATGTCACACCAATGAAGGCATCCAATTTGATTGTGGTCTCACAGCTAGAGCTCAGCCAAAAAGTTTCTATTTTCACTTATTAGGCGAGATAATAAACTCTGTATACTATAGTTACACTGTCCCATTTGACCTTATGTCCCAATCACCCTTAATTCACCCTATTGTTCCCTGTGCTGTCATCATTATAGTTGTGGTGTGGACTCTGCTATTTTTTTATATTTAGAAAGATTTTTAGAACTACATCTTTATCGTTATAGATATCCTTCTTGGTGTGAACAGGCCTTTACAGACTGGGCCATCTGACCAATCGTAGCAGAGTAGGCTCTCGGAAAGGAGGGTTTTAGAGAGACGGAATCCTTCATCAAACCATTTCAGACACTGAGAAAAGAGGTGATGCTGCAATGCATGTTGATCTTGGGTGCATGTAAACCTATTGTAGAAGCTCTGGACAAGTAACTGAAAAGTTTTTGTTTTGATCCCTGCATAATGCAAGCCATGAACACCATTAACCCCATTAACCCAGGTTTCCCAAAGCTTACTTTACTTATGTGACCCTTTTCATACCAACTGTACATGTACACACACACACCAAAAGGGACAACCGTCCATGGGTTTATACACACATACACTGTCAAAGTATTAAATCTGAAATGTAACTTATCTGGTCGGTTTGATGCTGTCCCAACCTGTCTGTCTATCGGTCTGACATCTTTGTCTTGATAAATAAACGTGTTGCTTCTGTCACTATTTTAATGAACATAAAAACTGCTGCAGTCACCAGAACTATTAAGAATCCTGGCTGAGTTTAATATCAACAACCCAATCTCTCTCCCTCTCCCTTTTTTGTCAATTTCACAATAATCAGACAGCTTTTCTCAGAGTCATTAAAGGATTAGTTCACTTTATACCTTCATGTCATCCAAGATGTCTTTCTTCCTTCAGTCGAAAAGAAATTAAGTTTTTTGAGGAAAACGTTCCAGGATTTTTCTCCACACACTGGTCTTTAATGGCAACCAACGGTTGAAGGTTCAAATCAATGCCGTTTCAAAGGGCTTTGAAGGGCTTCAGAGTAGAGGTCGACAGATTCATTGGTTTTTGCGATTAATCTGCACCGATAGCTGATTGGTGGAACAATCGGTTATCGGCAAAAATTCACAAGAAAAATCCATGTTTTTCCAAGTTTTTTGGAGAGGCTGAGACAGGTGCGCTGTTATTACACAGTACGAGAGCGTTGAGAAGGGTCTGCTGGCATTATATAGCACGAAAGCAGTCTCTAGAGGCGAAATAAAAACTCAATGACGCATGTTTACATTAATAAGTGAGGCTGCACAGAGAGCGCTCACACATCAGATTCACGTTTAAAACACGACAGCTAAATGGTATGAATACAGAACACTACAGTACTTGTTGCCAAATCATTACAAAGTAATTAATTTCTTGACTAGATACTGCATTAACAGGTAAGTGTGTACAGCAGTGTGTATGTTTGTCGACGAGGCTGAGAGGACGCTAACATTAGCAGTACCTCAAGCAGTTAAATCAATGTGATAACACACGCAAGTCTGACCCAAATGTTGCATTTAAATTAGTGATGTGAGAACGCAAACTCTATTGTCATGCTGCCGACAGAAACATAAACAAAGAAAGAAGCGCATTAGTTTTTTATTAGATAATATCCTTCTAAAAAAGCAGACTGTTTGGATTTTTATGAAATGTAACACTTTACAACAAGATTCCATTTGTAACATTAACTAAGGTTAATAAATGCTGTGGAAGTATTGTTCATTGTTAGTGTGTTAATTTCAACATTAAATTGAGTTAGAATTTGTATCTGTTAACCTTGGTTAATGTACTATGAACTAACATGAATGGTCAAGGTACAATTGTATTGCTCATATTAATACATGCTGTAAAAATGTATGCATAATACATCCTTGTTCCATAGGGACTTGCATAGTGTTACCTATGAAATGTACATGCATGTTTCTAGGTTATAGGTAAAGAAATAAATTTGACCTGTAATATTTTAAAGGGATAGTTCACCCAAAAATGAAAATTAGCCCATAATTTACTCACCCTCAAGTCATCCTAGGTGTATATGACATTCTTCTTTCAGACGAATAAAATCAGAGTTATATTACAAAAGTCCAGGCTAATCCAAGCATTAGAATTGTATTTATAGTTGCTCTGTTTTTGAAGTCCATAAAAAGTGCATCTGTCCGTCAAATAACGGTGTTAATAAAGGCCTTCTGAAGCGAATCGAGGCGTTTGTGTAAGAAAAATATCCATATTTAAAACTTTATCAAATAAACTTTCGGCCAACCGCCTTCTGTGGAAAAGTGTTGAAAGTGAAACTCAAGATGCGTACGTGACGTCATGACGAGCCTACCTGGTCGCGTTAGTCTTTCGATCAGCAGGGGAACTTTCAACAATTTTTCCATATATTGAACAGGGAAGGCAGTCGGCCAAAAGTTTACTTTGTAAAGTTTTAAATATGGATATATTTCTTACAAAAACGCATCGATTCGCTTCAGAAGGCCTTTATTAACACCCCAGAGCTGTGTGGAGCATGTTATTTGATGGGCAGATGCACTTTTTATGGACTTCAAAAACAGAGCAACTATAAATACAATTCTAATGCTTGGATTAGCCTGGACTTTTGTAATATAACTCCGATTTTATTTGTCTGAAAGAAGAATGTCATATACACCTATATGACTTGAGGGTGAGTAAATTATGGGCTAATTTTCATTTTTTGGTGAACTATCCCTTTAATGTTTAAATTATTTTCTGAAGAATTTGTTCTGTTAGAACTTCTCATCATTTTAATATGTATATGTTTTTAATTTAGCTATATTTCATGGATCAGTACTGATTTATTTCTTGTTATAAAGTTCAGCACTGTTTTTTATGTTTTTTTTATTATCCAGTATCCATTTTAAAAACTATCGGTTGATTAATCGGTTATCGGCAAGTGCGGTCCAACCTAGTTATCGGTATCTGTAAAATCCACTATCGGTCGACCTCTACTTCAGAGGGCTCTGCACGATCCCAGCCAAGGAATAGGGTCTTATCTATAGTGAAACGATCTGTCATTTTCAAGAAAAAAATAACAATTTATACACTTTTTTAACCACAAATGCTCGACTTCGGTGTTATGATTCTTCACACCGTGTGACGTCATTTCGTCGGAAAGGTTGTGGCCGTGACATACGTGGAAGTACCGACCCAGTGTTAAAACGAATGTGCAAAGACTAAATCAAACGGCATTTACAAAAATAAAGGTAAAACAACTATGTCGGATTATTTTGAAGTTGGAGGAGAATATGAGATGGAGTTTTTCGGCACTGGGTCGGTACTTCCACCTACCGCATTCACGATATGAATACCATTAGCATAGGTTTCCCAAAGCTTACTTCACTTATGTGACCTATCCTGCGTGGTACTTCCACCTACGTGACCAATCCGGCGTGATGACGTCATACGCCGTGAATAATCATAACACTGAAATCACGCATTCGGGGTTAAAAAGTATATAAATGAAAAAAAAAATTCTTGAAAATAACTGATTGTTTCACGAGATAAGACCCTATTCCTCAGCTGGGATAGTGCAGAGCCCTTTGAAGCCCTTCGAAGCGCTTTGAAACTGCATTGATTTGGACATGTAACTGTTGGTTGCCATTGAAGTACATTATATGGAGGAATGTTTTCCTCAAAAAACTTAATTTATTTTCGACTGAAGAAAAAAAATACATCTTGGATGGCATGAGGGTGAGCAAATTATCAGGAAATTTTCATTTTAAAGTGAACTAATCCTTTAATGACCTCCTCATCTCTGCAGACTCTGGGGCCTTTAGAACTCTTATTTAGCTTGATCTGAGAAAATTTTGACAGAGTCTGTCATGGAATACTTTTTTCTCGACTCTCAGCTATTTGTATTACTGGCACCGCTTTCTCCTGGTTTACATCCTGCCTCGCTGACAGACGATTTATCATCTGTCCACAAACACAAATCCTCCAATGCACCCCTCACTCAAGGTGTCCCCCAGCATTAGGACTCTCCTTTTCATAATCAACACGCATCCCCTTGGTCAAATCATCTGTTGCTGTCTCAGCTACCGTTATTATGCTGATGACATGCAGATTTATATTACTTTAAAGTCTTTTTTTGTGAACAGTCCTATTTGGTATCACATTTGACCCATCTATCACTTTCAAATAGCAAATCAGCTCCTGTTCTTCCATCTCTGCACCATAGCACATTTCTCTGTGTATATTCCTCTGCCAACAAAAAAATACAAATGTCAAGCCTTGTGTGTGTGTGTTTATAAGCCATTCGTCTAGTTGCATGTTTTTTATATTAAAATTAATTATGAGTTTCAGGGCTGAATAAGAGTGTTATAAACAGCATAGGTAACATTGCTCTACATTAAAGGGAAATATGAAATCATAATAATGAACATTTAAAATATAAATTAAATGTGGCGCAAGCGACAGGAAGGAGATTTTTTTGTCCATCCGTTTCAGTCTGACTGCTCTGATCAAAATTTGCATAGTTTATGTGACTTTCTCACGCCATGTAAAGCGCAAACGTCAGATGTTATTATAGGAAACATGCTGAAAGTCGCCACAGAAACAAGGTTGTGTAGCATAACTGATAAATTATATTTATAATGCAGTTATCAAGGCTTCCTCAGGAAAGCGTTTGTGCAATGCACGGAGAAAAGCAATTACAAAACATTTTAAGATAAAGAGGTGCTCTGGTTTTCAACTGCGATAACTAATGTGCTCACTCACAGAATCAAACACTGCTGCTTTTTATATAACACATTTCCCATAATGAATTATGATTTCGCTTGGTTAGTTGGTCCATTTGGTCGGATTGCTTTCTCACCACTCCAGAGTTCTCATCCAGGCGATCTCAGTGCGGATCCGAGCCGTTCAATTGCAGTGTTCATATATGCTTAAAAGAACTAGAAAGGGAGAAAACGCACCAGGTTTAGAAACAAACGCTCCAAACGAGCCAGGAGTGAAAACGCCCTAAGGTTTGTTATCATTTATTATTTTATTTTAATCAGTTGAATCAATTTAATTTACACTGTGTGGCCAATCATACCAGAATCAGAACAAGACATTAAATATGACACTAAAAAGGGCACACAGTGACAGTAAAACCCAAAAACCAACCAGGCAAAGTGCAGAACTGGTGAAAGACTTCTGTCAATAAGGACTGTCAATTGACATGAAGTTCTGATTCCTTCACTGGAAGGGGAATTCAATTGCTGGAAAGTTTTACAATGAGTAAAGTTAAGAAAGTCACCGGGTCTTTGATTTGAACTTTTTTCCTTGTGGAGAAGTAACAGGAGCCAACCGGTTCAGAGTCTCTGGGAGAATTTCAGACGTTATCACTGAATGCTGGACACACAGATGTCAGAGATGAAGGTGAGATCACAGCTAATGATTTGTAAGGCTGAGTGCACAATACTATCGAGGTGTTTCCTCTGTAGAGCTGTGGCATTGCCAAATCAGACACACCCCCTTTACACCTGTGGTTAAGCGCTGGACACATACTGGAACTGGTCAATAACTGTAATGTCACACATTTAAGCTTTGAAAACATTTGATGATGTCACCATTAAACTATAAGCTTTCACAGCAACCCAGAGAGTTGCACTGCCGCTGGCTAACTGACTGTCATTCACATTCAAAAGTCTTTTTTTAATAGCATGATAAGCTTATTTTTTCTCACAGACACCAAAGTGATCACAGAAATACTGTGATAAAAGTTTACTTTTCATACACATACATTGAAGACAACGTCAATAAAACAGGTATATTCATTTACATTAGCTTGCCAAGTCTTTAAAAGAAAACATATTTTAGATGTTTGATACTATGCATCTCTTATATGTTTGTACTGGGTGCTAAAATGAAGGCTGCCTTGCTGTGTATGTGTGGGTCAGAAGCACACATTTTTAGGAATGGGCCTGTCATGGCAAAGCGACAGGGTTTTTGGAGGTTAAATGGAGTCAGCCATTTCTGCTGATGATGGCCAAACTGAAAGCCTGCAGCTTCCCTTAAAAACAAAGCATGTGTAAAAGGGGGGTGGGGGGGGGGGAACAAATACTCTTTTTACTAGGAGCTACAGGCAATATTTTGCTCAGCAGATGTAATAAAATTATGCTGGTGCATTCAGTAAAAGCTATGCTCTAGGAACAGTGATTCTGACAAAACTTACACAAACATGGAATGCTTTCACTTATTTGGATTTCAAACAGATGCATCTATACCAGAAACGTCATGTCCATTTAAACTGACACGTCCTCTTAGATTTCTGATTGTATATATTTTTATGATTGCATTTTACTTACAGTAAATACAGGTAAATGTAAGGTAACTACATGGTTAAGCAATGGAGCAATGGAAGAAGGTGGCCTGGTCTGATTGATCACGTTTTCTTTTGCATCACAGGGGTGGCCTGGTGCGTTTGTGTTGCTTACCTGGGGAACACATGGCACCAGGATGCACTATGGGAAGAAGGCAAGCCGGCGGAGGCAGTGTGATGTTTTGGGCAATGTTCTGCTGGGTCCTGTCATCCATATGGATGTTACTTTGACACGTACCACCTACCTAAGCATTGTTGCAGACCATGTACACCCTTTCATGGAAACGGTATTCCCTGCTAGCTGTGGCCTATTTAGCAGGATCATGTTCCCTGCCACAAAGGAAAAATGGTTCAGGAATGGTTTGAGGTGTTGACTTTGCCCCTAAATTCCGATGGATGGATGGATGGATGGATGGATGGATGGATGGGCTCAGACTACACACACTACAAGATTTGAATATATATTATAAGATATTCTTAAGATTATCATGCCAGATTTAGCACCTCACATGATCTCAAAATTGATACGATATCGCGGCAACTTGCAGTATCAATACTTATTCTTTGTAGTGAGAAAAAACAGCGGTGTTGTTGACACATTTCGACCGGCTGTTTCTATATCTCCATTCTCCACCAGCCCATACAGCTGCTTGTTGTTTCTGTAATCATAATCAACCCCATTTAAAATCCTAAATATCAAATGTTTGTTATTGTCGGGGCAGTCCCGATGTGTCTGCGAGCAGATCAGGAGGTTTAAAGGGGTCTTAAAGTCTTTTAAAAACAATTTATTCTGTTGTCTGAGTTCAACTTATGACGTTTGTGTGAACAATTCTCACACACGCACACACGCGAAAGGAATGTTATTTCACTATTTAAGATAGCCCGACGGCAGGCCGGGCTCACGTTTTGGTAGCCCGTCTGAAAAACACATCGCCCCGGGACGTTGGGCTTTGCGAGCCCTGGCCCATAACGAATGAACCAATAACACCTCAAATAAAGGATTCTCCAGCCTGACAGCGTGCTAAGTTATGTTCAGTTAGACATAGTGGCGAGCAGCGAGGCTGAGGGACCGTGAGAGCAGGACGAGGCCGCGTTCATTAGTGATGATGAGTGCCAGCTGCGTGCCGTCGGCCTCGTGACTGGGATTCGCTGCCGGCTGCCCTCAGTAGGAGGAGCCACCGCCGGCCGCCAGGGGGTGGAGGAGGATCGAGCCGTCCACCGAGCGTCCAGTACCATCACATGGCACCGCGAGTAAGAGCCTCTCGGCTGGCTGAGGACCGAGCGGCAGTGTGTCCGGGAACCGGACCAGATTTTTTTTTCCCTCTTTTCTTTTCTCCTCTCTCCACTCTCTCGTCTCTGTCGCTCCCGGGTCCGTTCTCTCACCTCTCTGTCCTTACCCTCAGATGCCGCGGCCGCCGTGATCAGCCCCCCGGTGGAGGTGGGGGAGTAGAGCGCAGTGAGGGGCTGCCGTTTTTACTTTCATTTTGTGTTCATTTATTTTATTAAAGTCTGTTGAATGTTTGCCGGTTCCCGCCTCCTTCTTCCCTGAACCTACATACTCCATTATAGACATGTACACATAATCAACACGATCTGTAACAATGCAATACTATCACATATAAAAAAAAAAAAATTACTCACATAAGTGTGTTGCACCATTCCTGTCGGATCCAATATAAAAGGCACAGCATTGTGTTTTAATCTCAATATGTCTGCAAATCCAGTCTCGACCTGTATCTTGTTTACAATCGATTCAGTGGTGAAATGAAGCGAACGCGCAATGTCTTACTCACGTGAGCTGGAACCGGCCTGATTATTGCTCTGTAATACGACCCATTTAGCTCCACGAGTCGGTGGGCGGGCTTGAGGCGGCGCTTCAGCATTCGATGACGTCAAGGGTCGACATATTCTGAGATATTCTGAGCGTTTTCTGAGCCTGGTGTCAATAAAAGATTTTTTTTGATTAACAAGGAAGTTTTCAGCTCTGAAACTTATAGGATATTCTTATATCACAATTAACTTTTATATATCAAAGGCTCAAAGGAAAGTTGATTTCTCAATTCATCACCCTTTAAGATTTGATCTGTAAACACTTCACATTACCAGATAATTTGGGCCGAAAATCAGAACCGACTGATGCTCTGAACGCAATTTTTTCTCCGAATGTTGGGAGGGGTAAATCGGCCTGAAACTCTTGTAGTCGGTGCCCGGCTTAACGGACAAACAGACAGATGTTTTATTTTGCCTAGAGAAAGAATTGTGATCAAGAGAAAAATGAATGAAGCCAGTGATCTATACTGCAGCTCTTCCTGTGCATTACACTGGAGCATACTTGAATGGGTAAGGAGCAAATGTTCTTTTTGCTTTTGTTGGGTCTTTTGTGAGGAAAATTCTTGCACGCATGTAAGTAACCCTTATGCTATTAATTTCAATTCCCCTGAGGCGTGAAGGTGCATCACAAATGCACACAAAAAATACACAAACACACACAAACGTCCTGTGTACGCACAGACATCTCATCTGTGGAGGTTAAAGGGTTGCCACGGCTCCCCTTGCAAAGACGGATGGGCTTTTCAAAGATGAGACTTCCCATCCTTCATCCCGCTCTTCCTCCCATCTCTCCCTCTTTCCTCAGCCATCCCTCCATCCAAAAGGTAAATCAATATAAATTACACTCCTCTGTAATGCCGGTCTGTTCCCCTCTCTCAGGCACAAGACACATAAATTAAACTGTAGTCCAGAAAAAAAGCAGAGAGAAGGGGGGGACTGGGGGAGAACCAGCTAATCAGAGAATGAGACTGAGAGAGACCAGCCTGAAGGAGAGTGGCTATGTTCATTACAACCACAGAAAAACACAGCACCTGCATCCATAACCATAAAGATCACAATATCAAATTGACATATAGCGCTCTCATCTGAAAATACAGCAGAACACAGCCTTTACTAACTGTATAACATATGCATCACTGAAGCATCACACAACACGGTACAACAGTAACACACAGCCTGTCTGTCTGCTATACAACAGAGTGTTGCAACTGGTCTGCTGCATGATGCATATATAGTTTGGTAGGGCACTGTGTTTTTTTAAATATATTTTAATGTTACTTTTGATGTTCTTTCCTATTAACAACATTCAATAGTGTGTATCATTGGAGAATTCTGTCATTTCTTCCACATTCCAAAGTATTATTGTTTTTAGTATTGTGTAATGACTATCATGAATCTGTATCTCTGAAATTACATTTTTAACTTTTTTTTTTGTTAATGCCACTTTTTATTGTTAATGGCAATAATAATAACACTTTTTATTGTTAATGCCATTTTAATCTAAAGCTCCTTGGCAAAAAAGCAGACTACTTTAAAATAATGATAATTACTAGTACAGATGTTGGGTTTAAGAGAAAAGGCACCACAACTGAGGTATAGTCATAATATCTGAAACATTTATACAAATCATTTTCACACAATGGATTTTGAAGTGGCTTGTTCATTTTCCCAGTATCAGTTTTAAATATGACATTGTTTATCCTTTTGATCTTTAAATTTCATTGAAGTTAAACAATTGAAAGTGGGGGAAAACTCACATTATGAAATAAATATTTTTCTCCAATGCATGTTGGCCACAATTATTGGCACCCCAAAAATTCAGTAAAACATAAAACATCTCAGAAGTAAATTCCCATTTATATATATGTTTTTTTTTTTAGAACACCAGGATGACTTCCTGTTCCACAGGAGTATAAATATGTGGAAACACAAAGGCCAAAGCTAAAGCAGTTAAAGTTCCAATCATCTAAAGATGTTACAAATCTGCCTGGAAGAGGACAGCTGTCCTTTGTTTGTAGAGTTTGAGTGGCCAAAGAATCTCCAAGGATCACGTCTGGAGAATTGCAGAATTACACGTCTGGAGAGTTGAGTCTTGGGGTCAGAAAGCCTAAAAATATTTTGAAACAGCATCTTAATACCAGGTGAAAACAGGGCCTTAGAGAATCAAGTTAAAAGCAACATATGTGAAGTAACTGCAAGTAAAGCCCTATTCGCATGGGATTACTTGGTGGCCTCTAGTCATTTGTAATAATTGCATAGGTGGTCTGTGATCTTAATCCTGTGCGAATCGGCCATGTCTGTAATTCGTAAAGTAATAATTCCCCCACAAATTACCTACCATATTTCGCCAAACACAGAGGTCCTGTGATAATATATGTCACATGCGAATCGGCATCTCTGTGATTTGGCATGGTCGTGTATAATTTTTCACGGTTTTTGTTTCCTGTGTGCCTCTTTCGTAGTGAAGACTGGAGGCTGCGTTGGAAACTTTTTGAAGTTCAGTATACAACTATACAATTTGCAGAAAGAGAAAGCTGAAAACCATCAAAAGAGTGAAAACAAAAAGAGTAGATAAGATGGAGATGGATGATGTGAGGGTGAGGAAATTTTCCAGCGGTTAATCGACGTGTGACAACACCGGTAATACCGGTATCACCGACGGGGGCTTTTAACTCACAAATTCTAAACCGAAAGTAAAATGTGCACGGCCGCACAGGCCTTCATAACAGTGCAGAGCAGCACGAGCGTTTAATTTCAATTCATTACTATAGAAGTTGAGCTTTTTTATAGTAATAAAAAAATCAAAACGACGGTGGCGGTGCTGCGGTGGGCAAGTGATGTAATCGGTGTTGTGGCTGAACACCGTTATACCTACCTATAACAACAAAATATTTCAAAGTCTTGACATCATAAGTCAGTAATTTCAAGTAAAATCACAGGCTTCGATTATCCCTTGCGAATGGCCACACAAAATTCAGATGTGGGGGGTGGGGGGTTCTAAATCACACAAGGACCACAGATAACACTTAACCCGTATGAATAGGACTTAAGTTATAAAATGTCATGCATGGACCATCTGTGTGCTCTAACACATGTTGCTACAACAGCAGTCTTGTTCTTGTTTGTCTTTCGTAAAACACACAAAGCAGCACAAAACTGATTTGTCCTCTGTTCAACACATATGTTTCTATAGCAACACAGCTTGTCTGTTCTCTGTACAAAATGTTACGACAGCACCATACAGCCTGTCTGTCTGCTGTACAACATGTGTTACTGCAGCAATCCGTTTGTCTTTCATACATTACATCAATGCATCATACAAGCCTGTCTGTCATACAACATACTTATCTCAGAATCACCAATATCATTTGTTCAATAACAAAATCTAACAGATGAAAAAAATGTCAGTCCACTCCCTATATTATATGTGCTATACATTGTATATTTAACATTATCGTTTTTAATGTTATAAAACATCTTCCTGGTGATGTACTGTATACTCCAATCATTTAATTTACTTAAACCCCACCCCATTCTTGCAATCGATGGCAAGCTGCATTTGCATATTTCCTGCCATTCAGATGCAACACACATAACTTGTGGATAGAACCAAGTCCTCACCCTACCTTTTTTCCGATAAGCCAATTCACTACTTACATTTCATCACACCAATTTCAAAAGGTACCTGATTGCTATTAGCATGCTAATGCTAAACTCCATCAGCCATACAATATGTGTCAAAGTGCTGTAAGTTTCTAACTTCAAGCACACACCCGCCATCCAAACTGCCAACCAACCTGATGTCAGCAATCCCAAACAGACTCGTTCTGGCCGATTATACAGACTATAGCTGTCACAGAGACAGGTGTGATTTCTCAGGACACCCATTTCAGTGAGATCTGTCAAGTAGAAGACATCTAATGTGTGGTATTCCCTCCCCACAAAAAAATTATTTTCAGCACAGTAATAAACAGCCTGTCATGACAAACATTAATGCACCTGCTTGTGTGCATCACAATATTTCATGATTATGGATGTGGTCAGATGTTTTACTGATAATTTGCACTAAGAATTTGAAGCCAAGTCAAGACTCTTGTCTTCCTTCCTGGTCTATTCAGTTCTGCCTTTCTGAAAAAAACAAACTAAGCCTGACAATATAAACACAACACATTTATGCTGGTTTAGAGAAAATGTTTCTCTATCTTTAATCTTTAACTCGAGGACCATCGTTCCAATACAATATTTTAAGGTCTACTATTTCATTTGGTTAGATTTTCTAGACTTATTATATAGAATGTCTAGCATTTCTGCTATGATTATGAAAAAGCTGCTTATGCTTGCTTGCTGATATCAAATTAACTCTAATTCTGTGATTCCAGTAGGGCTGCCACTAACGACTATTTTTATATTGATTAATCTACAGACTAATTTATCGATTAATCGATTAATCTATCGACTAATTTATCGCTATCATTTTCAACAATTTTACTTCAAAACATTTCATTTAACTTGCAACGTTGGCCTTCAGTAGTGTACTATAAAAAAAAGTATAAATGTAAACAAGCCCTTGACAAAATGTAAAACTAAAAGAGTAAAAATGTAAAAATGTACAAATTTGTAAACCAACATAACAAAAAAAGAGAATATCAGCAAATACTTTTTATATAGAATAGTGTTGTCATGATACCAAAATTCTGACTTCGATACGATGCCAGACTAAAATACCTCAATACCGATACTGAATCCATACATGCAAAAAAAACTGTAAAAGTAATTGAATAATGTGACAGAACTTACTATTCATTGCTTTATCATTGTTTTAGGGTTAAAAACCCCTAAAAACTCACTTGGCCGGCATGTTCCTGCCCTGCCCTGCTTCACACAGAATATTAGGTCCGGCCCTTTAAGAGCTGCACGGACCAAATTCATTGTAACACCCGATTTCTCATTCAAATATATAACTGTATACGTTCACTAAAGACATATCTGACTGTGTTTACCCGAATACTCGCCAGGACGTGCATTTTTACATATTTTTTACCATTTAAACCCAATAATCCGCAAAACTGGCGTCGCAATCTGTCTGAGTGAAAGGCGTGTGTGCGGCTGCGCGCGCTTCAGATTTGAGTCCGGCAGCACGCGCAAGCACATCCCGGCCGCGAGCACATTTTTTTGTTGCTTTCTTTTTCCTGAGCTGCGCGTATATATTTGACTGTTCTGCTTCCATTGTTTAGTGAACGGTGGAAGCAGAGCTCAGACACACGTCCTCACTCCTGCTGTCACACATCGACGCACATTAAGAAATACTGCTCTTATTAGAGTGCTGTCATTTTTAAAGTACCGGTACTAATACAATTTAATATCGTACCCAATTTACCCAGTCAACTAAAAATATTGACGTCGACTAATTAACATTGTCGACGCAGTCGATTGTATCGACCAGTCGCGACAGGCCTAGATTCCAGACTGAAGTTTCAAGTAGGCTGCAACTCAATATTATTTAGATAATCGAATAATCTATCAACTAGTCGATTAATCAATTGGTTAGTTGATTGATCTATCGTTTAGCCTATTAAATCTATTGATTTGACCGTTATAGGGCTGCAACAACTAGTTGATAAAATTGATGGTTGATAATGAAAACGATTCTAAATATCGATTAGTCTGGTCTGCCACCAACTTCCACCAATCGTGCCAAATTACAGCACTGAATAATGCATTTCTATGGACCAAATGCATCTAAAAATAGTTGAGTGTAAACAGAGCGAGCTGCTGCTGGAAAGGTACATGATCCAAGCGCCCAAAACATGATAATTCCTCATACCCACTGGGTTTTCCTGTAGCTCAAACAATAGATCATGGCGCTAGCAACGCCAAGGTCATGGGTTCGATCCCATGGAAAGCAAGAACTGACTAAATATAAAATGTGTACCTTGAATGTAATGTAAGTCGCTTTGGATAAAAGTGTCTGCCAAATGCATAAAAGTAAATGTAAATCTATATGAGTCAATTGCCAATTGTATCAGACTGGGCTGTCTGGCCAATCAGAGAAGAGTAGGCTCTCGGAAAGGAGGGACTGAATCATCTGACGAGTTGTTTGAAAACCATTGAAAAATGTGATGATGTGCAGTGTATATTATTAGAAAATGTAAGTGTTTTCCAACCTTTGATGCTTGTAGGAGACCAAAATTAGGAACTTTTAAAATAGCATTATAGGGGCACTTTAAGCAGTAATAAGTTGCAAAATAGAAACATGACATTTACGCATTTGGCAGACGCTTTTATCCAAAGCGACGTACAGTGCCCTTATTACAGGGACAATCCCCCTGGGACAACATGGAGTAAAGTGCCTTGCTCAAAGACACACTGGTGGTGACCGCTGGGATTGAACCAGCAACCTTCTGCATATCAGTTCCATGGTTTAACCCACTGGACCATAATCTCGATTGTGTTTTTTGGCATTTTGATTAAGTTTTTTGTATAATAATAATAATAATTGCAAGTCTCCTATGGCCCCTTTGGAAATTTGCCCAGGCCCCCTAGTCCGGCGGGGCCAGAGGTGTCAGTTGCATCAGTGTCTCTCTCTACCCCTGTTTTTCACACCACACAGAGGTTTTGGGACTGCTTAAATCTGTAGTTTTACACAACACTTGATGTACCCCTGAGGTTCATAACAGCAGGGCTTAAAGTCACACCATCCTGCTTTACTGATATAACACCCTTTGATTTGTTGCATCAGATATAAAATAGACACCTTTAAAGTAGCAAAAATATACATTTTCTCTCCATGCGGCTAGATAAGATAACATGTGCACATTATCACCACTTCAAAAAGGGTCTCTCAATGACTTAAATGGGTTTTATGGGGTCCAGCCTTTGTTTAAGAGGACGTTATTGAAAAGGGTACACAGACAAGTCCTGAAAGTGGGGTTGCTGCTGCAGGACAAATTGATGCAATAGAATTAGACTTGACAACCGTCATTCTCAATACATCAAAGGATGGAGACGAGAAAGATGCATGGGATAGGATGGGAGAAAGTGCTATTCATTAAAGACAAGTAGCCTATATTTTGATGAGGTGTGGCAAACATCTGTAGTTTGAAGGGTCTTCGCTACATTTTTGAGATCAAAACCACGAGCTACAAACACATTGCTGATGTGATTCAAATTGCCCCTAATCGTGTAAGTGGTGTATTTTATCAAAAATAGAGGCATTGGGTCAACTCTCTGAAGCTTTTGAACATGCCTTGAACTTTTTTTTCCTGTTTATTTTTCTCTTTTCTGTAAAGCTGCTTTGGAACAATTGTTAAAAAAAAATTAAAAAAAGCTACACAAACTGAGCTGAAATTGCTGTCTAATCCTACAGCTAGACACTCTTAGCAGAGAAAGATATTTCGTTTCGTAATGTGTATTATATAAGATAAAACAATACATTCCGACTCTATCTCAAAATCAGTTTGACAATGATTTAGTCTCCCTACACAATAAGCACAATAAGATTCAATTATAATCTAATTTAATCTAACATACTATACTATAATGTAATATAATGTGTGAAATATACACTGTTCAAAAGTTTGGGGTCAGTATAATTTAAGAAACTAAGGGCCAGATTTACTAACAGCTTGCTCTAGCGCAAACCAACTTTTGGCATTAAAACACTACTGTCAGGATTTACTAAAGACACAGTGAAAAAAATAGAGCTGAAAAGGCATGGACAGTTATTTTTGTGGATCACAGTTATATTATTTACCTTTTACATACGCATATAGGGGTTTCCCTTTCAGACACAAAATTTATGGGAAGGGAGTATTTAAATGAATCATTCAAGGTGATTTACTAAGGTTTGCACAAGTCAATTTACTGGTTGTGCCATTTTTTACTGCCCAAAAAAAAGAATGTCTTAAACCAGACGCTAATTTGCGCTGCTCTTGGTAGATTGCGTTGGTCATTATGGAAATGACCTGACTGCGTCTGCGTCTCACATGCAGAACTTTCCGCTCTTTTTTGGAATTGAGCTCTCGCGCTAATTTGCCCTGTTTAGTAAATCTGGCCCTAATTATTTTATTCAGGACACATTAAATTGATCAGCAAATACTTTTACATTGTTAGAAAATAATTATATTTCAAATAAATGCTGTTCTTTTAAACTTTCTATTCATCAAAGAATACTGGAAATAAATGCACAAAAATATTAAGCAGCACAACTGTTTTCAACATTCATGATAATAATTATGTTTCTTAAGCGCCAAATCAGGAACGGTTTCTGAAGGCTCACGTGACACTGAAGACTGAATGCTGAAAATTCAGCATTTCCTTCACAGAAATAAATTGCATTTTAAAATATATTCATATAGAAAACAGTTATTTTAAATTGTAATAACATTTCACAATAACATCTCAATGTACAGATTCATAAACAAACCCATTAAAGAATACACGGTCACAAGCCAGGCTCAAACTCAGGTTTCTGGTGTGGTGAGTGAGAGATCTACCAATTAGCCACAGAGGCGGGAATGTTGGACCCAAACGAAACACTCCAAGCAACACTTCAGGCAAGGACGATTTATTAATTTCACAAAAAAAAAAGTCACAAAAAAATCTCAGACTGAGGTATTAATAAAAATAGTGATACTGCAAAGAATCACAGGAGAAAAACGAAACCAGAGACACCAATAATTAAGAACACCTTACTTGAGACAGCAGGACACGCTTAGCCAAGACTCAAAAACTGAGTGAGGAACAAGTGAAAAAAAACATAGCTAAATACTCTAGGGGAAACAAGGCACAGGTGACCTGGATAACGTTAACAAGGACACACGAGGAAGAACTAAGGCAGAGGGGAACACAGGGGACCTCTAGAGGCCCGGAGACAAACAACAAGAGGCAGGATGCTGACAGGACCCCCTCCTCTAGGAATGGCTCCTGACGTTCCTTCCCAAACACCCTGGCCTCCGGGTGCGAAACTCTCAGATCAAACTTGGGTCCAGGATGTCCTTGGCTGGAATCCAGGAGCGTTCCTCCGGCCCGTAGCCCTCCCAGTCCACCAGATACTGCAAGTAGTTCTGGACCCTCCGGGAGTCCAGTATCCGGTGCACTGTGTAGGTTGGCTGGCTGTCTATGATCCTGGGAGGTGGAGGGGGTCAAAGGGAGAAGACAAGACAGGTTTTAGTAATGAGACATGAAACGTGGGGTTAATTCTAAGGGAGCAAGGGAGAAACAAACAATAAGAAATAGGGTTAACTTTCCTCACTATGCGAAAAGGGCCAATGTATTTTCAGAAAGCTTCTTGGATTCAACCTGGAGGAGCAGGTTCTTAGTGGCTAACCAAACTCTTTGACCACTGGGAATAATGGGGGTATGTAACCAAACTGGCATTCGAAGGGGGATAATCCAGTGGCCGAGGACTGGAGGGTGTTGTGGGAATATTCAGCCCAAATGATATAGGTGGCCCAAGACGTGGGATTACTGGCCGCCATACATCGCAAGGTGGTCTCCAGATCCTGATTAACCCTTTCCGTCTGGCCCTTAGGCTCTGGATGGAAGCCAGAAGATAGGCTGGCTGTGGCCCAAATAAGCCTGCAAAAGGCTCCACAGAACCTGGAGGAGAATTGGGGATCCCAGTCAGAGACAATGTCCAGGGGAATTCCAAAAACCCGGAAGACATGGTACATGAGGAGCTCAGCAATCTCCTCGGCCGAAGGCAGCTTAGGATGGACGGTTTTTGATGGACGGTCCTAATCATTATGCAGCGATAGAAGTTCACCAGGATAGCCGAGGAGAGCCGATTCTTCCTCAGTGTCCTCAGGAAGAAGAGGCGCTGGTGAGCCTTCTTGACCAGGCTGGAGGTGTTGGTCGTCCACGACATGTCCGCCGAGATGTGGATCCCCAGGAACTTGAAACTGGAGACACGCTCAACAGCCATTCCATTGATGTGGATGGTGTCGTGTGTGCCTCTTGACTCTTTCCGCAAGTCCACGATGAGCTCCTTCGTTTTGGTGGTGTTGAGGAGCAGGTTATCATCAATTAATTATCTGATTTTATGTAGAGATTATCAAGGAGTCTCTGGAGAACTCTGCTAACATGCCCTTCATGCTCCTTCAGTGACTTCGTGAAGATGAGGATATCTTCCAGGTATACGAAGATGAATAGATTTATCAATGACGTTCTCCGGGACATGCTCAGGGTTTGGAATACTGTGGGGGTGTTGGTGAGCCCAAACGGCATCACCAGATATTCATAGTGGCCCGTGGGGGTGTTGAAGGCGGTCTTCCATTCATCACATTGCCGGATCCACGCCGGGGAAGTAGAGGCACGGATGATGCCGGCTGCCAAGGACTCCTTAATGTAGGTATCCATAGCGGATCGCTCGGGGGAAGGAGGTAGCCCGGGACTTGCTGAATACTGGCTTGAATCGATGGGGCTGAGGGACTCTGTAGCAGGCAGGTAAGTTGGCAAGTGGAACCCCATTTCAGAATGGTACCAGTAGGCCAGTCGATCTGGGGATTATGTCTGCACAGCCAAGGGTGACCCAGGATAATAGGATACTCGGGGGAGTCAATGAGATAGAAGGTCTCCTCCTGCTGGTGTTGAAAGATGGTAAGTCGCAGGGACCGAGTCGCCTCTGTGACCATGCCTGGTTCCAGAGGTCTGCCATTCAAGGCTGTTACTGCCTGCAGTTGAGGAAGTAGTTGGGTAGGGATCTTAAATTTCTTAGCCAAGGTTAGATCAAGGAAGTCACCTGCAGTGCCGGAATCGATCATAGCCTGGACCCGGTGTTGGTGGCCCTCCCAGTACAGAGTGGCTGGAACAGCTAGGACAGCATTAGTAGGAGGAGCTCTAATTTTCCCCATCACAGCCCTCCTGTACCTGGCAGGAACTAGGATCTCCAGCAAAAGGCTTGGGAGGTGGCAGTCTGGGCTCCACCACTGGAGAAGGCCTGTCGCCACTAGGGGGTGTGATAAAGAGGGAGGTGCAGGACCAGGAAGGCGATCAAAGAGCTGGCGGATGGAACTCATCATATCAGCCAGAAGTTGAGAATGTTTAGCCATCAGCTCTTCTTGTCGGCTGAGAACAGCTTCATAACGCTGGAAGGATGACTCATGTTGAGTGATAACCGCCAACAGATCCTTGGTACTGAGTGTCTCTGGGTCCATGACAATGACTCAGGTTTTCTGTCACAAGCTGGGCTCAAACTCAGGTCTCTGGTGTGGTGAGTGAGAGACCTACAACTTAGCCACAGAAGCGGGAATGTTTGACCTAAACGAAACACTCCAGGCAAGGACGATTTATTAATTTAAAAAAAAGGAACTTTGCAAGTCACAAAAAATCCAACAAAAGTTCTTCTCAGACTGAGGTATTAATAAAAATAGTGATACTGCAAAGAATCACAGGAGAAAACAAAAACTCCACATGGGGAAAAAAACCAAACCAGAGAACACAGATAACTAAGAACACCTTACTTGAGACAGCTTGGACTCAGTGGGGACACAGCAGGACACGCTTAGCCAAGACTCAAAAACGTTTCACGAGGAACAAGTGAAAAAAACATAGCTAAATACTCTAGGGGAAACAAGACACAGGTGACCTGGATAACGTTAACAAGGACACACGAGGAAGAACTAAGGCAGAGGGGAACACAGGGGACCTCTAGAGGCCCGGAGACAATCAACAAGAGGCAGGATGCTGACATACACAAAAAAAGAGTTTCAATATTTTTTGTATATAAAATACACACTAATTAAAATATACACACAAATATTATACATTATGCAGAGCTATACACACAAATACATATATGTGTGCGCACAAAAGTCTACATTAAAAAAAGGAGGGGGCGAGTGTTTAGCGTGCTTGTCATAAATCACATATGCCATTCTTTGGTAAATATTTGCATGTGCTAATTGGGACCATTAGTGTTTTCAATGGGGCACAAAGGCATTTGAGCAGAGTGCAGAGAAACTAGATAAGTAGAGAGCTACAGATCACTACCTTAATTGGCTATCGTTTATAAAGCCTGGACAGTCTTTGTTGTTGATGAATACACTGCAACAGTGATGGGGTATGAAGGGTGACTGGGGGCGGCGTGTGTACTGATCCCCACAGGGGAGGGAGGATGTTATATCACAATAGAAGATGTACTAACATGATGTTCACATTAGCATCAGTGTCTCTGACAGAAGTCGTAGGTTTGCGCATACAAGAGATGGTTTAACATGGAAACTAATGTACTAAAGCAAATCACTTATTAAAACCGTATTCTCAACGTCTTTCTCTCTTGTTCTACAATGAGCCAATAATGTGTCTACAATGGTGGGTATTGTGATAAATCATTTGCCAATTAACATAATTCTACCTTGGAGCTGTATTGGAGGGATAATTATCAAATGTTCAGTAGCCCATCATGCATCATGCAATCAATATCATTGGCCAAGAGGTAATACACATGTTGTGAAGAGAGAGAGCAACAGATAAATCTAATATCTACAGGAAGTATCAGAAAATAACAGATTGTTTACCATTTAATTTAATAATCACATCCAAAATGAAAGTTTGCGTTTACATAATGTGTGTGTGTACTGTGTATAATTATGCATATACACACAAATACATGTATATATTTTAGAAATATGTGAAATATATATATATATATATATATATATATATATAAATGTATATTGTATATAGGCCTACATACAAATATTTGATATATAAATTTAAAAAAACAATTCTTAAAGGATTAGTTCACTTCAAAATGAAAATTTCCTGATAATTTACTCACCCCCATCTCATCCAAGATGTTTATGTCTTTCTTTCTACAGTCGAAAAGAAATTAAGTTTTTTGAGGGAAACATTCCAGGATTTTTCTTCACATAATGGTTTTCAATTGCAACCAAAATGTTGACGGTCCAAATAAATGCAGTTTCAAAGCGCTTTGAAGGGCTTCAGAGACTCTGCACGATCCCAGACGAGAAATAGGGTCTTATCTAGCAAATCCATCAGACATTTTCAAAAAAATAAAATAAAAATGAATATACGTTTTAACTTAAATTGCTCATCTTGCGCTGCTCTGCGGCCGCCAGTGATTGCGCAATCACGTTGAGACGTCACACTAGACGTAGAAGAAAGTTCCGCCCCAACCAAACGTGCGAGGACTAATACAAAAAGTGAAGTGACGTGTGGCCAAGTATGGTGACCCATACTTGGAATTTGTGCTCTGCATTTAACCCATCCAAGTGCACACACACAGTAGTGAACACACACACCGTGAACACACACCCAGAGCAGTGGGCAGCCATATTGATGCGGTGCCCGGGGAGCAGTTAGGGGTTCGGTGCCTTGCTCAAGGGTCTCACCTCAGTCTTGGTATTGAGGGTGGAGGAGGGCGCTGGTTATTCACTCCCCCCACCAACAAATCCTTTTATTTATTTATTTATTTTTTTTTTGTTAAAAGGCGTTTGTATTAGTCTTTGCATGTGCGGTTTGTAAATACCGAGGCGGTACTTCCACCTACGTGTAGTGTGACATTTTCAACGTGATTGCGCAATCACTGGCGGCCGCAGATCAGCGCAAGATGAGCAATTTAGGTTAAAAAGTACATTCATTTCGACCAATCGTTTCGCTAGATAAGACCCTATTCCTCGCACAGAGTGTCTGAAGCTGTGCGTTCAGAGATGCTATTTTCCACACCTTGGTTGTAACTAATGGTTATTTGAGTTACTGTTTCCTTTCTATCAACTTGAACCAGTCTGGCCACAGACTGTTTCACCCACAGAACTGCCGCTCACTGGATAGTTTCTCTTTTTCGGACTATTCTCTGTAAATCCTAGAGACGGTTGTGCGTGAAAATCCCAGTAGATCAGCAGTTTCTGAAATACTCAAACCAGCACGTCTAGCACCAACAACCATGCCACGTTCAAAGTCACTTAAATCACCTTTCTTCCCCATTCTGATGCTTTGTTTGAACTTCAGCAGATCGTCTTGACCATGACTACATGCCTAAATGCATTTAGTTGCTGCCATTTGATTGGCTGATTAGATATTTGCATTAACAAGCAGTTGAATAAGTGTACCTAATAAAGTGCTCGGTGAGTGTATATAAACAGCATCTAAAATGTGTAACTGTACAGACAAATATTTACAAATGACAGAATATTGAATTCACACAATTAAATAGGTTGATTTTTTTTTTTATAATAAATTAGATCAAATGTTTAACAATCAAATTGAACATTTCATTTGCAATAATGGCTTTATTCTCTTCTTAAATTAGATAACTGATTCACTAAAGAATAAACAAATCAGTAAATTAGTAAATTAGTGCACATTAAGGTTAATAATAATAATGATTCCATTCAGAGTGCAAAGCACTTTGCTTAATTTAGACCCATTTGAATTTCATGTATTACTAAAATATCTATTTAAAAGGCAAATCCTGGCCAAAATTTCAGGTTCATCAGTTGATTCATAAGGTTTTTCTGTCTTTGCAGATGCAACTTGCTGGTGTGAGTCAGCGTTTTTTTTTTTTTTTTTTTTTTTCCTCTTCTCTCTCTTATTGCTTCGAGCTTCATCCACCCAGAGCTAAACAGAAGTCCAGACTTCTCTTAAGATTATAGAGAAACAGAGTTCCCCCCAGCAGGAATCTTAAAGCCTGGAGCTTTGATTCCAGAAGAATCCAGACACATGGGAGCAGAGGCTGACAGACAGGCCTTCCCCTCTGCGAATGAATCAAAAGCTCAGACATGGTACTGCAGACAACTCCAATCACCGCACAACTCAAAAAAGATTATATATTTGGCTACATCCTTGATCCATGCAACACCAAAATACTGCTCCGGTAATGTTTCAAGCTTGTTTTGGAGGATTCTGTGAAGCCTTTGTCTGTCCTCGGATGTTATCACGGCACTTTGAAATAAAATGTGGAAGTAGGGACAGAAACTGTTCAGATCATTTTCTTTTTGGAATTTTTTTCATTGAATTGCACCATTTGTGAGGTTATTCACAAATCACATGAAAAGCCACGGCCGGCAAAAACATATCTTGTGCATTCTTCAAAAATAAGCAAGACTTCCTGAAATTCTCCCAGGTAAAAGCAAGGTAAAATGCTACTAGAGTAAGGTTTTGATGCTGCATGAACAAACATTGTGACATATCAAACATTATGGGTCCGGTCAACATTTTCAGTCCCCTTTTTTTTATTCATATGTACAGTGGATTCAGAGTATTCAGCAGTGTTGGGGTAACGCATTACAAATACTGTAAAATAATCTGATTACTTTTTTAAGTAACTAGTTAAGTAATGCATTACTGTTAAATTTGCAACAAAATATTTAAGTTATTTTTCAAAACCGTAACACAAATCTCCTGTCCCCATGTTGCAAGAAATCGGATGTAAGTGCAGAGGCATTGTGTGTGCTATGCAATCATGATAGATATTATAGTTATACATTTAGTTATACATTTTAGACACTTGTCTCTCGGCCCTGCTCATTCTCGACCGTCACATAAAGAGGATCACACATGCAAACGAATGGTTTGACTTGCAAGATTATTTATTAAATAAAAATAGTGATCTGTTACAGAAATATAACACAATGTCTAGGGATTTAAACAACAAAATAAAAAATAATAGTAATCCAATGGGTGAGGAATGTTGATAAATGATAACCAAACTAAAACATAACAAGCTGGAGCAAATGATGGAGCAAATGATGGAGCAAATGATGGAGAACGATGTTCCACCAGAGGAAGTACTGATGAGCAGGTTCCTACAACTTTTATACTCTCCACCCTTAAATTAAACCAATCAATTAAGAGTGAGGTCTACAGCCAATCACATCCTCAGGTCATATTGCCCCCAGCAGGTAAGAAATAGAAGGTTGTAACACTTGAACAAAAACAGATTCAGTATTATAAAAAATAATAAAATAATAAAAACTCAGAATATTACACAAACTGCAATAATGAAATGTTAAATGTCATATGTGTATACAGTGCGTAGTATTTATACAGATCCATTAACAGAAATGCAATGTAATATACATAACTATGTTTTCAGTGGTGTATAAAGACCTTGCATAATGAACCATTATGTTTTTATTACCTTAGAATGAGCCATATCTATCGCCATCATGTTTTTACAGTAGCTCTAAACGGACAAACTGCTCTATACAGCACTAGCTACTCTCTGTGTCGGCCACCGTAGCTTCTCTATGTGTTTCGAAAGGGAGGGGTGAGCGGTGACCGGTTGCAATTCGCAACCACACTAGATGCTGCTAAACATTATACAATGCGCCTTTAAATAACACAAATATACTTTATGTATTTAATCTCACTTTATTAACCAATATATTTGACCTTTGATCCCATTCCAAATGAAAAAGCAAAGACTGCTTTAGTTAAACATCACATTTGTTTCTTTTTTATTTAAATTTGTATTGCTGAAGTAAGAGTGTTGAACGTTTTTCTCCCTGCATCCTATTCTTCTGCTGTCCAGACTGGCAGCACAGCTGAAAGGTTTGTTTGAGCTGCACCCTCTACTGTACAGGCGTGAAATTGCATTTCTTTCAGCCTGGGGCTTATTCGTTTCACTTTTGGTGTGAAAGGGCCCTTACATTTTCCAAAAATAGAATTTTTTTTAAACAAACAAACAAGCCCAGCCCAGGTGAGAAAAAGTAACGCAAAGTAACGTAATTGTTTATTTTCCAAAAAAATTAACTACCACAATTATTTACTTGTTACAGAGTAACGCAATATTGTAATGCATTACTTGTAAAAGCAACTTTCCACAACACTGGTATTCGGACCCACTTATTTATTTTTTTATTTTTTTACAATTTCTTCCCACAATCTACACGACTTACCCCATAATACCAAAGCAAAAAACAACTTATCAACTTATAAAACAAATATCACACATATTCAGACCCCTTGCTATGACACTTGAAATTTTGCACACTTCAAATTAAGGGGGTCTACATATTTCACGAATGCACTATATTTTTATGATTTCATTATTTGTTTCAAAACAATGTCCTTTTGTTTATTAGGTTTTTAAATTATATAATTGTTTGTCTTTATAAAGCCAATAAACCCTTCAAACATTTTTTTTTTTTTCACAAAAAAGCAATGATTAAATTGCTGGAAATGAATAAAAACAATGGAAATTATTGACTCCATAAATTCATGTAAAACAATGCAATATAATGCATTAAGAAAAGAAAAAAAAAAAAAAACACACACACTTTACCACATTCTTATTGATGCTTCCATGAAGCCATTTTTTGCCCAAACCCAATCTAGGCAAAATGATTTTGGTCACAATTTGATGACAAAAATGGGAGTATAAGAATTTATTTGTAAAAATACAAAATCAGTGAATGTAAGATTTTGGCACACTAACAGCAATTTCAAAGGGTAAGTGACAGTTCTGGCAAGTGACACGAATCTCTCTCGCACTGGCCCGGGGCCAGCGGGCCATCCTTACTGTTGAGCCCAGATGATACAGTAATTAACCCACAGTCAGTGCCATACATTGAAAAGCCATAACCCAACCACTTAGCGAAATGCATGAAAGTTAATTTCAAAAATGAAAAACACTAATCACAATAATGTTCATCTTATATTTAATTGTGACTGATGAATGTTTAAAGTTATTTCATAATTACCGAAAACTTTTACAATGACTAAAGGATTTTATAAACGGTAAGTTGGCTCATGTTTTGCTGTCAGCATTCCCCCCATCACTTCCACACAGTGTTTTGCTGTGTATTATCAGGAGAAATGCACTCGCTTGATACCTTGAGATCTGTCCCCTCTAAAAATATGTGCTGCACTGCGACGTGACAGTGAAAAATGGGCCTCACGCTTTGTTTATGCCAGACTACGGGCCTGCCCTGTAAACTCAAGCACTGAAATACAGCCGAGGCTGTGCTAACTGACACACTCTTTGTTCTAACGTCAGGAACAAGAGAATTTACTCTGGGGAAACTATAACTCACTCAGAACTTATTTCAGTTCTAAAGGAACCAACTCTGCTATGTTTGGGTTCAAAATATACAGTATGTATACTTAATGAAAAACATGAAAACACTAAAAGGCTTATTTGCCACAACTTCACATTAAACACTGCTCCAAAGTTCAAATGCATGGGTGCATTATATTGTGCTGTTTAAATCTAAATGGCTGGATCAAGGAAGGAGAAATAAGGGAATATGCTGTTAAACTGATTAAGTGCTGACTGTTGCCTAAGTGATATAAGATATAAGCAGCTCTTTAGAGGCCATTTAACTGTTCAACAGAATGTATTACATTGATGACAAAAATCAGGGTGGCAAAGTACATTTCTCTCATTACATTTTTCTTATTTCTCATAATTCCTCACTGTCACTCATTTATGCTTCCTCTTCTTCCTTCCTCGATAAACCAATAACTCAATGCAGCATGGAAGGTTTAAGGCTCAGCCTTCCCATAAATCAACCTCAGACACCCATACTGGCCTCAGAGGAGCCAGATAACTGTAGGCTTATACTTCTATTCGGCGGGCTTTATTATTCCCAGAAAACTACTTCAGCTCATGTTAGGGTGGCTTTCAATCTCACACAACACCATTACAGCTGTTTTCTAGGGGAGACATAGTCTGAAACAGGGGAAAAAAGTTCGGAAGACTAAGCTGAATTATTAATATTTGATTACAGTATACTTATAAAGTGTACATAAAGTGTATATGTTTGTGTATGTTGGCAAAAAATTCATGAGCAAAAGCATAAAGAAAAATGGCAGTGAAAGTATGGAGAAAAAACCACACAGAAATGCATGTTTGTGTATTATAAAAATAATAATATATTTTAGTTATATTAATGTATTCTTTTGAAGGTTATTGGTTTAATTAGGCCCTTTTTGCGTACTTGAGATTAACCGAGACTTGAGTGTTTGTTGATGTTTAAGGTTGTTGTGTCGACCTTGATTTATTCCATTGACAAACTTGTGATTGCCCTCCTTACAAATCAACAATATATATATTTTTTTTTTCACTGGCACGTCCCTTAGGCTGTGTTCACACTGTCAGTCCAAATCCGATTATTGGTGTATTCGATTGGAATCTGATCAAAAATTATTGACTGTCTACATTGTGTATCGCAACTGTTCAGATACGAGTTGTGTTTCCCATGCCAATCTTTCATTTTCCAAAAATATCAGCAGTGGTTTCTATGGTAATGACGTTGCGATGTTAAGTATACACCAAAAACAACAACCACAGCATGGAGGGGTTTGATATAGATGTTGTCTTATTTAAAACATGACAATGTGTAGCCGCCGCGCTGCACGTAGGAGGCTGGTTGTCCATGCTGGTTGTCCATGCCTTCGTCTTCGCCAGTTTCAAAACATGTCTCCATTATAGGCTATTGTCATTTTCTGCTGGTCCGGCACTTTGCAACAACACAACCTTGTTTCTGCAGAGACTTTCAGAATTTTTCCTATAACAAAATTGGACATTTGCGTTTTACGTCGCGTGAGAAAGTCACATAAACCATGCAAAAATCTGATCAGAGCGGTCAGACTGAAAAGTATTTCCAGAAATGCGGATTTCAAACCACATGAAAGTAGCTCAAACCGGACTTGTAAAAATTTGCTTTTTTTGCTCAGATTTGGACTGCCAGTCTGAACATAGCCTTAGGCTGCGTGTCCACCAAAGCGTTTTTATCAGCTGAAAACGCTAGCCGCTCTGCTGAAAACGTCTAGCTGTGAGCGTCTGAGAGCTTCAGTTGAGACTTTTTTGCTGTTATGGAAGTGTTACTAGTCTCCCATTTCACAGATATGAAAAATGCAGATACAATGTAAAGTATTTGCTCTAGCTCGTTTTAAATTATTTTGCTCTATATATCTGTTGACGTTGTACACGCAGAATGTGGCAGTTGCAGAGCTGCCAACTCTCACGCATTGGCCGTGAGACACACGCATTTGATTGGTTTCACACGCTCACACGCCACACCCCCGATTTCTCACGCTGAAGTGTCAACCCGGTCAGTCAAATGCCTGAAAGATGAGTTTATCTATAGATCTACATGTTGAGCCGATCATGTTGATCGATTAGTTATGCTCTCGGTGAGAGGGTTCAAGATAAATGGGCAAATAAATACGGCGTTGTTGCGCAACCTAAAGCTACATTCCGTTTTGGGTTCTGACTGACGAGAACAAGCCTGTAATGAGCGAAGTGGAGCGCTGTGACGCTCAGGGGTGCGTTTCCCGAAAGCGTTGTTCGCTAACTATGGTCACAAGTTCCGTCATTATAAGCATAGTTAAACAAGTCGTAAAACCACAGTATCAACGAACGTTCGCAAACAGCATCGCAAAGTTGATTTGCATATATTTTGTTCTTGCACTGATGTTAAATGTGTAGCCATTTTGCACTTTGGCAGCCAGTTTGAGATATAGGCTATATTTGAGTATTGTGTGTAATGATTCTGACAGTTTTTTTCCATAGAAATGACTGGGGAAAAGTGTCCCAATAACCCTGAATTCACCCTATACTCTTTGAAATCATAATTACATTGCACTATGAAGCTTAAAACCTCAAATATTATAACATTCTTCATTAACAATTATTCAGTTATTTGTAACAATCTCATTGTAAAAGAAAAAGAAAAAAGTGGTTTCAATGTAGCCAGCTACTTTTTGATAGTAACTTGTAGTGTAGCTACTTTTTCAAAAGGGTAGCTTGAATGTAACTTAACTACTCAAAGTAGTTTTTACTACAACACTGTTTTTTTAGATCAGCCACAGCAAAAAAAGAACCACACAACAGACAGAAGAGCAACAGACAGGACAGACAGTTTTTTGCCTTTTTCTTCCCTGTAAAAGTTTCAACCCTGTAGGTTGATGTATAATCAATTTGTTCTATTTAGACAAAACCATGCCTCTAGGCCTACATAGTGCTTTAAAATTGTGTGTGTGTGTGTGTGTGTGTGTGTGTGTGTGTGTGTGTGTGTGTGTGTGTGTGTGTGTGTGTGTGTGTGTGTGTGTGTGTGTGTGTGTGTGTGTGTGTGTGTGTGTGTGTGTGTGTGTGTGTGTGTGTGTGTGTGTGTGTGTGTGTGTGTGTGTGTTTATAGGATATAGGCTACTGTATAGCGTCATTTTGTATAGGCCTATATATATATATATATATATATATATATATATATATATATATATATATATATATATATATATATATATATATATATATATATATATATATATATATATTTTTTTTTTTTTTTTTTTTTTTTTATTATTATTATTATTATTATTATTATTATTATTATTATTATTATTATTATTATTATTATTAATTTTATTTTGTTGTTGCAATTTTTGCTTTGTACGCTGTAAAATTTTGGTTGGCCCCACCAAATCTCACTCTAAGCTTTTTTGAAAAGTTGGCAGCTCTGCAGTTGGTCTGTGTTGTATTTGTCCCGCCCCTCCTCAACTGTGATTAGACGGCTATGTGAAAAGTGACAGTGACGAGCGCTGCGTTTTACTCAAAATTTAACATTCTTCAACTCTCTGCGACCAGTAAAAAACGCTGAGCGCTCAGCACTTGAGCGTGAAATCGTTCAGTGCCTCGTTACGCTCATGGTGTTCTAAAAACGCGGTGCTCCCGTTGAAAACAATTGAATACGCCAGCCATCCGCGTGAAAAAAACGCTTTGGTGGACACGTGGCCTAAGGTATTGAGGACTAGCACATCTTTGAGCCTACAGCTCAAAATCAGATACTCTTAAGACATTTCTCTAATTGTATTGGAATTGGTGACTTGTAATGGAGTCATTTTCGCTGTAAGGTATACGTAATTTTAATCAAGTATGGTTTTCAGGTACTCTTTACACTTTCAGACCCGACATCCACTGGAATGTATTGTCATTATTGTAGCCCTTGTTAGATATTCTCCATCTTAACAACCAATCTCCATTGGGTCATTCAGTGTCAACTCAATCAGAGGTCCCCTGCTAAAAATCGTTTTCTTTCTGGTGAAATAAATACATGAAAAAGAAAGGCATGTAATAACCCCTATTGTAGAGGGGGGTCAAAATGACAATTTTCACATGAGATTTGGAGCCAAATTACAGGGGGGTAAAAATGACTTTAGAAAGATCATTATTCTATTAATATCTTAATTTTTAAGGCCCTATATGGTTCAATCCCATAGTTATTGGGATGTTAATGTTGTAACATGTAATTATGATATTGCATATTTGAAGTCTTGGTAGATTCAGAAGCTGTTCAAATGAACAAAGCTCCTTCCAAATATCCCTGAAACTGATTTAAATATAGATTCTTATAAATACACATTTGAGAGCCAGTTAATGTGCCTCAACGACCATTTATAGTGGATTTTTGGCACTCAGAGAGGCATATTGTATGCAGTTGTGTTGATAAAGGGAAACATTTCTAGTTTTAACTTTATTTATTCTTCAGATTATTTGTTGTTCAGATTTTCTTCTTCAAAAGAAAAAAGCATAAACTGTATGAAAAGTGACCCACATTAGTTTTTTTTGGCCACTGAAAATGAGCCCAATTTACTCATGGAGCCACATTAAGATCTCCATTTCTCTGGCATTGTACTTTGAAAAGAAGATACCAAAAGAAAAGTTTGTTAAAAACCAAAATTTAAAATTATATTATGATATCTTTAATACTTCTGGAGTAACAGGCATACACCCTTCAGGCAAAAATCCAAGTGCTTTTTCCCATTTTTGAACGGTCACTGTTGACGCATAATGCAATAAAGATTGCTAAAGTCAACAGATTTAACTAATAGACCTACTAAATTCTGTATAAAAATAAAATAATGATTCTGCCAGCTTTCTAAAGTCATTTTACCCCCCTGTTATTTGGCTCTAAATCTCAGGTGAAAATAGTCATTCCCCCCTCTACAAAACACTGGATTACTCAGTAAATATACATTCAATACATTTAATATTTTGGCTTTCATCACTATTTATGTTTGTCTTTCTTCAGAAAAAAAAAATTGAGCCAGGGAAGTTTCCAAAATGTGGTCGATTTGACATGGAATGACCTCGTTACAAATGAAAACACACTTAAATGTGTCACTGTTTAAAAGGCACACACTCGTTCGTTCACACAGTCATCTAGCTTCATGCACTTCCACACACAAGCTATAAATATCAGCTCCAATTTCAATTATGACATTTAGTAGGGGAAGTCATTGAGTGTGAGAAGTACGCTGTAAATGACTGGACAGCACTGGCCACTCACAGGCCGCCATAAACACAAGACAAATGTCAGGGCGCTTACGGAGACTGCCTGAAAGCAGAACGGATACTCTGTATTCAAAGAACACACTCTCTGTGCTCTTCTGCTCTGAACACCTCAGGGGGGCAGGAAGGCAGAGAGCAAGGCTGTTTCTGAAAATCTTTGTGACATTGTACATTCTGTTTTGGTGCTACGGGCCCCGGGACTGAACAGGAGGGAGATTAAGTATTCCCTGCATGTGCTTTGGACCTGGAGATCGAGGCCGTAAGCCTGGCGGAAGGAATGAAAGACGTTTAGTCAGTCTAAAAGAAATAGATCAGCAGTTTTAGGGCAATATACACTCGACATGGGCGTCTCAGCGGTCTAGCAGAGGCCGGGGAGAAGAACAGAGTCTGTGAATCAGAGCTTCAGCTGAAGGGTGTTCAGGACCACGGACAGCACCAAACACCACAAATAAAGACATTGGACTCTTATCTCCAGTATCTCCAGATCAAAACACAGCAAGGAACCAGAAATGAGTGATCTCATATATAAGCAGATGCATATGAAAAATAATGCGATCATCAACAATAAACAACATATAAATCAAAACGGCCTAATGTTACCAGGTGAAATGTCAAAACTCAGGATGAGGTATGGGACTCTGCCAGCATTATGGATGCTGATGGACTCGATCTACTCCATCTTTGTTTTTCTCATCGCACTGAATTTGAAAAACTAGATTTTTCTTTACTCATGAAACCTACCCACATTCAAATGTTGACAAAAAAGAATCCATGAAGCTAAAAGCAGACGGTCTGTCCTTTCTTTTGATATATTGCATGTTCAGATATTCATACAACAAAATATTCTGGAGGACATGACATTTTTGTGAAAATGACCAAAAACGCTGGTGGTGGCTGGAAACGTAATAAAAAATAAATAAAATAAAAAATAACTGGTGGGGAAAGAGCACAAACATTTTAAAAAAAGTCATGAAATACATAAGCTTAACAATTAACAAAATTAGGCTCAGTAGGAAAACCGACAATTTTACAAATGAGTAAAATGTATATTTACTGGATAATCCACTATTGTAGAGGGGGGTTAAAATGACAATTTTCACATGAGATTTGGAGCCAAATTACAGGGGGGTAAAAATGACTTTAGAAAGATGGCAGCATCATTATTTTATTTTTGCACAGAGATTGGTAGGTCTATTAGGTCTATTATTATTATTATCTTAATTTTTAAGGCCCTATATGGTTCAATCCCATAGTTGGGATGTTAATGTTGTAACATGTAATTATGATACTGCATATTTGAACTCTTGGTAGATTCAGATGTTGTTAAAATGAACAAAACTCAACAAAACTATTCCAAATATCCCTGAAACTGATTTAAATATAGATTATTATAAATACACATTTGAGAGTAAGTTAATGTGCCTCAACGACCATTTCAGTGGATGTTTGGCACTCAGAGGTTCAGGTTTGCTAAAAAGTATTTCCTACTAAAGCAAGTATCCATAGCAGGTGGGAGCGGCCTTGGACTGCAATTTGCCAAGTGCATTACGGGTGTTGAATTTTTCCTCCCTATTTGGCAAAACGGAAGACAACAGCCTTTTTTTCTCTGTTTTCTCTAGTCAGGTAGCACGATTCCGATAACCGCTCATTCTTTATATTTGGAAGCCAATAACTGATATACTGACCGATAAATCTCAATCCAAATTTTTATAAAATTTTTGAGCACCTGAAAAACAAAAGTCTTACTATTAAAAGGCCATGTCTCAAGCACACAATTATAATGTTCTCATTATAATTTTATGTAGCCTATAATACAGACTTGACAGATGTTGCACTGTATTTTCATTTTTGGAGTGATTTCAGTCATATTTAAAGTAATTCAAAACCACCATGGTGAACAGTGACCATCTGAAGTGTCTCAGCTGAAGGAAATAATACATCATTTTTTCGGCTTTAATAGATCGGCCAAATTTTCTTATCGGGCTGATAACGATAGCATTAAAATGAACATGTATCAGCCGATACTAATATGGTGGCCGATATATTGTGCATCCCTACTAAATATTTGCATTTGATTTCAGCTTAAATTCATTAAAGATTAGGGCTGAGTAAAAAATATAGTTTTCTCGAATTTAATCGATTCTCACTTTTACGAAACAATATCGATTCTTAAATCCCAAGAAACGATTAGTCATCCTGTTTTCAGTTAATGAATGAAATAAACATTGTAGCATGCCTCCCATCCAATAAATCGCAATAATCTTTGTGCTTTATTTGATATGAAACAAAGTCTCAGATTTCAAATTTCGCCCATTTTTTTAATGAAATTCAAAAACAGAGATCGAGATCGCTCTGCCGCAGCTCAGAGAAACAGGTGTCCTGACATTTCATCGTATCCGTCAGATTGTCCTACCAGGGCTTAATGCGCATTCATTTTCCTTCTTTATTTATATATTTACATAGTTTTAAAGGTAGGATAAGGCCAGGGTAGTAGGGGTAGGTATGGATATTAATAAAGTCTCAAATCACATGCATATGATGCTGGTAGCACAATCTGATAGGCAGCATTTGTTGCTGTCGAATTGTGCTACCTACTGTTTTAATGGGAGGTAGCAAAATCTGACATGGTAGGACAAATCGACAGAACACCGGCAGCGTGGAACGCACATGAAGAACGGATCTTCTCTGCCGCCTTAATACCAGTTACAGAGCGAAATAAACATGAATGAGCATCTGAAAGTGTGTTAAAAGATACAGGACAACTTACCGAAATCCGTATCATGTCACATAGTATAGCTCAATCAGTGTTTCAACCGCAGAAAGACGCAAGTAAAATGGCTTGTAAACAATGTCATAACGTCACATTTACCTCAGAAAAACCATTCAGTGTTCATAAACTCGTTAGTCAGCTAGAAAAATTAACTCTAGAGAGGAGCCTTTTGCTAAATATATGCACCATATTATACATAGGCTATTCATTGTCATTTTGAATGTTCTTATTGAATGCATGCATGTATGAATAAATCTGGCAAGTTTTTATGACAGTCACCATTAAAATGTTTATATTTCAAAAAACTAATTGGAGTAGAAATATGATTATGTAATTGTAAAGTTAATATTATAACTTTATTATTATATAAAAAAACATAATTTAGTGTAATTTAAGTGTTTGTATACAGATCAGTTCATTTTTACCTTCAATATTAGTAGGCTAATGTTGTACCAACTGACTCCCATAGTTTACAGCATTAGTTCAGAGATATGTTTTCCTTGAGAAAATTTGCCATGTATTGTACCTGATATATTCAAAATAATCGAATTGTGAAATTTGTGTCAATACCCAGCCCTATTAAATAAATGTATTGTAATAAAGCAGATATTGTGCTTTCCATGCAGTCTAATACCAGAAACATCACTCCACTTCCTCTGCTAACCCAGCTGAGCTGAAATGGCAATGATCCCAGAATTAAGCAACAGCACATCTAATCAGCAAAATCAAAAGCAACATTAAATCAACATTTCTGTCTCACATCCACAAACAAACACCATTTCAAAACAGGTTTTCTAAAGGTAAATTGTTCTCCTGCTTTATTCCCAGTGACCACACTGTAACCATGGCACCATGTTGCCAAGTCAATCGCAATTGTTTGATGGGAAGGCCACGAGTCTGACAAGAAAAATAGCCTCTCTTTATTAATTTCACAAGAATTAAGCAAAGCCCGGCTTGAATACACACTTCTCATAGAGAAAGGAGGCCCTAATTACCCTTTCAGAGGGGAAATTAAACTGAGTTAATATCTTTGTGCTCTACAAAGACAACAAGGTAGCAGTTTACTGTGTGTTTGAACTACTCTGTGTGTTTAACAAGTATTTGTGTACGTGGTTGCAGCGTTTATTCAGTGTTAATATGGTTTCCGCATGTTCTGTGGCCTCAGCATCGGCAGAAGGTCACCGTGGGAAAAAACATCTTGCGGCGAGGAAGCTCTTAACCTCTTGAACAATACATCTAAGAGCACTGCCCTTTGGATTCACTCAATTACAGTGTCTACGCACAAGTGTGTTGGTGTGTGTGAGGAAGACTGAGCACCTCTGTCCAGAGTATGCTTCGTGGTAACAGTGTTTACTGGCCGAATCGATGGCGGTGAGATAATAAGAGTGAAAATGTGAGAGCTGTGCTGTGTGTACATCGCTTTCAAAATTTGACTTGTCGCTTTAAGTGATTCTTTTTCGCAGCCTCACATTTATATACATCCTACAAAGAGTAGAAATGAAGATGCTCATTTTGAGTCTGTCGGTTTGTACAGCTGAAATGACAATATGTATAATAAGCAGACATCTATTCCTCCCCTCAGTTTGCAGTCAACATCAAAAGAGGGATTTTAGCATCTGGGCTCCCTCTTGTTTTACCGCATGAACACAGATGAACCTGATCCGTCCCTCCAGGACCTGAGCGGAAGAAGAGATGAAAGAAGAGGAGAGTTGGTGCGTAGATTGTCTGTTCTGTTTACGTATCTATTAGTCATAAAGCATTTCAGAGCCGGCAGGGGGACTGTGTATGTCAGCAATGACATCAGCATGAGACTGCTACAAAACACCTTTGATTTCATCATTATTGCATGATCATCATCATTATTCATCATACAATTGTACAGATGTAGGTTGGAAACAAAGGCTATGCGCTATCCTTCCTGCAAGATCAAGATCAGAGCATCATAACGGTAAAATGGTTTGCACATTTTTGGCAGATTTTCAAAGTTCATGCTTGCCTTTTATACTAATAAAGCCCACAAAGGACAGACATATGGAGGAGGATGGTTCTCTTATGACTTTTGTAGAAGAATGGCAAAGCATGCAATTCAGAAGCAGTTGCTTTTTACATTTTCAAGAGACAGAAGTAGTGACAGATCTTTTAACCCGTTTAATGCACAGGCAGCTTCGGGTCAGTTTAATCACCGTTCAATATTAATTTGCTACTTTCATTGAAGCACACACACACACACACACACACACACACCACTCGCACAAAGAGATCAGAGATCGTGCTGCGCGCACACTGAAGCATTCAGGAGCACAGAAACACTGCCCTGCAACTTTTATTAATAAATTAGCTTCACTAACAAATCGCTAAATTAAATTAATCAGCAAGGAGGTGATGTCGCTGTTTCTAAAGTAATTAAACTCAAAGCTTCATTGTTAGTAGAGAGACGTTGCATAGACGCAGGTAGGCCTAATTCATAAGCACATCTCTTTCTCTCTCTCTCTCTCTCTCTCTCTCGATAGGCTAATTCATTCAAATACATTTTATAATTCAATCAAATAAAAGTTATCTCACTGCATTTAACTAACTTTATCTCTGTGTCTGATTTAAATCAGACATAATGCTAATGAATTGCAGCTGATGAAAATAACTGCCATTTTAACCCTTCCAGTCAAATTTAGTGCTGCAAAAATCAATTTTAGCTTTAATGTTGGCAAAGGACCATGGTATAAGCGGGATAATCTAGAGCTGCCTGTGCATTAAATGATTTATCATATTTACTTGCATATTATATATAGTAAAAAAGTTATAAGGAAATTATCAACAAAGGGAGTTTTTTGAAAAATGTATAGGTTACTTTTATGACTATTCTCATAATACTTTAATCTTGTAATATGGCGTATTATTGCGTAATATGATTTTATTACGTAATATGATTTCTTTACCTTATTTACCTGTCACTGCATATGGTACTTAACAAGTGGTTGAGCTCAGTTATAGTATTCTGGTTCATAAAAAACAATATTACAATAGATTGTGTAGATAATCATACACCGATCAGGCATAACATTATGACCACTGACAGGTGAAGTGAATAACACTGATTATCTCTTTAGCACGGCACCTGTTAGTGGGTGGGATATATTAGGCAGCAAGTAAACATTTTGTCCTCAAAGTTGATGTGTTATAAGCAGGAAAAATGGGCAAGCGTAAGGTTTTGAGTGAGTTTGACAAGGGCCAAATTGTGATGGCTTGGGTCAGAGCATCTCCAAAATTGCAGCTCTTGTGGGGTGTTCCCGGTCTGCAGTGGTCAGTATCTATCAAAAGTGGTCAAAGGAAGAAACAGTGATGAAGCGGCGACAGGGTCATGGGCGACAAAGGCTCATTGATGCACGTGTGGAATGAAGGCTGGCCCATGTGGTCCGATCAAACAGACAAGCTAGTGTAGCTCAAATTGCTCAAGAAGTTAATGCTGGTTCTGATAGAAAGGTGTCAGAATACACAGTGCATCGCGTATGGGGCTGCATAGCCACAGACCAGTCAGGGTGCCCATGCTGACCCCTGTCCACTGCCGAAAGCGCCAACAGTGGGTACGTGAGTAACAGAAGTGGACCACGGAGCAATGGAAGAAGGTGGCCTGGTCTGATGAGTCACGTTTTCTTTGACATCACGTGGATGGCCGGGTGCGTGTGCGTCACTTACCTGGGGAACACATGGCACCAGGATGCACTATGGGAAGAAGGCAAGCCGGCGGAGGCAGTGTGATGCTTGGCCTCCAAATTCCCCAGATCTCAATCCAATCGAGCAGCTGATGGATGTGCTGAACAAATAAGTCCGATCCATGGAGGCCCCACCTCGCAACTTACAGGACTTAAAGGATCTGCTGCTAACATCTTGGTACCAGATACCACAGCACACCTTCAGGGGTCTAGTGGAGTCCATACCTCGATGGGTCAGGGCTGTTTTGGTAGCAAAAGGGGGAACAACACAATATTAGGAAGATGGCCATAATGTTATGCCTGATCGATCTGTGTGTATAAAATGCGCTGCAATTTTCACACCTGTGAATAACCAACTCTGTACAATGTACAGACATCAAGATATTGCGACATTAAGAACTTTGAAGAAGAAAAGTGATAATATTAAAATGCACCTGCAGTACGGTGCCAGTGTTGAGAACAACAAAAAAGCCAACCATAAAAACTGTCAATGGGCACCATTGTAGTACCACCCAGCCATGTCTCCAACTCTCTTATACATACAATATTTTTAATCCTTTCTCTCTTTGTTTCGTTCTACTCTCTCTTTCTCCGTCCTGCCCTACAGCGGTCCCATACTTCTCTGCTCACCTGAGTGCCCTCCCTCAATCCAAATTGGCACCTGTCTGCTGAGCTGCCGAGCAGGCCGAGAGCACAGCGGGAGAGAGAGGCTCAATCACCTCAACATCAAGAACCCACGCAGGCACCCCTGTGGCAATGTCGACGTGCTCCAGACAGACACAGCAAAAGACAGAGAGGGAGACCTGGAGGCTGTAGTTTATTGTCTGTCTGGCATGGACTCCTCTGTGGGGCATATTTGAGAGCAGACACTGAGCCTCATCCAGCTCTTTATGTTGCTGAGCTCCAGGGGCAAGGACAACGGCTAAAGCAGGGGTTGGGCTAGACTGCCTCTCGCTGTGAACCCTCCAGAGACTTCAGATGAGATTCAGCAAAGCCTTGTGTTTGTGCTCATACCCTGCAGGCTAATAAATTTACTCACGCACACACATATACACACATTGATATTTATTCCAGAGTGGTCACACTAGATCTTAAGCATGTGAAATGATTTCAGGCTAAACAATGAATATGGCAACGGGATGTCACAATAGGCTTTGGTTTGTTCTTGTGTAGTAGTTCTTCAATAAAAAAAGGATAAAAATAAAATAAATGCTTTTTAAAAAATGTAAAAACAAAATGAACAAAAAAAATATAATAAAATAAAAATTATCTTTAGTCACATTTACCTATAATATAGAGGCTCACAGTACAGAATAAAACACATGATAATTCAAATCACAATATGATTTTTAGATTAAAATATCCACAAACCACTAGGACAATGTTATATATTTTGTTGACCTGTGTACTTAAATATCCCAAATGTTTCCAACAATGTTTAAATCAGTTATTTTAACCAGTGTTACGGACCGTGTCCTTGCGTCGCCTGTCAATAACGTCATATCCGCACTACCCTTGATTTCCGTAGAAACCATGGAAACACCCAAGACTCTTTAATATAGTATGTATTTTATTAGACAGGCGAGCAACTGTTTGGATATACATTTATCAACAGAAAACGAATCGTTGTTATACAGTGCAACACGGTTAGTCTTAATGTTTGAATCACCCCGAGTAACGTTTTTACCATGCCTCAGAGACACTATTTTGTCAAGTGGCTAACATAATCAGAGAGAGCTTTCTCCATCATACAATATATTTTAAAACTAATTGCATGTCATTTAGCAACAGTCATTTAGTCATCCTGTTTTTATTAATATGATATTCCAATATCAGTCTAGATTAATGACAAAGTGCTACAAGTCTCTCATAGCAGCCACAGATCGGACGCACAGAGTAACGTTATAACATAATTTTCAACACACTCAAATGTATTTAGTATGATTGTTTTGACCATGTAAAACATGAGCGGAAGCGACGGACAGCAGCATAAGCATAATAAAAGCTCCTCTGGTCTCAACACTAGGGTGTAACGATCATAGATATACAAAATATTTTTTTTCTTCCTTGACATTAGATTAAATAGTAATTAGTACACTTTTAACAACTAATAAGAGCTGTATTTTTACTAAATATAAGTATACACTAACTTTTGTCTTCCAAGTGCATGTCACGTCAATTTGGTTATCGCTCAAGTTGCAGCATGGTGGAAGGACAAAGAGAGCTGAATTTCCCCAAAATGCTACCTTGGAGTCCCAGCAACATCGTCATTTTCGTAGCTTGTTACAAAATAAAAAAATCTCTCTCACCTCATAAAACCACTCAATGTACACAAAAAAAAAGGTTCTATATGGCACCAAAAATGGTTCTTGGCTCGTAATCATAGGGGAACCTTTTTTAGTGCTATATAGCAGCAATTTTGGTGCTTCAGTGGTTCTTCAGCGGTTCTTCAGAGGTTCTTCACCGGTTCTTTGACTAAGGTGCTATATAGCACCGCTAACTAAGGTGCTATATAGCACCGCTACCAGATACAGAACATGTTAAGATATGGTGCTATATAGCACCAAAAGTGGTTCCCCTATGATTACGACAAAGAACCATTTTTGGTGCCATATAGAACCTTTTTTTTTAGAGTGTATTTTCATTTAAATATTTTTTCTTTTCTTGGATAATAACAATGGAAAAGTCTTTTTTTTTTATTTTTATTTTTTTTAAGTCCTTAAGGAAACTGAAACTGACATTCATAAATAGCCCACCCTAGGAGTACCTAATCTCCTCCTATATGGGACACACGATTAAAAAATATAACTTGCTTCAAAATAAGAGTCTTATAGAGAACTCAAACTGCTGATTAGAGAAGCAGCAATAGAGCACAACAGACGGGTTCTGGAAGTTAAAACTCCATAGGGAAATTGATTTTCAGTGATAACGTAAACCTTTAAAGACATACTGTGAGCTATGAGGTTGTTGATCCATGGTATTTTCTTCTGCTGAAGCCGTCAGCCTGCATTATTTCAGCTTATTTTTAAAATAATTGGGAATTCCTGGTGAAAAACTACATTACCCAGGACTCTAGACTCCTTCTTCCCACTGGTCGCTCTGGTGCGACAAACTTTCTCAGTTGGTTGCACCGACTTGCAATTTGGTCGCACCCTTTGACCCTTTTGACCTTGCATGTTGATGAATCCTTCTCTTGATTTATACAGTGAGGAAAATAAGTATTTGAACACCCTGCTATTTTACAAGTTCTCCCACTTGGAAATCATGGAGGGGTCTGAAATTGTCATCGTAGGTGCATGTCCACTGTGAGAGACATAATCTAAAAAAAAAAACAGGGAAATCACAATATGATTTTTTAACTATTTATTTGTATGATACAGCTGCAAATAAGTATTTGAATTCTGTCAGCTATCAGCTAGAATTCTGACCCTCAAAGACCTGTTATTCTGCCTTTAAAATGTCCACCTCCACTCCATTTATTATCCTAAATTAGATGCACCTGTTTGAGGTTGTTAGCTGCATAAAGACACCTGTCCACCCCATACAATCAGTAAGAATCCAACTACTAACATGGCCAAGACCAAAGAGCTGTCCAAAGACACTAGAGACAAAATTGTACACCTCCACAAGGCTGGAAATTGCCAAGCAGCTTGATGAAAAAAGGTCCACTGTTGGAGCAATCATTAGAAAATGGAAGAAGCTAAACATGATTGTCAATCTCCCTCGGACTGGGGCTCCATGCAAGATCTCACCTCGTGGGGTCTCAATGATCCTAAGAAAGGTGAGAAATCAGCCCAGAACTATACGGGAGGAGCTGGTCTATGACCTGAAAAGAGCTGGGACCACCGTTTCCAAGGTTACTGTTGGTAATACACTAAGACGTCATGGTTTGAAATCATGCATGGCACGGAAGGTTCCCCTGCTTAAACCAGCACATGTCAAGGCCCGTCTTAAGTTTTCCAATGACCATTTGGATGATCCAGAGGAGTCATGGGAGAAAGTCATGTGGTCAGATGAGACCAAAATAGAACATTTTGGTCATAATTCCACTAAACGTGTTTGGAGGAAGAAGAATGATGAGTACAATCCCAAGAACACCATCCCTACTGTGAAACATGGGGGTGGTAGCATCATGCTTTGGGGGTGTTTTTCTGCACATGGGACAGGGCGACTGCACTGTATTAAGGAGAGGATGACCGGGGCCATGTATTGCGAGATTTTAGGGAACAACCTCCTTCCCTCAGTTAGAGCATTGAAGATGGGTCGAGGCTGGGTCTCCCAACATGACAATGACCCGAAGCACACAGCCAGGATAACCAAGGAGTGGCTCTGTAAGAAGCATATCAAGGTTCTGGCGTGGCCTAGCCAGTCTCCAGACCTAAACGCAATAGAGAATCTTTGGAGGGAGCTCAAACTCTGTGTTTCTCAGCGACAGGCCAGAAACCTGACTGATCTAGAGAAGATCTGTGTGGAGGAGTGGGCCAAAATCCCTCCTCCAGTGTGTGCAAACCTGGTGAAAAACTACAGGAAACGTTTGACCTCTGTAATTGCAAACAAAGGCTACTGTACCAAATATTAAGATTGATTTTCTCAGGTGTTCAAATACTTATTTGCAGCTGTATCATATAAATAAATAGTTAAAAAAATCATACATTGTGATTTCTGGATTTTTTTTTTTAGCTTATGTCTCTCACAGTGGACATGCACCTACGATGACAATTTCAGACCCTCCATGATTTCTAAGTGGGAGAACTTGCAAAATAGCAGGGTGTTCAAATACTTATTTTCCTCACTGTATATGCTGGTTTTGCATTGATGTAAAGATTGAAGTGACTAAAAGCTTGATAATTGAAAAATATTTTAATCTGAACATTGCTTCCAACAAGCTTACATTTAAAAGAAAACATTACTAAAATATTATCACACATAACATAAATAACAAAAGTATTATTGCCATGGGTGTTATTTTACTAAAGTAATATTTCCATGACTACGTGTCATGCCCGTCACGTGATACACCGCAGCCACAATAGCACTGTATAGCAGATCCGCATTTATTTCTTTTTTTCTTTTTTATTCGAAAGATTCACACACTTGCAGGCTATGTCACCAACTATCTGATATTCAGAACTGTCAGATTTACAACATGCAATTCATCCACTTCTGGAATACAAAGTAAGTGGCTGGTAAAGTGGGAGAAGAATAGAGTAAACTTTATTGTTACAATGTGTATCTGATATGAATATATCACGTCATCAATGGATTGTTATTGATGCTTCCATAGACATCACTGTGTATTTTATAAACTATAAATGTATTTTTTTTGCTAGTACTTGTGTATTTAAATGTGTGAAAAATGTAAAACAAACCTTATGTGGTTGAAAACACTGAATAGTTGTCATCAAGCGCTGAGCATGTCCTTTTCTGGCTCAGCACCAGCCAAAGCGTGAAAGCATTATGCACTCTGACCAATGCGACCGTGTGAAATTTTAACTTGTACATTATCAAAAAATTATCGCATTTGCGACCAATACAGAAATGTACACCAAATCAGGGAGTCGAAAAAAGCAACACGCGTCAAATTAAATCTTTAGCTCCACCCACTCCCATGAAGCACTGCAAATGACGTAATCGAGTCTACACTCAAAATACTTAAATGTTGGTAATCCCTGTTCGCAATGCTTCATGGGACTTTCCCTTACTAAAGCCATTAAATGCAGTCTTGTACCATTGTCTTTTTGTCCGATTTTCAAAATATTTTGTGCTTCAAAGTTTGTAGGTGTTGTGATTCACTTTGTAGTTGATTTGTTTGGTACATGGCAACTTTTTTAATCCCTATGGGAAAAATGTATGGAAAAAATACTTCCAGAACTAGGGTTGGGTACTGTTCAAATTTTAACTGTATCGGTTCCGGTACCGGTACCTGAAATTCGGTGCTGGTACACAACAGTACCTTTTTTCGGTACTTTAGGGATGTTTACCTCAATAACTGTAAAGATGGTGGTGTGAGATGGTGGTCCAGTGGGATATACCATGGAACTGATATGCAGAAGGTTGCTGTTTTGATCCCAGCGGTAACCACCAGTGTGCCCTTGAGCAAGGCACTTTACTCCATGTTGCTCCAGGGGGATTGTCCCTATAACAATTGTCCCTGTAAGTCGCTTTGGATAAAAGCGTCTGCCAAATGCATAAATGTAAATGTAAAGAAACTGTAAGTCATTTATAGAAGTGTTCTTGACATTGTGCCAGAGCTGCCTTGGTCACTGTCTGCCATTGTCTGTGATGTTTGTATACTCTAATATTTACCAGTGAATTGTAGGCTACTAGCTACTTAATTAATTTAATTCATAAAAACAACCATTTAAAAAAAAAAATGCGTGTACTGTCTGGTAATCAAATGAAGACATGAAACATTAATTTATTTTTTTATTTTAATTGAATTAAACTTTTTTTCAAAACAGTTCTGCACAGCTCAGCTTTATACTGTTAAAATTAAACCTCTGATTATTACTCATAAGTATTATTTTTGATAATGTATTATTATTACATTAGTGTTCGTATTATTATTACATTGAGAAGTATTTAAATTCTACTGTACAACAGTAATACATGCGTCACGTTAAACCAAACTTTTATTTTGACGGGTTGATGTGAAGACCTTTGAGTTTCTGTGTGTTTATGATATGACGGTAGTTTATATCAAATAAAATGGTAAAATGCTGATAAAGTGACTCTCAGAGCAGCTCTGGATTTGACGTTCATTCATTCATGTCCTCGTATGAGATGGCAGAGATGGAAACGCAACCATCACGCGCGATTCAGTGTGAGAGGTAAATTAAACCGAGCGTCTGCGCCATTCATTTACACAGAGACATGCAGGACATGCAGGATTCATATTTAAATTGTCTTTTTGTGGTTTAATATTCACAGACACTAGTCTATATCACCAAATGCATTCTCAGGTACCGACTGATTTAATGTGAATCGGTACTCGGTAGTACCGACGTAATTCGGTCGGTGCCCTTAAAAGTACAGAGTTCAATACCCAACCCTATCTAGAATCAGCTGTGCTGGTTCTAAAAAGGGTGACGGGCACTGTTGCACTCTATATAAGAGCTTAGAAAGCTTAAAGCACATGCCGAGCTACAAATTCCTTGTGAACACATCCCTGATTGGAAACCATAAACCACTCATGAATTTAGGAGCCACTGTTCTGATTCCAGGCCCTTATTTCCATATATCATTGAAGATGCTGCTGGACACAGTGGTCAGATGACATTTAGACAATAACAGTTCAGTCAACACCGCTGTCACCCCGAGTGACATCATCTTGTGTCCACATGTCCCTCCGATGTCCCCCTCCTTGTTAGAATGCCACAGCGGGGTGACATTTGCCTCGTTAAGGGCCTAACGAGGTCGACACCTCATTAAAGGTTATCTGTTAATTACCATAACAGCTCAGTGCAGCAAGCGGACTGAGGGAAGGGAAGGGGAATTCTTATCACATCAAATCTTAACCTTTTCAACGCACTCCCACTCTCTGCTCCCATTCACACACAACAAACATTAAACGCACACTCTCACGGAGAATCACTCCAGTTTAAATGCCATTGAGATGAGCTCCACAAAGGCCTAAACACTTAGGAATTCCTCTATAATAAAATAAACATCCATAGTCCGGCTGAAGTCACTTCAAAACCTGGCCAAACATTTCAGAGATACAGACAGGATGAAACTGACACTTTCCAGCAGCCCGGATAATCAAGTCAGAGAGCTGAACAGACTACAAACTAAGTAACAGATCCAACAGCGCTTGTAAGATCAAATGTGTTTAGACAGTTATTTTAGATGCTTATGTATAATACTGTGCTATGCTATCCCCTGGCTCTCCCATTATACAGCAAACACAAGGAGTGAATGGTTCTTGCGAATATTTTTCCTACTATTCTGTAAAATGTGTTTTTTGTTTTGAAGCCATTATCCGTGCCTTTCCGAATAAGGTATCTGGCTTCGACACATCCCTATCCCTAAACATCACATTGATGATCTAGAACAAACTTAAGTTTGTTGTAGACATAACCAGTATATTTCAAATGGACATGACATTTTGTCAATAATATTTAATTATGCAAGCTAATTTCCTCTCCAGGCGGCCGAAATGAGCTTTCTCTGCAGGGTGGCTGGGCGCTCCCTTAGAGATAGGGTGAGAAGCTCAGTCACTCGGGAGGAACTCGGAGTAGAGCCGCTATTCCTCCACATCGAGAGGGGTCAGCTGAGGTGGCTCAGGCATCACCTCCGGAAGAGCTAGAGGAAGTGTCTAGGGAGAGGGAAGTCTGGTCATCTCTGCTTAGACTGCTGCCCCCGCGACCCGGCCCTGAATAAAGCGGAAGAAGATGGATGGATGGATGGATGGATGGATGGATGAATTTCCTCTATTCTTACATTTGGATTGCATTTTCCATCATCTAACACTAAAAGTTTATCTTGAAAAACGTATAAATTAATAACGCTGTGTCAGTTAAAGGTCCCATGGCATGGCATTTTTCTATTATTTTATAATGTTTCCTGAGGTGTACTTATAATGTTATTATGACTTTTACATCATAAAATGTCATAATTTAGAAATAAAAGGCATTTTTTCAATACTGCTGTTTGCCCTGTGGCTGAATGCTCTGCTTCAAGAGGCGTGTCTGCTGTGAGACTTCAGTAAAAATGCCCACTGTTGTGATTGGCTGACATCTTTGTATTTTAAATGAGCGGAGGGGGCATGGTTTAATTTGGTCTACGAGGCACGAGCAGGCACGAGCTGCTGCCAGAGAGACGGATGGACCTGAGTTCACTTCACATAAGTTCTCAGCATGTCTGAACTGTTGTAGTTACAGCATATACTTCAGGTTATTAGTCTATTTCTAGTCGGAGGGACTGTCACTCATGTCAGAAAGTTAGTAACTTTAGTAAATTATGGATCAGCGCTGACTGGAGACGCGAACCGTTTAGAACGATTCAGTCCGATTTGGTGAACTGATTCGGTTCACTAAAAAGAACAGGTTCAAAAGAAAGATCGTTCGCGAACCGGACATCACTAACGTACCAGAGACGGAGCTCAGCGATCGCTAACAAAGTTATTTATAGTACCTACTGAGTTATGAGAGCGCTGTCAGTCAGCGCGAGTTTATTGTATTTGTATCTGAGAGTTCTGAATAAACACGAGTCCCAGTCACACCGAGTCCGTCTTCATCATTATTACCAACTTTGTAACACATGCAAAGTACCATTACAGCTGTCGAGATGAACGAGTTAAAAGTAAGTGTTGATAATAGCATTATTTTTAAAATAAAATAAAAGCGTCAGTGACGGGCGTTGAGTACACAGCGCAAACAAAGACACAACAGCAGTAATCGAATGTAATCCAGTTTATTGTGGGGCTAGGCTGGCTAGCCCGAATATGCTCACGCTTACCCCCCTTCTGCTTAATCTCACGCCGCGTTTGGTGCCTCCGCTGTGGGCCAGATGCAGTACTGGGGGTCGGGGATGTTGAAGGCCAACGGCCAGTGCAGCCCGAGCTTCGGCGTGTGTGAGGCCGATGTTGAGCAGAAACTCATGACTGTATGCACATTTTAGAACTGGTAGACGCGACGAGGACGTACAAAAACACTGACTCACAAGATAGAAAACACGAAAACACCGTTCTGTCTGGAGAGAGAGAAGCCGCACGAATAATAAATAATTAGCTACACATCAGAAATTACTGATCACAGATCAGAAGGAACTGAAAAAAGACTTCTGTTTTCATTTGTACATCCAAACACTGAGAAACTGCCAGCATTCACAAGGAATGATCTCTCGAGCGTTTGCATGGGCGTGCCAGATTCTCTGGGCGGAGGAAAGGGAGGTAACCGTTCCTGCTTGGACGTCAAACCAGGAGACTTCAGGATTGGCTCGTCTGGCCTGTCATTTTCTCAAAGGCAGAGAGAGACAGCCAGAACTCGGGTTTACACCGATCAACATTTCTATCCACTTGGGGACAATATTCAGGCTAGGGGAACTCATATTAATGTTGAAAAACCTCATAAAATGAAAATTTCATGCCATGGGACCTTTAATAACGCTATTAAAAGTAATCTTAGAAAATCGGAATGGATATTCATTTTTTGTACATGATAATGTACATTATAATGTTCTTACATTATAAATGTTGTGTATATATTTATGCATTTGGCAGACGCTTTTATCCAAAGCAACTTACAGTGCCTTTATTACAGGGACAATCCCCCTGGAGCAACATGGAGTAAAGTGCCTTGCTCAAGAACACACTGGTGGTGACCGCTGGGATCGAACCAGCAACCTTCTGCTTATCAGTTTCATGGTTTAACCCACTGGACCACCATCTCAAATGTGTGATGCCTGAATTTACTTTTAGCAATTAAAACAATTGATTTCAGTTTTTAGTCTTTTATTTTTAACTTATTTGAACAAAATAAATAATTAAAAACACTGTTCAAAAGTTTGGAGAAATTAATACTTTTATTCAACAAGGATGCATTAAATTAGTCAAAAGCCCAATTTCCACCGAAATTACCTGGATCAATTTGTAACAGGAACTTTTTTTACCGGAACGTTTTTTTCCCCCAGACCTGCTACTGTCTGCGTTTCCACTGAGGTCTAAAGTACCGTGAAGATTAGGCAAATTAGTCCAGAGACGTGGAACTGTGTGCGGCTGCTCCTCCCAGTCAGCGAAGGACAATAATAATTTGTGTGCGACACTGTCTGCAACAATAACAAGGGGAGGAGATGCAAGCAGTGCTGCTTTTGCTTGTTATGTATTGGTTTACTAAATATGTAATTAACAAAACGGCGGAAAAGAGACGAGCACTGATACTAAAGCATATTCTGAAAGCGTGTAAAGCTAGATTTAAAATAATGTAACGCACGTGAGTTATCCTCTAACTTTAGTTCTCTCACCCAGCGCTGTTCCGTGGGTTCTTGGCTTTGTTTCTTTTGTTGGGTTATCACCACTGTAGGGAGGACACTGACAAGGAGCTCCGGTGATGACAACACTTGTTTATTGAACAATTCAGAGGCAACATTATGAATGGCCGCAGCCGATTAGAGTGCATCTCATCTCTCCCTCTGTACTATCACAACTGCCCAGATATAAATCGCGGGGCGCGTTCACGCGATATTATCCCAATTTATTCTTAAATTTCACTTCCTACAATAAGAGAACGCATGTTATTATCAGCTATTACGGACATTGACCGTGCGATTGCTGAGACAACGCGCACCATCGGACAGAAAGAGCAAGACTGATACTGAACGCAGAACGAACCTCGCAAGACTTTTTAAAAATGCCGGTTGAAATAAAATGCAGCGTGAGCTCAACCAATCAGCATGTTCAGCACCCAAGTCGCACCCCCGAAAGTTCCTGAACTTTGAAAAAGTACTACCTCGCGAGCAGGGCTGTTTGGAGGCATAGACAGTAAAAGAAATGGACAGAGCGACCCCATAGAATTCAACTGAGATAATTGAAGTCAGATAGAAGCACTCACTTCCTGATGGCTGAGCGTACTGCGCAGCCTCGGACTGATCTTGACGACATAGATGTGACGTGAGCAACCTGTCCGACAGTGGCAAGTCTTCTAGTAGTTGTGCAAAGTGAAATCTGAATCATCGAATCTTGCAGAGACAGAGAGGGTGAGCAGGAGTAACTTTTGATGAATGAAGCAGGATCTGCAACATCTCTATCTGCGTTTATGCCTCCACGTCCCCCCGATTGCCTCATAGACAGTAAAAGATTGCCTACGAGCTTCTCCTCGGGTCTATATGGTAATTTGCTCAACAGCGCGACACAGTCGAGTGGTTATGACACAATCGTTAGCCTATATTTTACAAAAACAGCTTCAACTGGGTGACAGTGGAAGATACAAGGTAATGGAACCTTTTATACATTGTCGTGTTTGTTTAGAAATAAACAATGGATGAATGGAGTCTTTAAACGCCTTAGATGTAAAGATATTCACTGTCAAAGTGAGGCCAAAATGAATGGGAGTCAATGGGATGCTAACAGCAGGTGATGGCTTGGTTAGCAATGGCCGCGTCTATGGAAGGTATGGTTTCCGGGGGCTGGATTACCCCCTTGTTTGGAGGAGGAAATATTTACCCAGAACTTCATTTAGACCTGCGGTCGAAACACACTGAGGTTCCCACCCCAAAGTTCCTAGTTCCTGGGGAAAGTTCCTGCAGTGGAAAGGTTGCTAAAAGTTTTAACAAAGACATTTAAAACGTTACAAAAGATTTCCATTTTAATTAAACGCTGTTGTTTTTATCATCACAGGAATAAATTACATTTTTAAATATATTAAAATAGAAATAATATAATAATAATATTTCTCAAATATTACTGTTTCTACTTAGCCTAGAAATCTAGACGCATCCTAGCGGCAGAACATTTATTTTGCCGCGAGTGTAGTCTAGCAACTCTCGGTAGACCTGAGAGCTGGAAAAAACAAACTCTGGTCAGGCCAATCACAGCGTGTGTAGAGTCAGTGGGCAGGCTTAACATAATGACGGCACGTCATGGCAGAGTTGCGGAGGTTCTGTGTGCTACTTGTAAACACAGAAGCTGACGAACAGCTGCCTTTTGACTCTGGAAGACTTGGAGTTAAGCTTTTTTTTTTAGAAAAGAACAAAGAACGGCACTGAAGTCATTCTTAAGAAAAGAAGATATGTTCAAAGTTTTGCCTACTGGATACGGCGAAAGTCTATCAACTAACGTTAGCTCGGCTTCACCTTCTTCTTTGCTCTGGTTGGTTGTGGCGCTCATGGCGCTATCCAATTACGTGCAGAGGGAATTTGAAAGACAACCGTTTATCCCGCCCCTCAGATTGAGCCCTGTCAATGGTGAGTTTCCAGACCCAACATCTTGATGTGGGTCCGGCTTGTCAGGCTAGTTTCTACTGTATTTTTGATTAAATAAATACAGCCTTTGTGAGCAGAAGAGACTTCTTTCAAACACATACAAATCTTACCAACCCAAAACTTTTGTAGTGTATATATGAAAATATAGCATTGACAAACAAGAAAATAATTATTTAATAAAATAATGAATCACTAATTTTTTGTTAATTAAATAATTCCGTTTTTTTTTTTTTATATCCTTAATCAGATGAGCCTGAACTGTACAGGCCCGGCCCCACAAGGGGGCCTGAGTTGATCTGGACCACTTAATAATGAACTTGGCTCAACCCTTGCAACCAAATCCACCCTCTTTCAGTTTTTAAACATCTGGTGGTCTTCTTGTGGCAGACTAATAATCTAAAATGAATGTCATATGAAGATCAGAACATAATTTGTGATCAAAACTAACAGAATAATGAGGTATAATACAGTATAATGTAATTAAGAGCCACAAAGAGCCTTATCTGGGGGGTAATAACTGCTATTTTTAATAATACCCACAATCAAGATCTGTGGAACACCAGGGCTGCTTCCCCTGCTGCTGCACATTATCTACGGAGTGAATCGCACACTGTGAAGGCTATTATCTAAATGAAACTAATGTCTACTTTAGCCAGCATAATAAAAACAGCATTTACCAGGTTCATAAACTCCAAAGAAAAGCAGTTACATAACAGCAACTTGTTTTTCTCCCATGCTTTGTACCCAGAGCAAGGCCAGATTTCACACACACAAGCTACAAGCTCTTTCTCATTAGAAAATCCACTAAGAGTGACGCTAGAGGAGAGAGAAGCCACATGGTTCTTCATATTTCTGCACATTCATGCTCCTGAAATGTCACAGTTGAATCAAATGCACTCCGAGGGCATTCAACCCTGTCTCATTCATCATTTGAAAAGAATTATATCAGAGGAAAAAAACACAAGGCTACTGCTAAATAGGCTCTCAGCTAGGTGAATGGTGCAGTAATGCATCCCTGAGGATGACAACATCTGTGTGTTCGCCTTATATTTCGTAACGCAATGATCTAAGGATCTTTTCACACAAAGAGAAAGAAAAAAATTAGATTGTGAATTTCGGAAGTGGAGCGGGTGACAGAGAGAGAGGGAGAGAGGGAGTGATTGAGTGCATAGTGAAGCATTGCAGCAGTTTGATCCATGTGGATGTCAGGGGGTGCTGAGGCAGCAGAAAGCAGACATATTTACAGATCAGTCAGTGCTAATGTACTCCACACCATTAAACCACTGCCACTATAGCAACAGAGCCGTCACCACAGAGACCTCCCTTAACAACAGGCCATTTCCCCACAGTGCGCAAGCAGATTAAATTAACATGCTGCCCGGTAAGGTACACAACACAGGCAATCAAAATGCATACAAGCACAGACTTCATTACACACATTTGTACTAAAGCACTACAGCAGTTTGAGCCGTGGCCTAGTGGCAAGCAGGTACATTCTGTACTCATGAGCAACACAAGTTTGAAATCAGCTCATGCCTTTTCCTGGTCTCACTCACATCATCATTATCTGTCCTCTCGCCACTCCATTTTACACAAAACAAAACCAAAACGCAACAAACAAATCAAAACAATAACCAAAAAAGTATATCCATAACCATTTGCAGTTGGTAAAGTGTATTAATTGCACTGCCTTACCATACTGATGTCGACGATCTCAATATTTGGTGGTTTAAAAATGAACGCTTGAGGCCTTTTAGTGCAGCATTCAGAGCTGTCACATCTGTAACCGAGAAATGTCACGTCAGTAACACAGTTTTTTCCTCATAAATGCGAACACAAAAATTTAGTTTTAATTTTATGTAGAGCCACTAGGTTTGTGCACTTTAATTCAAAGTCCTACAAAATATGTTGTGTCCTAAAACTTGTCACTGTTTTTTTGTATTCCCTAATTTAATATATAAAATGCATGTATAGACTGATATTTCAGGACTCCTATGGTAAGGGATTGTGAATATATAAATAGATGGTTCAAAATATTGGTATTAAATGCATTCTGTGAAAATTTTACTGCAAATGTCACATCCATAACACTGGAATTGCTTTTAAAAGCTTGTGAGCTTTAAAGTGAGCTTTAAAAGATTAGTCATTTATTTACTTCTCCAAACAGTCAAAAAAATTTTTTTAAAGAAAGGTCAACCTAAATATTTTTGAATATTTATTTTGTATTTAATTATAAAAATTAAAAAAAGTCAACCCTGCTAATAATATTTGGGGTCTAAATACAGTGCAAAACCCTTATTTGTGTTTGGAACGTTCTAGCAATAAACATTAAATAAATAACTAAATATAAATTTGATTAAATATTTAAAATCAACAAAATATAAAGTTCAATTACAAATAAAATGTACATTAAAACTTTGACAGAATGGGAAACCGGCACGTTTATCCTAAATTAATCTTAATAAGCAGAAGCCAACTAGTATCAAATCAAATCAAATCAAATCACTTTATTGTCACTCTACCATATGCACAAGTGCAACAGTAGGTGAAATTTGGTATGGGACCAAATGTGGGTTTGTAGTTGATTGATTGAAAATTAGTGTATGTTTGCTATACAAAACATTTGTTTGACAGTTTTTCGTATAATAATTTTGATATTTATTCAATATTTTGTAACTGGTAAAATTCATGCAGTTAATGTGGGCATGCACAAGTAAACATTTTACTGGAAATGTACCTACTATATCTATAAACAGACCAAAAAGAGAAAGTAAAAACCCACACATACTCAGTAATATTAGGGTGCGTTCACTTTTGGCAGGTTTGGTTCGATTAAAACAAACACTGATGTGATTGCTGTTAGTGTGGTTCATCTGAATAGTGAACAATGCCATCTGAACCCTGGGGCGCACCCCTGAAAATATGGGTCTCAGTCCGCTTCCAAATGAACTATGGTGTGTTTCGACTGAAATATGAACACAACATGGACCAAAGACATGTAAATGACCATAAAAATAACAGAATGCTCATAGCTGTTTTTTCTCATCATAAGAGCTATGTTGCCCATTATAGTTCAGAAACCACCATCTCCTTGCAGCAGATATTTGTTGTATGCAACAGAGGAATTACTTTACACAATTTATAAAGCTATATGTATAGGTAGCAGCTGTACTGACTGCATATTTTACAAGATAAGATAATTGTCACTGACGCTGAGGATCTGTTTTACACCAAATCATCCTGTCAGTCCTCTCTCCTTACTTTGGTCATGTGATAAGTGAAATCTGACTCCTGATGCACTGAGCTTGTGCTATATAGAGCAGAGCACACGCTTTCAGTTTTGCAATATCCGTTGCTCAACAAAACTAAATGGTTTTTATTTCTATAACAAAGCAAAATGACAGTGGGGGTGGAGCCGTGGTAGCCAAGTAATGAAATCGTGTACAAACTATTTTTTGTTTTACTCAGTTTGTTTTAACAGCACAATCCGATCACAAATGAACGGTGCCAATTTTAAGTGATTTGGGGTGGAGAGTGACGACCCACAACCAAAAAAATATTTTATTAAAAATATTATATGTTCAATATCGCAAACACCAAACCAGCACAAATGTTCATTTTTGCGGCACAAATCAGCACAAACGAATGGCATAGTTTTGGTGATTATTTTGTTGTATGGGGTGCCAACTTCACTGAGATCCTAAACTGTACTTTCTGGTGTAAAATACTTTTTAAAATAAGAATGACAGTAGACTACTGTCCAGAAAGATCTGAAATAGTGTGCACTATATAGCAAATAAGAAACAAATAGCCCGCCTTGTTGGCAAATGCTATTTACACTAATTCCGTCCACTGACATCTGGTTGGGCCAGACAAAATTACGGAAGATGCTAGATTGTCAACAGTAGCAATAGTGTAGGGGTGGGTGTGTGGTGTGGCAGAAAGTTGATGCAAATCAACCAGGGTTTGAATCCGTTTTAATTTTGTCGAACTCATTCTACCCCCCTTTCCCATCACATATCAGTTTAGAAAGGCATTTATTTTCAATAAAATGAAGAAAATATTCGAAAAGGGGATATAAAGTGTCTGTTTAATAATAAAGTGTTTATCTGTGTTAGGGGTAGGTTTTGGGAGGGCTTTATTGTCCCAATAAGGCGGCATCCATTTAATAATTAAAAAAATATATAATCATTTACACTCTATGTTATTATTGCATACCATTTAATATACAACAATACTGAGGTGTAAATAGTATCTTCCACTATTTATAAGTATAAATATCACCTAACTATTGCAAAGAAAATATTTGTTTAAACAGAATATATCACTATTTTCACCTAATGAATATAATGTATAAATGGTTTGATTTAGATTCACTGACATCCATTCCTCAGGTCTTAAACATCTTCAAGGACAACATGTTTCAAAAGAAACAGGAGTCTTCTTGAGTGTTGGATCTGACTCATCTTGTGTCTGGATGAATCATCTATTTAATGAGCAATGACTACTCAACATCTACTCAACATTTTTCCCGGTCCTTACAGTAGGCATGAGCAGCAGGCTGGCATTGCATGTTTTTCCAAGCATACTTGCGCTCCCAGACTTCTAGTTACAAAACTGCTTTCTAAAAAGCCCTGATAAGCCCATTTATTCCAAACATCTCGGAGATGTGCTCCTTCGACCTGAAACGCAAGATTTTCTCCCTGTGGGCGGCCATGTTTAAGGATAGCTAAACTGTTTCTGACCAAACTGTCATTCTCACTTCCATCGTGACGCTGCCTGCAGACATGCAGGCCGATCCTGAGCGGCAAACTTTATCCTTTATCTGTTCATTTTGCTTCTTGGCTCAGCACTGTCCCTGAACTCCCGCTCCTGCTGCTGTGCTATTTATCTCCTATTCCCTCTTGGCCTGAAATGAAAACAGTTTCTAAAAGATCACAAGCTACAGCATTTAAATGTTTTGCAGAATAAGAAAGTGGGCTGCTATACACTCACCTAAAGGATTATTAGGAACACCTGTTCAATTTCTCATTAATGCAATTATCTAATCAACCAATCACATGGCAGTTGCTTCAATGCATTTAGAGGTGTGGTCCTGGTCAAGACAATCTCCTGAACTCCAAACTGAATGTCAGAATGGGAAAGAAAGGTGATTTAAGCAATTTTGAGTGTGGCATGGTTGGTGGTGCCAGACGGGCCGGTCTGAGTATTTCACAATCTGCTCAGTTACTGGGATTTTCACGCACAACCATTTCTAGGGTTTACAAAGAATGGTGTGAAAAGGGAAAAACATCCAGTATGCGGCAGTCCTGTGGGCGAAAATGCCTTGTTGATGCTAAAGGTCAGAGGAGAAGGCCGACTGATTCAAGCTGATAGAAGAGCAACTTAAAAATAATGAAATAACCACTCGTTACAACCGAGGTATGCAGCAAAGCATTTGTGAAGCCACAACACGCACAACCTTGAGGCGGATGGGCTACAATAGCAGAAGACCCCATCAGGTACCACTCATCTCCACTACAAATAGGAAAAAGAGGCTACAATTTGCACAAGCTCACCAAAATTGGACAGTTGAAGACTGGAAAAATGTTGCCTGGTCTGATGAGTCTCGATTTCTGTTGAGACATTCAGATGGTAGAGTCAGAATTTGGTGTAAACAGAATGAGAACATGGATCCATCATGCCTTGTTACCACTGTGCAGGCTGGTGGTGGTGGTGTAATGGTGTGGGGGATGTTTTCTTGGCACACTTTAGGCCCCTTAGTGCCAATTGGGCATCGTTTAAATGCCACGGCCTACCTGAGCATTGTTTCTGACCATGTCCATCCCTTTATGACCACCATGTACCCATCCTCTGATGGCTACTTCCAGCAGGATAATGCACCATGTCACAAAGCTCGAATCATTTCAAATTGGTTTCTTGAACATGACAATGAGTTCACTGTACTAAAATGGCCCCCACAGTCACCAGATCTCAACCCAATAGAGCATCTTTGGGATGTGGTGGAACGGGAGCTTCGTGCCCTGGATGTGCATCCCACAAATCTCCATCAACTGCAAGATGCTATCCTATCAATATGGGCCAACATTTCTAAAGAATGCTTTCAGCACCTTGTTGAATCAATGCCACGTAGAAATAAGGCAGTTCTGAAGGCGAAAGAGGGTCAAACACAGTATTAGTATGGTGTTCCTAAAAATCCTTTAGGTGAGTGTATGTGATACAGCTTGTTTAAGCACATGTGGAAGGGGAATCACAAGGCTAAACTCAAATGCAGTTCATTTGATTGATTCACTCTGGATGGGTGTGTGATGGATACTCCAGACTTTCCACACCTAGAAATGCACCTCAGAGTTGCATTTGACCCAATACCAAAACAGGAACAAACTCACTCAGTAATTTTTTTCCCTTTTAAATATTTTGAATACCAATATTTTTAACTAGTTTTCCAGTAAAAAAAATTAGACACGTCTTATGCTAATTTGCATACAAATAAAGATTTCAATTGAATTTTGCTTCAACACAAAAATATTTTATGTGCAAACTAGTCCCTGATAATAAAAGTAATAAAATGGTCTTAATAAACGTGTCATTGCATGTGCACCAGATGTCCGTTCATTCACTCTCTTCATCTTCATCCAATTTTCTTTTCTCACAATCACTCCGCCGTTAGAGATGTAACTGTTGCGTGGCAGTTGGCAGTTATGCAACTGCAGATGCTTGTGACAACATCATATAAATGGCCTTGAATGCAAAAATCACACACAAGAGACACGTGCTTTGGTGCAGGTGCTCTGATATAACTGTGCTTACATGTGCAGCAGTGTACAAGTACACACTAAACACACAAAATATACCTGACAAGCTCACAGGCCCTCACTAGCAGGGGCAGTAAAAGAAAACCGCACAGCAAACGGCCTATAATAAGATAGAAAGTAAAGACTAAACAAGTCTATATTTGTATATTTTCTGGAAAAAAGTGAGCAGCTAAGGTGTTATGAATGGTTGCCAGGGCCAAATCAAAAGTCTGACTCAGGTTCCTCATCCATTTTGTCTAGTATACTATAAAGAGCCATTCAGAGCATTCATTCTGGCACTTTCACACACTTGCATTCTCCTTTCACATACATATATTTCTACTCTAACATAGGGCTGGACGATTCATCGAAAAGTAATCGAAACCAAAATTCAGAACCTCTAACCGACGTAATTTTTCCATGACGGTTATTTCCGTTTTAGTCACGTGACCGTCTGCCCCGTTAGTCACATCAAGTGCAGTTTGCAGGAAGGATTCAGGAGAAGTTATCTTTGTTTATACAATCTGGTTACTCAGTATTACTATGGTAATTGCATGTTTTACACAGTTTATATAGGTAAGTTAATTGCCATTCTCATATGCGCTACTACACGCACACACAGACGGCACAAACCCCGAAGCCAGATTACTTTCACTTGCGTCCTCATGAAGTTTGTCTATTAAATGCATTTAAAGGCTTGCCAGTTTGAACATTCAAAAGATTTTACACTATTCAAGAACAACAGTATGGCAAACATCTCCGTTCAGTGCTCGTATGACAACGCGGGCGCCGTGAAGCCAGATTACCTTCACTTGCGTCCTCACAAAACTTTGTCAATTGTATGCGTTTTAAGGCCTGCCCGTTTGAACATTGAAGCGGATGTGTATTATGTTGAACTAATGCCTGATTGTGACACACAGTAGCTTGCACGTTACGTGAAGATTGCGCGCAGAGAGGAGCGCAGAAACTCATTGTCAGTTCTGTCCTGTGATTCATCACTAAAGTAGCTTAGATTAGAAACTCAACTGTTATGGCATAGATTTGTCTACCTTTGAACTACAAACCTCAGCTTCATAATTAATAGAGACGGACAGTATGAATTCACACACACAATCACTCTCTCATTAACGCATTCAAATAAATGCAATGTAGGCCTACTATGGGGTGTAACGGTACACGTATTCGTACCAAACCGTTTCGGTACAGGGCTTTCGGTTCGGTGCATGGGTGTACCGAACGGTTTACGATTGCAATCTTTAACAGTCGGCTTGTTTTAAGCGCGGAACACACTTCAATCCTAGTTCCCACACGAACATATGAAGTATTCAGTCCATTTTATCAGGAAATTCAAACGATAAATGCCTTTTTGACGCTCTTAAATGTGACGTGAATGATCACTGATCACAGTTCAAGCGGCCGCGTGCACGTGAACACGATCATCTGTGAGTGAACACGATCGATCATCTCTTCCTAAAGAATAAACATGAATGAACATCTGAAGGTAAGGTATGTTGAGGATACATTACAACTTACTGTCACATAAATCGCTCAATCAGTGTTTCAACAGCGGGAAGACCTCAATATAACAGCTTGTAAACAATGACATGTAGCATCACATTTACCTCAGGCAGTCATTCAGTGTCCACAGAATTTTATTAATTAGAGAAATCAACTCTTTCACTAAATATATGCACAATATACACTGTAAAAAATGTATAATCTTCCCAACTCAAAATTTTCTAGTGACTGTTTACATCTAAAGTTTTCAATTGGCCCAAGTGAAATTCTGTAAATGTAATTTTATCAATTGTGGCAAGAGCCTGTTAACATGGGCTCAATTGGAAATAATATGTTGAGCCAATGGAAAAAATTTATAATCTTCCCAACTCAAAATTTTCTAGTGACTGGTCACATCTAAAATTTTCAATTAGTCAAATTGAATTTCTGTGAATTGAATTTTATCCATTGTGGCAACAGCCTGTTAACATGGGCTCAATTAGAAATATGTTGAGCTAATGGAAAAATGTAATTTACCAACACTGTAAAAAATGTCAGACCTCTCCAATTAAAAATTTTCTAGTGACCGATCACATCTAAATTTTTTAGTTGGCCAAATTGAAAAATTTAGATGTGATCAGTCACTAGAAATTTTTGAATTGGAGAAATGTTTTACAGCGAAACTGTGTGGTTGGTCCAATTAAATATTTTAAATTGTAGTAACAATTGTGTATTTCTCACTGTCCCAAAAGACAAAAATGACTAAAAACATAAATATATTAAGCAAACAGACAACAGGGTTGACATTTTATCACATTACTTTATTAACAAGTAAATTCCAACACAGGATATTTGGGTGAAAATACCTTATTTTCAATAAGGAAAAACTCTGAATACATTCAAGAAGTCTTCTGCATAACAGGATGTCTTGTTGTGGTGAAGGGCACTGCAAGCTAAAAACCTGCAAATAAAAATAAAAACGTCTCGGTTACGTATGGTAACCCTCGTTCCCTGAAGGAGGGAACGGAGACGTACGTCGGTAATAACCGACGAATTGGGATCACTTCAGAGAGCCCCTATCAGCTTCGAGAACTTAAGAACAGGCCAATGAACAATTGGCGTGCGAGATTTGCATCTCGCGCCCCGCCCCGCGCCGCGGGTATAAACAGGAAGCGAGAGCACCGCACTGACGTTTTTCACTGAGGAGCCGAACCAGAGACCGGCCAAGCAGTGATGGAAGGAACTGTGGCGACGGGACGTACGTCTCCGTTCCCTCCTTCAGGGAACGAGGGTTACCATACGTAACCGAGACGTTCCCTTTCAGTCGGTCACTACGACGTACGTCGGTAATAACCGACGAATTGGGATCCCTATGGAAAACGCCACAGTTACTACCACTTCCAGCGCCCAGCGAGAGCCCCTCAGACCCCGTACTGAAGCGGGCGGGAAGATTCACGCTAGAAGAGTCATACTGCTGTTCCGCAAGACCCATTCAGCAGACTTGATTGGATAACGCTGGGAAAGCGTGCCCGAAGGACGCTGCGGGAGCCACATCATGCCCAGGGGGAGTTACCATGTGGAGAACACGTATGGGCTGGCCGTGGGCAGCACAACATACGGAGTCCCAGGGGAGGCCCCGGCAACTAGGCGGGGGACGACACCGTACTGAGACGGCAGAGAACTCTGCCAAGGGAAAGACACGAGCTCGCCGTAGGGAGCTGTACCGTGGAGATACACGTATGGGACCGCCGTAGGGGTCACGACATACGGAACCCAGCCTGACACAAGTTCCACCAATGCATACGAGTGCCAGACCTGGCGTCGGACGCTCCGCAACATCCGACTGCCGAGGGGTGCGGAGGACTCAACAGGGTTCGCCAACCTGGGGAACTCGACTGGAGAAATAAGCGCACGTATCCGTTCCAGGGGAAGGGAATGGCGCAGCAAGCCGACACTAGAACGGGTACTTCAGTGAAGCTGACTATGGGAAGCGAGCACACGAGAAGCCACCGGCTCTACACGCAGGCTATAAAATCTAGCGAACGTGTTGGGTGTCGCCCAGCCCGCAGCTCTACAAATGTCTGTCAGCGAGGCGCCACGAGCCAGCGCCCAGGAAGAAGCTACACCCCTGGTGGAGTGCGCTCTAACCCCGAGCGGGCAGGGCACGTCTTGGGAATCATACGCCAAGACGATGGCATCCACTATCCAGTGGGCCATCCTCTGCTTGGAGACAGCCTTTCCCTTCTGCTGTCCTCCGTAACAGACGAAGAGCTGCTCTGAGGTCCTGAAGCTTTGCGTTCTGTCAACATAAGTCCGGAGAGCACGGACGGGACAGAGCAAAGCTAGGGCTGGGTCTGCCTCCTCCGAAGGCAGCGCTTGCAGGCTCACCACTTGGTCCCGGAAGGGAGTAGTGGGAACCTTGGGCACATATCCAGGCCGGGGTCTCAGGATCACCTGAGAAACACCTGGCCCGAATTCCAGGCACGATTCGTCGACCGAAAATGCCTGCAGGTCCCCTACCCTCTTAACTGAGGCCAATGCAATAAGGAGTATTGTCTTTAGAGACAAGATCTTAAGCTCTACTGACTGTAAAGGCTCGAAGGGCGCCCTCTGAAGTGCGGTCAGCACCAGAGTCAAGTCCCAAGAGGGTATAGAAGAAGGGCGAGGAGGATTTAGTCTCCTCGCTCCCCTTAGGAACCTGACGATCAGATCATGCTTGCCTAAGGACTCACCATTAATGAGGTCATGGCTTGCGGCGATGGCGGCCACATATACCTTGAGGGTGGAGGGAGACAGCCTTCTCTCCAACCCGTCTTGAAGAAAAGATAGCACAGATTCGATCGAACATTTCCGGGGGTCTTCTCGGCGAGAAGAGCACCAGTCGACGAACAGGTTCCACTTCAACGCATATAGCCGTCTCGTAGAGGGGGCTCTGGCGGAAGCGATGGTGTCGACTACCGCTTGCGGTAGGTCACCTAGAACCTCCGCGTCCCGTCCAGGGACCAGACATGGAGTTTCCAGAGGTCTGGACGCGGGTGCCATAGGGTGCCCCGTCTCTGAGACAGAAGGTCCTGCCTCAGAGGAATGGGCCAAGGAGGTGCTGTCGCGAGGAGCACTAGTTCCGGGAACCACGTCCTGTTGGGCCAGTACGGAGCTACCAAGAGGAGTTGCTCCTCGTCCTCCCTGACCTTGCACAGTGTCTGTGCAAGAAGGCTCACTGGGGGAAACGCATATTTGCGCAGAGCCCGGGGCCAGCTGTGTGCCAGTGCATCCGTGCCGAGGGTCCCCTCGGACAGGGAATAAAACAACTGGCAGTGGGTCGTGTCGTGGGCGGCAAACAGATCGATCTGTGCGGCCCCAAAGCGACTCCAAATCAGCTGGACCACCTGGGGGTGGAGTCGCCACTCTCCGGGAAGCACTGGCAACCGCGACAGCTCGTCGGCCGCACGGTTGAGCAGGCCCGGAATGTGAATAGCACGAAGGACCTCAGATGCTTCTGACTCCACAGGAGGAGATGGCGGGCGAGTTGGGACAAACGGCGGGAGCGTAGACCACCTTGTTTGTTGATGTACGCAACGGCTGTCGTGCTGTCCGTCCGGACCAGAACGTGCTTGTCTTTGAGCGACCCCTTGAGGCGGCTGAGAGCAAGACGAACTGCCAGCAACTCTAGGCAATTGATATGCCATTGCAGTTGGGGCCCCGTCCACAGACCCGACACTGCAAGCCCGTTGTACGTGGCACCCCAGCCCGTGGGTGAGGCATCCGTGGAGACAACATGATGCCTGGACACTTGTTCTAGAGGCACTCCTGCCCGTAGAAAAGAAGGGTCCGACCACGGGGTGAGGGTTTGGCGGCATCTCGGCGTCACTTGAACACGGAGGGACCCGCTGTGCCACGCCCATCTCGGGACCCGGTCGTGTAGCCAGTGCTGAAGCGGTCTCATATGGAGCAGCCCTAGCGGCGTTACTGCGGCTGCTGCTGCCATATGCCCCAGGAGCCTCTGAAAATGTTTCAGTGGAACCGCTGTACTGCGTTTGAGCATACCCAAGCAGCTCAGCACCGACTGGACGCGCTCCTCTGTGAGGCGCGCAGTCATGGCGACCGAGTCGATCTCCATCCCGAGAAAAGAGATCCTCTGTACGGGACAGAGTTTGCTCTTCTCCCAGTTGACCCGAAGACCCAACTGGCTGAGGTGCCGGAGCACCATGTCCCTGTGTTCGCACAACTGCTCCCGCGACTGGGCAAGAATCAGCCAGTCGTCGAGATAGTTGAGGATACGAACACCACGCTCTCTTATGGGAGCAATGGCCGCCTCCGCGACTTTCGTGAAGACACGGGGCGACAGGGACAACCCGAAGGGTAGGACTTTGTACTGGTATGCCCGTCCGTCGAAAGCAAAGCGTAGAAACGGTCTGTGTCGAGGGAGAATCGAGACATGAAAGTACGCGTCCTTCAGGTCGATCGCTGCAAACCAATCCTGGGGACGGATGCACCTGAAGATGCGTTTCTGGGTTAACATTTGGAACGGCATCCTGTGAAGGGAGCGGTTCAAGTAACGCAGATCCAGGATCGGTCGTAACCCGCCACCTTTCTTGGGTACAATGAAGTACGGGCTGTAAAACCCGGACTTCATATCGGCTGGAGGGACCGGCTCTATCGCGTCCTTCGCCAACAGGACCACGATCTCCGCCTGAAGCACGGGGGCGCCCTCCTTCGGTATAGAAGTGAAGTGGACTCCCCTGAACTTCGGGGGACGCCGGGCGAACTGAATCGCATAGCCGAGTCTGATGGTGCGGATGATCCAGCGAGACGGGCTGGGGAGCGCTAGCCAGGCCCCCAGAGACCGAGCAAGCGGGATCATCCGCACCACGGACGTACCCGGAGCGGGGCAGCGCAGCGGAACGCAGGGGCCCCAGGACGACATAGGAGTGGTCCGTGCAGGGGTCTGGGTCTGACACACGACCTGCATCCGCTGAGGGGACGGGCGAGTGTGGGGAGGCACTTTGTGTGCGTCCGCACAACCGACGCCCCCTGTTGGCGAGGAGAGAGGTGTCTGAGGGGTACGAGGCATGGTAGCGTCGCATACCGCCAGACGCGCTCTCTTGGCACCCAGAGATGTTGGAAACTGCTCTTTCACTGGGGCCAGTGGCGGAACAGAAAGAAAAATGGGGTTCCCCCGGCCCTCCACCGGGGGAAGGAGTGGTGCTGCAGCCATCTCCTGAAGAGCAGTTCCCTCCATCTCTGGGCGGCCCGTCTCAGGGTCTCTTCCGACGGCGCTTGCCACCTGGCTTGGCAGCGGCCTGAGCGGGCTGGACGTTCTTCCCGCGACCGGCTCCACGCCCACGGCCGGTGGAAGGCTGCTGCTGGGCTGGGGCGGGAGCGGAGGCGGCCGCAGGAGGACGTCCTCGGCGACGGGCAGACGGAGGTGCTGCAGCCGGCGGCTGGGTGGAGGCAGCAGCGGGCCGCCGGTGCAGGATGTGTTTGATGGCCTCCGTCTGCTTCTGGGCGGCCGAGAATTGCTGGGCGAAATTCTCGACCGCGTCGCCGAACAACCCGGCCGACGAAATGGGGGAGTCCAGGAACCGGTTCTTGTCAGTCTCCCTCATGTCGGCCAGGTTGAGCCAGAGATGCCGTTCCTGGACCACTAAGGTGGACATCGCCTGACCCACGGAACGGGCGGTAACTTTCGTCGCCCGGAGGGCGAGGTCCGTCGCCGCCCGGAGCTCCCGGAGGAGCTCTGGGTCAGACCTACCCTCGTGCATGTCCAGGAGTGCTTGGGCTTGGTGCACCTGAAGCAACGCCATGGCATGCAAGGCAGACACGGCCTGTCCGCAGGACCTGTAGGCCTTCGCAGTTAGACTGGACGAAAACCTACAGGCTTTGGACGGGAGACGAGGATCACCACGCCACTCGGAGGCGGTCGCCGGACGCAGCTGCATCGCGACGGCGCGTTCGACTGGCGGGATCCTCTCGTAACCCTTGGCCTGTCCACCGTCAAGGGTAGTGAGGAGGGAGGAGCCTCCAGGTCTGTTTCTGGCACTAAAGGGTGTCGTCCACGACCTGGAAAGCTCCTCATGCACCTCCGGGAAGAATGGCACTGGGGCGGGACGCTGAGAACCAGCGCGACCCCCCCCCAGGAACCAATCATCCAACCTAGAAGGTTCGGGACGTGGTGGAGGGTTCCACACAAGCCCGACCTTTTCGGCGGCCCGGGAAAGCATAGCCGTCAACTCAGGGTCCGACTCAGCCGCAGCCACTCTCCCAGAGGGAGGCAGTGCAGCTGAATCCTCATCCTCTGAGGACTGGAACTCCCCCTCCGATGCTGCGATCGACATCTGCTCGTCCGCGGGCGCTCCGAAAGAGATGACTGGGCGCCCGTGGGCGGGACCAGCGATCTCTTCCGGTGGCGCCACCGGCAGCGGTGCTTGAGAGGGTTCAGGGACCTGCGTAGGAGCACTAGGCGGGTTTGTCCTGAACGTTATCCTCAGATCACCCCGGCCATCCGTCGAAGTAGGTCTATCCTGGTTAGGGATAGCTCTAGATCGAGGTATGGGGAGGGGGACTCCGCCTTCCCGAAGGTAGGTGAGTCTCGACCTAAGCACCGCAATAGTCATGTTCCCGCAGTGGGAACACGAGCTATTCACAAACGCTGCCTCAGCGTGCTGTAAGCCCAGGCACGTGATGCAGTGAGTGTGGCCGTCAGCGGGCGAGAGGGAACGACCGCATCCAGAAACGCACGGGTGGAATGACATCTTGAAAAAGACGCAGTGTCACACCCGTGTTGCTCTTTTTGTGAGGAAACGCTCTTTTAAGAGAGTGCTGAAGCACCCAGGGAAACCGCGGCAACACACAGGGATAGTGCAGCCTGTGTTTGCACTCAATTTGGGAAACGCCCACCGAAACCAACAGGTTTGCTGTGATAACAGCAGTTGTTTCACTTGCAGCTTTGAGTTCGCGGTCCCGCTGGAAAGCGCTGTCACACCAACACACACGATTCCTCTTCTCTGTATTCTTGTAGAGTTCTTCGCTGAATAATCAGGAAGCAGTCTGTAGACTTCAAACGCCGGTTAGGCTCCGAAGTGAATGACGTCAGTGCGGTGCTCTCGCTTCCTGTTTATACCCGCGGCGCGGGGCGGGGCGCGAGATGCAAATCTCGCACGCCAATTGTTCATTGGCCTGTTCTTAAGTTCTCGAAGCTGATAGGGGCTCTCTGAAGTGATCCCAATTCGTCGGTTATTACCGACGTACGTCGTAGTGACCGACTGAAAGGGACATTAACATTAATGACAAAGCTCCCCTGCATCACATCAGGCAAGAGACAGAACAGAAGTTTCTTCATTATATAATGAGGATGAGACGAATGAATGGACATAAGAAAATCACGAGCTTGACGTGTTTGATATTAAAAGGCAATAACTTAAGCCCTGAAAGAGGCCGACGCCAAACGCACCGTGTTCAACAGGCATGCCGCACATATCACACACATGACTTAATTTCCTTATCACCTATTGTTTTAGAAATATAAGACATGAGGAAAATAAAAGTATTGGCTACCATTAGATAATTATGTGGTAAACGAGAACACACTCATGAAAACAATGAATGCATGAACTCGTGATTCTACAAAATGTCTTTTAAACTTCATACCCGGTCATAAAGCAAAACTCTGGAGAATAATTTCAGTGCTAAATACTCACCAACGTCTTTGTGAGATGAATATCTCTCTATTCTCTCGGGAATGTGTCTCGGTCTTCAGCACCTGCTGGTTCGGCTTCGCTCGCGCTGCCGCTCCCGCGTCTCCGCATTTGAAATCTCCACACAAACGTTTTTTTTCAAGCGCATTTTGCGCATGCGTATACCGTTTTTCAGACGTAGGACTTGTTCAGCCAACATGGATTTTTCACTTCGACTTCATAGATTGACTGAGCACAATTAAATATGTTCGGTGAATATACAATTTTAATTTTTTGTGAAGACCTTAAGCTATGATTAGTACAATTCATCTTTTTGCATGGCGATAATTATTTGGAAGTCATTTATTGGGCCAATATGTAATGATCAATTTACACAATTTTTCCCCCCAATTTTTTTTTACAGTGTATGCACAATATATTAGCCTATATATTATATTCTACTTAACCTGTTAGTGATGTCTTGATTATTTCATGTCATTAAAATGACAGATAATGTGTATAAATGATTATATTTCCACAACAAATTGAAGAAAAAAAAGATTTATAATTAGATTTAGAAATTATTGCAAAAACTTCCTTATGTGAAGTTTAAATGTTTGCACACAATGTGTTATTTGAGTGTTGATTATTATATCTAAAAATAAATATCAACTGAATTTAGGCTAATAGTTTGGGTATGTTGTTAACCTTTAATATTAATGTGTAAGTAAGGGCTCCCGATATAGTTTACAGAATTATCTTCAATAAACTTTTAGTTATAATTGAATTCATTTACGTACAGACACTTTTTTTTTCAGTAAACCACTGTTTAATAAAAATAAATAAAAAGCAATTTTGTAAAACTGCTGTACCGAACCCATACCGAACCGTGACTTCAAAACCGAGGTACGTACCGAACCGTCAGTTTTGTTTACCGTTACACCCCTAAGGCCTACTGTGCTAATTTATCTGTATCTGATGTACAACAAGCAGAAATCTGTAAGAAATGTTACGACCCATAGACAATAACTGCTGAAAGTGAGCCGTTTCCTTCAAGTATTTTAAAATCACAAAGAAATTCACTTTTTCAGTAGAAAAAAAATGTCCCACCTTTAATAGTTGAGCATATGTACAGAACAAACCTTATCAGTGAACTATGCGGGCAAAAAAGGAGCAAAATTTTCATTAATCATAATCGAGGTAAAATGTTCAATTGATCGAGATTTTGATTTTAGGTCAAATCGTTCCAGCCCTACTCTAACACTTTCATTCTCCTTTCAAATATATTTTTGCTCTCATGTTCTATTATTTTATAATGCACACATTCTTACATTTTATATATTTTATACCGCACATTCACAATATATTAATATTATAAATAATAAATGTGTGTAAGAAGAAAATGTATGCATGTCTGACGAAAATATGTGTATGTAAGAAAAGAATGTATGTGTGTGTGAGAGGATATAGTGGAAACGGAAGGTGTAGGGAGGCCGGGGATTGTTGTAACAGTTTTGACATTTCTGTCTGCATCTCGGAGTACTTTTAAGCCAGTGCGTTCAAAATGTGATTAAAACTCTTTACAAGAGTCAGCTATTAAATGACATAGCTGTTATCTTTGCAGCACAAACAGAAAATGTGTGGTTTTGATTCAAACACAAGGAGTGAAATGTTACAATTTGTAACAGACCCTGGGGTGAGATGCAACATTATTATATCCACCAGGATAATATGTAACATTATGAAATGAGGATTATGACAAAAAATATATATATATTCAACACAGGCTTTTTAACATAATTGATGTGTGTGCATGTGTGTAACAAAAATGAATAAAATGAGCAAATACTCATTTTACGTCCCTCAATTTGTCTTTCTCTTCAAAAACTTAGGCCAGAGGTGTCAAATCCTGCTCCTGGAGGGCCACCATCCTGTAGAGTTCAGCTACAAACCCAACTACACACCTGAACCAGCTAATCAAGGTCTACTAGGCATACTAGACACTTCCAAGCAGGTGTGTTGAGGCAAATTGGACAATCTGACCTAGGCATACTGAATAAAATATATAATAATAATATTTATAAATACAACTAAAATTTTACTTGGGGTATGCTGTAACATGCTTCATTTATGTTACAACTAACCCAGAGTCATGCTGTTACAACTAACCAAGAGTCTTGTAGCCATGAACTAACTCACCTTACAGCTAACAACAAAAACATTAGCACTAACAACTTGCATGAAAAATATCTACACAGACACACAATAAACATAATTTAACTTTGATGAGTTTAACTACAAAGCAGGAATTGCCATAACAATAATAAAGGAAGTAAAAAAAAGTTACTTTCTTACATCAAAATTTGTTTAATTTGTCTAAAATGTTATCTGTCTGCCACAGGGTTTAACGTTTCTCACGTGGAATATAGACTTAGCAGAGCATGTGTGAAGTGAATCAGGTGATTTGTAACTTGTTCCTGATGGGAGAAATTGGAAGTGTTACAATTAACCCGTGTTACAAGCATCCCTGGTCTACCCCTATAATGGAACCAGAAGGCAGGTCACGCACGATCACGTTCAGCTTCTCAGCGCCGCCGATTTGGTGCATTTCTTCGATAAAATACAGGTTGGTATGTTTTATTTAATCTATAAAGTCGTTGCTGTGCTGTAAATCATTTTACTTAATGCAAAAGCAAACTACAGGCCAGGGACGTAATGAGTGTTGCATCCGTCTTTTCGGATGATGGAAGCACTTGATGCCTTGCATAAAATGAATGATTTATTCCTAAAGATAATGAATATGATTACTTTGGAAATATGTTCTCAAAACTGTGCGCTGATTGTTTATGGGCAGGTTATGAAAACAGCCACAGCATCTTTTGGAGTGAAACACAGGGCGTGATCTCAAATTAGCAGTGTCGCCTCCGCACACGAGCCCATCTCCGGCATGAGAATCAGCATTGTTACAGTGGTATCAGCATTGATACATGGTGGACAACAGATGCCGGTTGATTACACTTCAATTACTTTTAAATGTGTCATTTCCTACTTCTAAAAGTCTGTTAAAAGAGTTTAAATGTAGGCAATAATTTTAGGCATGGTAAAAATTTTATAAAATAAGCTGTATTAAGAACTGTATCGAAAATAAAGGAAGTTCTCATAAACCAGTGGCTGTGTGGTGCATTTTACAAAGGTTTAGATCATTGATTCCCAACTTGTGCAGGGTCCAGGGGGTACACAAAAAGATTTAGATTTTGCTTGTGTTTGTTCAAGGCTGTCGCATAGGGGAAATAAGCTTGCTAGGGGTGCAGTCAGTCGCCCCAGCTTCACCCTAATCTAGTGCGTTAATCGCTGCAAATGTGTCTATTTTTTACCATGTGATTTTGCAGCATTGAGTATTGTAGCCAATCATAGGTATTACTGTTGAAAATAATGGCCAATCAGAGATGTTTATGCTGAGTTCAGACTGCACGATTTTCAAACAGGTCGAATCACGGTTCTTTTCACACTGCTTGACTATCTGGGGTAGCATTCAGTTGTTGCTGTGTTCACACTGCACAATAGATTGGCAACAGGAGGTCTCACACTGCATGACTTTACAAGAGGAAGAATCGCTACCAACTATGTCCCGGCCACAAACTGCGTTTCACAACCAAACACACATGCATATGACACAAACAAACATATGAGAAGTGACAAGGAAACAACGCGAGATCACACATGCGTAAGACCCGAGTTTTTGCGCGAGACTGGAATTGTTATTAAACATATAGACTGCAGAAAGCTTGTGATACAATTTGTCTGTGCCCTGTTTTGCAGTGAATAGGAGAAAAAGAAAAAAAGATTATGGAGAAGGAAATGGTTGGGGATGATGCAGGCATCAAGGATAGCGGAATGGCTACTTGTGCCTTATTGATGGGGTTGAGGGGGTACTTGAGGCTAAAAAGTTTGTGAACCACTGGTTTAGATTATTTAATCTGTAAGTACTAAAAAAAAGCTATATCATAGAACAAATTATGTTGGGTTAAATAAACAATTTTCTGGGTAAAATTAGCCCAACATGTGTTCTGTCCTATATTTACCCAGCCCTTGGGCTAAAAACAACCGAAATATACACATATGAATGTGAAAGGAGAATGTGAGAGAGTACAAATATTTGTATGTGAAAGGAGAATGTAAGTGTGTGTAAGAGTAGAAATATGTATGTGAAAGGAGAGTGCCAGAATGAATTATGGCTTGTACGGCCCTTCATAATATACTGTATGTAATCATTCCAGTCGTGTCCGACTCTTTTGGTGATTCTATGGCCATCTCTCACAATTTCTTGGCAAGGTTTTTTCCAGGGTAGGTTGCCAGGTCTTTTCCCAACCCTCCCTATTACATGGCTTGGGACTCACACACACACACACACACACACACACACACACACACACACACACATTCACACCTACGCCCAGTTTGGTATATCCAATCCACCTAACCTGACAGGGCTTGAACCAGAGACCTTCTTGCTGTGAGGCGACATTGCTACCCACTGAGCACATTTATTTTCACAGCTGCTTTTGCTCATATTTACAAAGGGTGCCAATATTATTGGAGGGCACTAAATCTGCATTGTTTATTCTTTTGATTTTTCATTAAAAACGTTCACAAAAATCTAAGCTTTCATTGAAGTAAATCGATTGAAAGTGGGGGAAAACTCACATTATGAAATAAATGTTTTTCTCCAATGCACGATGGCCACAATTATTGGCAGAAGAAAGGCTCTACTGGCCCTAGAAATTCTTATGAGTAAAATATCTCTGAAGTATATTCTCATTCATATTTACTTTTTTTTTTAATCACCTTAAAGCATGAAATTGTCCAGCCATGACTTCCTGTTCTACAGGAGTATAAAAATGAGGAAACACAAAGGCCAAAATCATTTAATGTAGAATGTAGAAAACCAAAGAATATAGATTCTTAAGCTTTACAAAATAGAAAGTGGCTGTAAGAAAATCATTGAAAATCCCCATTTCCACCATCAGGGCAATGATTAAGAAGTTCAAATAAACTAAAGATGTTACAAATCTGCCTGTAAGAAGACATGTGTCTATGTTGTCCTAATGCACGTGAGGAGGAGAGTTTGAGAATCCTCCTCGCTCATCCAAAAACAAACTCCAGCATATTTAGTTGTCAGACACAACTAACTTCACAAGGGTTCTGGTTCTATGGTCAGATGAAACAAACAAAAAAAGAGCTTTTTGACAGCAAACCCACCAGATGGGTTTGTTGCAAACAAGGATAAAAAGTACCCCATGTCCACGGTTAAATATACTGATGGATTTTTATAGTTGTGGGCCTATTTTTTTGGTGGAGGCCCTGGACATCTTGTTGAGATACATGGTATCATGGATTCTAGCAAATACCAACAGATTAAAAAAAATCGTAACCTGACAGCTTCTGCTAGAAATCTTATAATGGGCTGTGTTGGATCTTTCATCAGGACAATGATCCAAAACAAACATCAAAATCAACACACAAAAAATGTGTCACTGAGGACAAAATTAAGCTTCTGCCATGGCTGTCCCAGTTTCCTGACCTGAATCCTATAGAAAATGAGTGGGGGGAACTAAAGAGAAGAAGCACCAACATGGAGATGGGAATCTGAAGGATCTAGAGAAATTCTGTATGGAGGAATGGTCTCTGATCTTGTCAGGTGTTCTCCAAACTCATCAGGCATTAAAGAAGAAGACTCAGAGCTGTTATCTTGGGAAAAGGATTTTGCACGTGGTCTGCGCTTGTGAGTCTGGTTGGATGTACTGCCAAATTCTCTAAAATGCCTTTGAAGATGGCTTATGGTATAGAAATTAACATTCAATTCATGGGCAACAGCTCTGGTGGACTTTCCTGCAGTCAGCATGCCAATTGCAAGTGCCCTCAAAACATGCAACATCTGTGGCATTGTTCTATGTGATAAAACTGCACATTTTAGAGTGGCCTTTTATTGTGGCCAGCCTAACGCACACTTGTGCAATAATCATGCTGTCTAATCAGCATCTTGATATGCCACACCTGTGAGGTGGATGGATTATCTCGGCAAAGGAGAAGTGCTCACTAACACAGATTAAGCATGCGTCTTAATCAGCCTAGTTCAGTAGTCAGGGCACTGATAAGGACATAAGTCAATGGGCTGACTCCCTGATCAGTGCCCTGACTACTGAACTAGGGAGCTGATTGAGATGCACCCTTAGACAGATTTCTGAACAATATTTGAGAGAAATAGGCCTTTTGTGTACATAGAAAAAGTCTTAGATCTTTGAGTTCAGCTCATGAAAAATGGGGACAAAAACAAGTGTTGCGTTAAAAATTTTGTTCAGTGTATTAACGCATTTAACGCACCCGCCTCAGAGCTATGTCGGTCATCAAACCTTTCATACAGTTGATGGTGACGAACAACTCACTGTGTGATGTAGCGTATAGAATGCAGTTCCCTTTCGAGAGTACTCTCGTATTGCGTTTAGCTAAACGCTAGGGGAATTTCCACATTTTTATCCTAAAAATACCATGTAAAACGCAGTGCAGCTGATTGGCTGTGCCGCTGCAACTGCAGGAACCTATGGCGAGACCGCTGGGAAAGGATACGTGCCGGATGGCGCAGCTGGAAGGCAGGCTGAAGGCGGAGAGTCCGACGTCCTCAGGCTGCAGAGTTCCGCTGGGTGCGTGTCGACAGTAGGCTTCAATCCAGAGCTCAGCGAGGTGAGTCGCTGAAGAAGAAATAATCTGACGAACCTGGCGAGACAGGGTCTTTTATACCCTTGGCTATGAAAATTCTGCTGCCCCTTGTGGCTGGAATATTAGAGGGACCTGATTGGTCCTTCCCGCACAGCGGTCTCGCCATAGGTTCCTGCAGTTGCAGCGGCACAGCCAATCAGCGCGCAGCTGCTTCCTGCTGAGAGCTGTGCAGCTGCACTGCATTTTACATGGTATTTTTAGGATAAAAATTTGCTTCAAAATCTCGAGGAAAGGAAATTCCCTTGGCGTTTAGCTAAACGCAATACTCGTTCCCTCTTCTCAGGGAACCGATGTTACGTAAGTAACCGAAGCGTTATATGCCTCTAAAATTCAAGATATTGGGGCAAAAATGTCAGTGTGAAATGTGTCATACAACAGTTCAATAAATAAGAGGTTAATATTGTGTTATATTTTAGACACAATATTGCCTGTTTTTGTCTACAAAAATATTACATATAAAGCCACAGCAGAACCTTTGAGTGTCTCAGAGCAACACAGCTGTGTTTGTAAATTAATTCGTATTTTGAATGAATCGGGTAAATCAATGATTCAATGGCCCATTCATAAGAGAGCCATTTACTTCATTCGTGAATGAATCAGCTATTTGAATGAATCAAATAAATGAAAAACTCAATGACTTACTCATTTAAACATGTGCCGCTACCTACTGGCAATTTTAGTTTCAAATGTATGCCTAGTACATATTGTATGATTTTGGGCTGTCCCAGACAAAAGATGACCAATCATGGCGATTTCTGTGGCGGTGGCTTCTAAATGGTGGTCCTATGTCATACAATGTGAGGGGTTCAAAGATGGCTGTTGTCATGGTCTAGCGACCAAAGAGAGCCTGCAATTAATTTTCTGACAGTGTCAGAAATGTAGCATGATCGTCTCACAGTGTTTGCTGCTACGTCCTATGTCTACTGACTAGCCAATAAAAAAATGCAACATGAAATGGCATTTTGTTCATAGCTCTAAAACTACTTACCTCAAGCTCCATTTGCAGAATTGGCATGCCAAGTTGGCCTCTTTTCCCTATCCATAACCCATATTCTCCTTTATTTGTTTACCACTAGTGCATGCTGATGATATTTTATTCTTCTATACTAACTTGCGTGCTGCTTTCCAAGCATCTCAGAATTTGGATTTTTCCCACCTCGTTCTTGGAAATAACTCCTGGAATGCCAGTCAGATATTTGACCTGTGAACTTGGGGTACATTGATCAATCCTAACCTCAGCGAGACGTGTCATTTGACTTCACTTCCAAGATGTTGGCTTCCAATGACCATAAATATAAAAACAAACTTTAACATAGACATCAAGTTTATGTAATACCTTAATTTTTATTTTCCGTCAGCTGTTTTCAAAGCGATTTTATGTCTTTGCCATAATTGACACAAAACATGATATGATATATATATATATATATACGTGTGGAGAACACATCAGAGAACTGACAGACCAGATGGTTCAGCTTTTAGTAATTTACAGGACCCCCTCGCTCCACGACAGTGAACAGACCTTGCCAGGTCGCGAGAAACTTACAGGCTGAGGTGGGGACCAGTACCATGACTCTGTCGCCTGGCTGGAACTCCCGTGGCTGAGCCGCCCGGTTGTATAGCTGCTGCTGGGTCTGCTGCGCCTTCGTGAGGTGTTCCCGGACCAATGGCATGACCCTCTCGATCCGCTCACGCATTTCCCTCACGTGTTCGATGGCGGAGCGGAGAGGTGCCGGCTGCTGCTGTTCCCAGGCTTCCCGGGCCACATCCAGGAGGCCCCTTGGTTGACGGCCGAAGAGCAATTCAAAAGGGGTGAAACCGGTAGAGGCTTGGTCGACTTCCCGGACTCCAAACAGGACGTAGGGGAGCAATAGATCCCAGTCTTTCTTGTCCTCGGCTGCCACACGCCGGAGCATCTGCTTTAGGGTTTGGTTAAAGCGCTCTACAAGGCCGTCCATCTGCGGATGGTAGACAGTGGTTCGGAGCTGTTTTACCTGCAGCAGCCGGCAGAGGTCAGCCATCAGCCGGGACATGAAGGGGGTCCCTTGGTCCGTCAGTATCTCAGCTGGGATGCCGACTCGGGTGCAGAGAAGGAAGAGCTCCTTGGCGATGTTCTTTGCCATTCCAATTCGCTCGAAAGGTACCCCGATAATGGGAAGCGGAATGAGTGGACTGGGGGAGGGGCTCGTGGTGCGGTCCGCTGGCAGGTCGGACAGGCTTGACAGAACCGCTTCACGTCTCCATCTAAGCCCGGCCAGTGGAAACGGTCCCGGATGCGCTGGATGGTGTTGGCGGTCCACAGGTGGCCGGCCATCGGATGGCCGTGGGCTAGCTCCATGACCATCTCCACTTTTCTTTTTGGCACCACGAGCAGCTCTCTTACCTCCCCCCTCCGCTGGGCGACACAGTACAACAGCCCATTTCTCACTACGAAGTGCGGGAGAGGATGGGGGGCTGGCTGGTGCTCTTGGCCATCCAATGTTCGGACCTGGGACCAACAGTGTTTGAGTCATCTTCCAGCTGAGCCCTAGCGAACGAGCCCCCTCCCTGGACCTGTTGGAAAACATCAAAGAAAACATTATAAGCCTGGGAGGGGGACTCACCATCTCTCCCGCTGTCCGACGCCAACAGGGCAGCTTGGGTGGCTCTTCTTCGGCTGCGGCGTTCGCGGCGGCGGCTCCCAGCCTGCCTGGCTGGCTGGCTGCGTGGAGGCCCGAAATAGCTCTTCGAACCCCGGCCAGTCCTGTCCAAGGAGCACGGGAAGGGGAAGATCCTTTACAATGCCGACCTCTACCGGCCAGGCGCCGGGGCCAGCAGATATCGTCACTCGGCGGGCCGGGACGTGACGAGTGTCGCCGTGCATGCAGGTGATAGGCAACTGTGCTTTGGAATTCCTCTGCGGCGGTAGGGCGGTGGCCTGGACGAGACTGACCGAGCTTCCGGAATCCAGGAGGGCCAGTGCCCTTACCCTTAATTATTTAAAAATTAAATATTTTTTATTTAAAAAAAATGTGATTTTCTGGATTTTTAGATTTGCAAAATCGCAGTGTATCAAATACTTGTTCTCCCCACTGTATGTATACAGTATGTATATGTATATGTATGTATGTATGTATATATATATACATATATATATATATATATATATATATATATATATATATATATATAGAGAGAGAGAGAGAGAGAGAGAGAGAGAGAGAGAGAGAGAGAGAGAGAGAGAGAGAGAGAGAGAGAGAGAGAGAGAGAGCATATTACAATATAGTACAGTAACAGATTACTTATAAATTTACAACCGCTGCGTAAACATGATGGTTACTGTAGTTCTAGAAATGTGAGCAGGCATTTACTCATGTCACTAGCACAAAAACAGATTCAGTATTCTGAAAAAATAAAAACCTTCATGATCCAATTCACATTTGTTGAGGTAGAACCCAAGAATCACCAGCAGATGTTACCTCCAAAATCCTTATTTAACCCATGCTTGTAACTGAAAACAGTTTGTTACTCCGATAAATCACCCCAGTGCCCTGAGACACAACTTCTGTCACATGTGTCCCTCCCATGTTCCCTTTCCTTTCTTGACCTCTCTCTTTTCTGAGTGAACAGATGATTCTGTCAAGCAGATGTCTGTGTCACTAACTCATCTCTTGGTTGTTCCTCATTCCTCCCACAGCATCAATCTATTTCCGTGTAAAGACAGTTTTGGCTCTGTAGCCCATGCAAGACCCTTTAAGCCACCCAGTGGGGAGGCTTATTTCTAACCCACGCACAACACCTTTCTAGCAGCACACTGTCAATCAAAGCACACTAACCCTGCCCTGCTAGACCAGAGTTTTCCTCCATTCAAGGACACAGAACCGGTTGCCACAACAACAGTACCTCAGCAACTGCTTCAGCATGAGAGAGCCCAACTCTCCCCAGTCTATTGTGATGTCTTAATAGCTTGTCATGAGAATAATTTCTGTGTATGAGTCACACGAGCGGCACGCACAGAAATGAATTAAATGAAATGTTTATCAAACACAGTTTAAAATGATTTCATATAGTCATCACTCAGATCAGAAAGTGTTTGCTGCTCATTCCTGCAAAATAAATAAACTCATTAGAAAAGACTGATGATGTTATTACGACCGATGCCACTGCATTTTAGAGAGAGAGAGAGAGAGAGATCGCTCAGAGTGCTAATCGACAACAGGTGGCATAAAGTTTTTCATCAGCAGTAGAACAAAAATAAGTTTCCTGAAAGGGGCAGTTTTAGCCTTTAGTCAGAAACGATAATAGGAAATACAGCCAAAATGTGCAATCAACAGGGTCCAAGCCAAAATGCATGTTATGTTGCATGTTATGTTGACTCTGATGTGTTCTTCATTACGTTTGGCTATTGAATCCAGAAGATATGGCGAACTGTGGCAAACTGGTTAAAGCTCACTAACAAGTAGAAGGTCGGTATTTGGTTCAATTCCTGAAAAGGGCCATTGTGGACACCATTTTGTCCATGAGCAAGGAACATTACCTCAGATAATGAAAGAAGGACTGTCTCTATACTGTTACTTTAAGAAGAAGAAAAATGAGTGCAACATTGACAACGTTTTTTTAAGCTTACTGGTTCTGGAAGTTTTATTTATTTATTTATTTACTTATTTTCTAAAAAGAAAGATATCCAAGCCATGAGCCAAACCAATCAGCTCTGAATCAAATGAATCAAATTATACTTCAAATTTAAAGCAAAGACATATGTAAAAATCAGAGGGGAAAACATTTAACATCTTTTATTAAGGAATGTACAAAAATGTACACATTTCATAGCATGTGACGTGCACATAAAAAAAAGACCTTGCGAGTCCACAAAGTATATATATTCTAGAGCAGCAAATCAGCCAGTAATGATGCTGAAAATTCAGCGTTGCCATGAGAAGAAATTATTTACATATTAAAATACAGTATATTCACATAGAAAACCATTTTAATTGTAATATTATTTACTGTGATTAAATAAATGCAGCCTTGCAAAAATACTTAAATACATAAAATACTTTTTTTTTTAATTACAGAACTTTTGAACGCTATAGTCACTGGTTATAATTACTTGCATTGTATTGAAATGTATTGCATATTTCAGTATACAATCAATGCAGCGTTACAATGGTAAAGCGAGCTGCTTAGCAAGAGCCAACCAATCATAAGATTAATCTTAAACTCTTCAAAACAACATGAAATATGAGTGTTTTTGTAGTCACAGAAACTTTCCTGTAGGGCTGAAACGATTCCTCAAGTAACTCGAGTTACTCAAATTCAAAATAGCATCAAGGCTAAATCATTTGCCTCGAAGCTTCGTGTAGTGCATTCTAAAAATTGTGGGTGGATGAGAGATAAATTATTAATGTGTTGATTTTAATAATGACGCGGAACTCTCATTTCACGGTGAAATGCAATGAATGTGTGTCATTCTTTAACTCTCGGTCTCAGCTCATTTCAAGATCAGAGACTGCAATGCGAGAGAGAGCGGCATCAGCACTGGTGATATCATTTAGTTTCGCTATTTTTAACTGAAGACAGCTGTGTGTTGAGCTTCAGGATGCAACGCTGAACATTTAAAATGCTTATAAGCTTCATTTGCGGCAGTTCACGGAACTCGCACGTCAGCTGAAGAGATACCAGCACTCGAAAAACATAACCAGCATGAATGGAGTTTGCACATGCATCACCATCATTGTGATGTGTATGTGAAATGTTTAATGGGACTTTATATACTTGATATAACCGATATACACCATTCAAATGTTCTCAAAGCTAAGCCCAACAAATCTGAGAACAAAAAAAGAACGAGCTGGAACTGTTGTGTGCACGTTATGCGCAGCGCTCGTGCTTTCAGAGCTGCGTGCTTTCATTGATTTGCGTAATTTAAATCTCACACTTTAATCACAGGCTATTTATGGCTCCTAACTTAATAAAACAAGCTGTGTTACTATGATGAATGATTAGCTCAAAATGTAGCCTAGATCTGTGCAACAAACTTTATCTGAATAGGGCTTGGGTGCCGCGTTGCATTCTGGGATCTGGCGGCCATGTTGATGGCCTCGCCAATGTAAACATACAGCAAGTCGAATGAGGAGAAGCAGAGTTGGGAGAAAGAAAAACTATGTTAAAATCCCGAAAAGGATGTGGAATGTACCGGGATACATTAAATAGGGAAGCCAGGGACCGGTATATGGACAAAATCGGAACTATTAACGGTTTGGATCCATATGAAATGTGTAGTTTACAAATGGATGGGTTCAGGAGCTGCAGATCATGAAGCCTATGTAACCTTTTACCTTGAAGCGTTCCAACTGCACTGCACCGCTCTGTGTTCTCAGGTTGCACTACTTGCAAATAAACACTGAAAAACATCTGATTGTGTGACACTTCTTTCACATTATACTGTTATTGCTTCTTGTTTATAAGACATGCATTTAAGTATATTTATTGTGAAGATTGTGGGTATGGATGCAACAGACACTTATGGCTGTATTTAATGCACATTTATTTCAGTACAACACTAGGGCTCATGTTTGTCAGAGCACAACATACAGACACAATCTTATCGAGGAATGTCATGTCTTCATCCTTGCATGGCAACACCATGTGAATCGGTACTTTATCTGACAAAATAGTGTACTTGTTGCGGACGGTTCCAATCACCCTTTCCACGTGAATTCGGAGGTGGGCATTTTTTCTTGTACTCTCCACATCTCTTGCATCCAGCTGACAGCGTCCTTTTGTGAAAGCCGACGACCTTTGTTATCTCGGATACTTGGTCTCCGTGGTTGCGCCTCCAAGCAGGAAAGCGGTGGAAAATGAATCAATTTTTGACCTTTTTCCCATGGCGATTATGTGTTGCGCTGTTACACCCCACAAGGCAGCAATGGTTTACCGTGGTTGAAATAATAACGCCAAATTAATCAAATTAAGACACATGACTGAGAGGGAGTACATCTATAAACAGTGCGCAGTAGTCCGAGTAGCAGTAAAGGAGGCCATCAACATGGCCGCCACTCCAATTTATGACATCACGACATAGATATCCATAATAAAGGCTAGATGTCTTACGGCGGAGTCTCTAACATCATTACCGGCGGCCATCTTGTCACAGGCAGGGCTCTGTGGTACCTGATGATCTGCATGAACACAAATACTCTTATCTCACTGAAATCTTGACTTTTTTAAAGCAACTTACTTCAGTGTAGCTTATGATAGCATTGCGCTTAAAGGTCCCATGGCATGGCATTTTTCTATTATTTTATGTTTCCTGAGGTGTACTTATATTGTTAGTATGATTTTTACATCAAAAAATGTCATAATTTAGAAATAAAAGGCTTTTTTTTCTATACTGTTATTACCCCTCTGGCTTGAATGCTGTTTCAAGGGGCGTGTCTGCTGTGAGACTTCAGTGAAAACGTCCACTGTTGTGATTGGCTGACATCTTTGCATTTGAAATGAGTGTTAGATTATGTTGCAGAGGGGGCGTGGTTTAGCGAGGCACTGCACGCACGCACTGCATGCATGAGAGAGAGAGACTGACAGGGCACTCTGGAGGAAGTTTTATTGTACTGAATTGTTGAGAGCGCTGTATCTGTTATCTGTTATTTGTATCTGAGAGTTCTGAATAAACAGTCCCAGTCACGTCGACTCTCTTCTTCCACCTTATTCTACGAATTTTGTAACACATGTAATGTACCATTACAGCCGTTGAGATGAACGAATCGTCAAAGTGTGGATTATAGCATTATTTTGTGATCTATTCCTATCACATGAAAAGCTGCAGAGATGAGCATTGAGTACACAGACAGTCTGTTGATCACATGAATGCAATGATCTCGTCATTGCAACGCGTTTTCACTCACAAAATGCTTTCACCACAACTAAAAGCAAACAGGACGTCGATGTGAATACAGTAAGAGCTTTGTGCCGTCATTCATTCATTATATCGGCAGTTTGGGCAAGTGTGCAGATACACTCGTGACGTGTGATTGACAGCTCCGGACATTATAAAGAGAGTGTTCTTTGATCGCTCTCTGTAGTTTAATCACTTAAATAACTGATTTGTTTCATGCTACTAACAGAAACAATTGTTTTAGTCACTGGCTTGATTCAGTGATGCATTACGCATAGGGCATCAAGACGGCGATCATTAAACGATCTAGAAAGAAAGTCTGAGTGAACTTAAATGATTAGCTACACATCAGAAATCACTGATCACAGATCAGGCATTAATGAACACTGTTACTCACTGTTTGTCGCGGTGCTGTCAAATCCATATGGCAAAGTCTGTTTGTAAAGCCTGTGCTGACATTGCGACTGATAAACTGAATCCATTTTCTCCTCATTCTCTGGGCGGGCAAAGCAGAGGAAGGGGAGGTAACCTTTCCTGGTATGACGACATAACAGGAAAATTCCAGATCAGCTAGTCTGAGCTCTCATTTTCTCAAAGGCAGAGAAAGACAGCCAGAACTCGGTTTACACCCGTCAAAATTTCTAGCCACTTGGGGACCATATACATCTAGTTTGTTTTAACAGCGGATTCGTGATGCTAGAGCTGATCCGCGCATCTCTAGTATGCCCATCTCTACTCTTGTTCTTGTTCCAAGTTTCCTTCCTGTCCAATATTTTTTTGCTTCTTACAAAAGCCACAAAGCCTTCAGAAGACAGTAAAGGCTTATGTCATGCCTGAGCTGAAGCTGAAACTTGAAAGTTAAGTTGCACAACATAAATGCAATGTTTAGGCATTTATATTACTATTATTTTGATTTATAGGCTGTAGGTTTAATAGTAAATAAAATAGTTAATAGTAGTTTTAAATGTATTTTTATTTATAATTTTGCATTATGCTAGCCTAGAAATCTAGACGCACCCTAGCGGCAGAAAATGTATTTTGCCGCGAGTGTAGTCTAGCAACTCTCGGTAGACCTGAGAGCTGGAAAAACCAAACTCTGGTCAGGCCAATCACAGCGTGTGTAGAGTCAGTGGGCGGGCTTAACATAATGACGGCACATCACGGCAGAGTTGCGGAGGTTCTGTGTGCTACTCGTAAACACAGAAGCTGACGTACAGCGGCCTTTTGAATTGGCTTTGGCCGCGACTCTGGAAGACTTGGAGTTAAGCTTTTATTTGAGAAAAGAACAAAGAATGGCACTGAAGTCATTCTTAAGAAAAGAAGATATGTTCGAAGTTTTGCCGACCGGATACGGCGAAAGTCTGTCAACTAACGTTAGCTCGGCTTCACCTTCTTCTTTGCTCTGTTTGGTTGTGGCGGTCATGGCGCTATCCAATTGCATGCAGAGGGAATTTGAAAGACAACCATATATCCCGCCCGGTCTGGCTTGTCAGGCTAGCATTATGCAATTTCAGCAATAAAACGTAACATTTTTCTAAAAAGGAAACAAATTAGTTGTTCACTTTAAGATACCCGTCTTATTTTCTCTTGTATATTTAGTATTGATCTAAATAAATCTAAATCTAAATCTTAGTAAAGATTCTTTATCTTTAATAAAGAAAAAGTTACTAAAGTTACTCGATTACTAAAATATTCGATAGCTATAGCCCTACTTTCATGCATTTAATTGTAGTATCTAAAATAAAAAAATAGAATAAAATGTTGGACAAGTTCAATTTGTTTGTTTGGTATTTGTGTGCCAGTCATGAAACCTGGAGTATTAATCCATAAACCAGATAAAAGTAAACAATGAACAGTGTGAAACAAAAACAATCCCAAGTGTGAAAAGATCATTACATGACTCAGACTTCCTGCTGGCCTTCATCCTGCAGACGGATGGGCATCATGGACTTGTGCTGCTTGGAACCCTAAATATACTAAAACCGAAGAGGTTTTGATCATTCACTCATCTCGTCTGTAGCCCTGCGGAGGATCCACACACCTGAACCCATCCCAGGTCACTTTCTGCTGAGATCGAGCAATAAATCACACGCACATACACTCACAGAAGAGTTATGAATCTCTCTGATCCCTCTCAAACAGGTCAGTTTATAATGAGAAGTTTATGAGAGTACTCCTCCACAGATGGAGAGGGACATGGAGGGAGCGAGAGGAAGACGGGCGGAAGTACAGAGATGTGCTCACGCACGCCTGGCGAGACAACAGGCAAGTTTAGAGCCAAAATAGTCGCATTCATTATTCATAGAGCGAGAACAGGCCTTTGCAATATTTATCTGTGATATTGACTTGACTGTGAGTGACTGTCAGCGTACTCACCCAGTCACACTCTGAGATGAGATCACAACCCCACAGCTGAGACAGCCTGCTTCCCAAGGGCCAGATTCAATTAAAAACATCAGACACACGCAAACACACATTCATGTGTTTAACAACAAACAGACATTTCACACGGGTTTACACACACAAAGGGTTTCAAATCTCTCATGAGACCCATGAATGCCCACAACACAAGAAAAACATTTCAGACACACACACACACACACACACTGCCCAAACTGCAGACATGCACATGAGTGGCACTGAAGATCGGGATGAACCGCCAATCAGACACACGCCTCAACAGTTGTTCTTTTCATCTGTTTCTCAAGACATAATCAAATGTGCTACTAAACAAACAGAAATTCTTGTCAAAGGCCAATCCATAACAATGGCAGATCATCATTTTTTAGTCTTGGACTTTCCACTATAATTATTACAATATTATTTCTTAAGTTAAGTTGCTGCCTTAAATTTTTAAGAATAATCAACTTGGTTGTACAAGTCATTTCAACTTAAAGTATATTAAATGACTAAATAAATAAAAAACTAATTGAATCTCATATAACTTGCTTAAATTATTTTGATGAGTTACAGTATATGTAAAACATAAATTGCCATGGCTTACTGATCATATCATTTGTATAGCTGTCATTGCAAATTTTCCTATATCTGATGATAAAATTGTGATAAAATTGTATATTAAATTAAATATTATTAATTCAAATGTATCAATTATTAACATAAAATTTTAATTTATTCAAATGTATTATTTACATATATTTAAATGTAAATAATGAATGTAAATTTAATATAAAGTTAGCAATTAAAATGTATTTAAAAAAATCTAGAGAATATTTTAGCAAGGCATGTAAAAAAATAAAAGTGTGAAAATGATGTATGTGGTAATAATAAAATGTAATATTAGGGCTAAATGAAATAATATTCATTTAAATACATTAATATTTACAAACATTTAAATATTAAATTATGAATGTAAAATGTATAAATGTAAAGTTATCCATTTAAATGAATGTAAAAAAAAATTGGGGACCATACATTTTAAATGTATTAAAATGTATAGTTTACTAATATTAAAATTTTAAATAATGTAAATGTATAAAAGTAAAGTTATCCATTTAAATTAATTAAACAATATAAAAAGGAAAGCAGAAAAAAAGAGAGCTTTTCTCTCTATAATACCTCATCATAACCAGAGAAACTGCAGCTCTTGGGCATTTCTTAATCTAATGAAATCTAATGGAAATATAATCAATGTCAGGGTTTTATGGCCAAATCTAATGTACTCAAAGCCTAAAATCAAGTGGCTGCTCAGATGAGCAAAGATGTGGCCTGGGGACCTGAGCAGTTCTCTGTTAAGTTCTCTTATGAGCAGTCTTACTGCAAGTGATGCGCTGCTTTGGATGCCAAAATAACATTATGATGCAAATCATTTAAGGGGAGTTGAAAAAAAATGCCCTCAAGAATCTCATTCTTTAACGTGAAAGATGCAGGTAAACGCAACCAGAAATGCAAAGCAGCACCAAAAAATATAGAAATTACAATAAACAAATAATTATTACAAACTCCAATAACATTATTATCAGTAAAGGCTTCCTGAAAAAATGTCAGTGTATGAAAATATATCTATGTATATGCATAAATTATAAATAATTTAATTATATAAATTATATAAGCAAGCAGGAAATATAGCTTGCGATATTAAAATCCACAAACCTCTTGAAATAACTATAGCATACTGACCAATCACAGGACAAAATGTTAAATAGTAAATATAAATGTATACATAAAGATGGAGCAGAGTTATTCTAACCAGGAAATTGGAAAACCCGGAGTGGCGCTGGAGTGGATTGATTACAGAAGGTTTATTCCTTTGGCTCCACTCATACATACTGGAGCAAAATCACTATATCCTCCTGGGACCCGAACAAAAAAAAAAATAACATTTTTGAAAAATTATATTTTATTCATATGTTATGATATGTCCTCTGTAGTTGACACCAGGACTGAATTGTTTAAAAAATAAAATGACATGAAATTGCATGTATAGGCAAAAACAATGGGATTGATTTTAAATTCACCAATCAATTTTTAGGTTTCAGGGTTTTTTTTTTAAACAAACTTTATTTAAAGATGATTGTGAACTATGTTATGAAAGATATAATGAAATGCATTCATATACCATTTTACTTTATGAAACATGTGGGTAAAATGACAATACTTGGATTTTCCCATTCAATACAATGTATTTATTCACTGCATCTGATTTGCATATTAATGTGTTCTTGGTGCAACATGTAAGGAAAAAAGAAGTGTAATAATGGGAGGAAAAATTGGCAACATTTTCATAATAATATCTAATATTTCATAGGAATATTGATATGTAATTTCTTTCCCTATTCACTTGTTATGTCTCCAAAATGCCTGATAAACATGATTTAAATCCTGGTGTCCACTACAGTGGTCATTTATGAAATCAATGCCCTGTTTTGTAACAGAAAGTCATATTTTGATTAGAAACCCCATAACATTTTCCTGAGACGTTGATTTATAACAAACAATTTGAAAATGAATCAGATTTAAATTAGAATTAAAAAATATTATCATATTTCCATAAGAGTGCTCAACATTAATGTCAGCCGTTTTTAAAGACCAAGAAGAAGTTGTTGTCCTGGTGAAACCTCCAAACATTTGGTATCCCTGGAAAGCCCCGAATGTGCTCTTTAACCCTTGATCAGCCCTTGAGGTCCAGCTGACCCCACTGGACTTTTCCTCCATTTTTAAAAAGTGTTCCCTTCATCTCAGGGCAATGAGACTCTGTGACTTTTCCTAAATAAATAATCTAAACATGCACAAAAAAATCTGGGCTTGATTTGGTTGTTCTAAAGGTGTGTAAAAAAAATTACCGTTTAAGTCCCTTGGGGTCAGATTGAAAATGAATGGGAAAGTGTAAAAAAAAAAATCTCACATTTTTGTCAAAAAAAATCAACTAAATCCAGTATAAATCTGAAAATGTCTACATTTATATCAAGGTCTGGTCCTAGAGCATAAACACAAAGTAGAACGAACTTTCTATCTCATACACACACAAGTACGTACACACACACACACACACACACACACACACACACACACAAACACACACGTGTGTGACTGCAACAGAGAGTATTTTTATTGAAATTGGCAAATAAAATCAACAAAACTGGCATAAATCTGAAAAATTTTCATACATAAATTAAGGATTAATACTAGAGCACAAATGCAATATGGAACAAGCATGTTCACATACACACACACACACAAACACAGGTGTCTGGGGCATTTTTTAGATTTTGGCAATGAATGGGAAAATGTAAAAAATGCTTTTTTTTCACATTGTTTGTCAAAAAAAAAATCAACAAAACCCAGTATAAATCTGAAAATTTCTACATTTATATAAAGATCTGGTCCTAGAGCATAAACACAAAGTGGAACGAACTTTCTGTCTCATACACACACACGCACACACACACAAACACACACGTGTGTGACTGCAACAGAGAGCGTTTTTATAGTTTTGTTAACTGGCATAAATCGGAAAAAATTCCATACATAAATGAAGGACAAATACTAGAGAAATCCCTATGGACCTCTAGTGGATAATGTGGTCATTGCACTCTCTCTCTATAACTATAATTCCTGAAGTTTTTCCACAAACCTACAGATGGCAGTATTCTATCCCTAACACATAGAGCAATGTCCAAAAACTATTTATATTTAATTAAGATCATCATTCAAGTGATTTTTTTCATGAAAAAAATATTTTTAATGAGCCAATTTATGACATAGTTAAGTATGTGTGCAGTAAATAGGTAAAAAACTACCAAATACCCACAAAAACACAGCATAAATGTATAGTTGAGAAGTAAATAAAAAACATGGTATATAGTTGTGGCGGAGGAGGCGTGGTTTTGCAAAGTTTGTAGCGGGAGAGAGAGAGCGCGGAGTCGAGCGGTAAGTAGGTCAAGTGCAGATGATTAACACCTGTGTCTCGTTGCAGTAATTGGCGTGGAGAGACCGCATTTAAGCCACTGCTGAGAGAGAGAGAGTAGAGAGAGACCGGGACCGGGACCGGGACCGGGACCGGGACCGGGACTGGGACTGGGACTGGGACTGCCTGACACTGCTGTGCTGCCAAGAGAGAGAAAGAAACTGAATCCGACTGAAACGATCATTCCTGTTGAGTTTGCTGCCTTTAAACGCCCTCGTGCGTCTTTATGTTTGAGAGTATTGTGTACAATAAAGAACGCAGTCCCAGTCACGCCGATCCCGTCTTCTTCCTTCCCACACCTACACGAGCCAACACTACAATAGTTTTCCATGTAAAAAAATTATATTTCCTTATGCAATTCCTCTGTAAAAGTTTGGGGTCTATCTGACCCCAAGGGACTCAAACGTATACTTGAGGGACGATTAAGGGAGGACATCCAGAAATTCACTAAAATATAATGTCCACTACAGTGGACAAAAGTCTCTTGGGTCCCAGGAGGATATCACACACTGAGAAATGCTACTTCTCACTTATTCCCACCTATACCTCTCTTTTAGGCATGAAAGGAGCAGGAGCAGGTAATGACATGGAAAACAAGAAGAAGAGAGGAAAAGAGAGCTGAAATGCATTTGCTGTATAATGGTTAGGGCCTGGGGGGGGGGGGGCAGATATCGAGTTTTGCAACAGAAGACTACCTATTAACCCCTGGTTACCTATTAACCCCAACACACACACACTAGCGAAGACAACATCAGATAAGTTTAACATGACAGCACTAGTCAAGTTAGCTAGCTTTTCTATATTATTTGGAACAGGTCATTTAAAGTTGGCATGAAGAAGAAGTTGTGATAGGCTTTTCTGTTTTTTCAGGTAGGTCTAACGGTCTAGCGTAAAAGTAATCAAATGTAAAATAACATTGCATATTTAAATTTATAAATTAAAGATTAATCCTTATTAAAGTTAGAAACGCTAGAATCAAGAGCAAGAGCAGTGAGTAATTTCCTCGTCTTTTGTTGTTTGATTAACATTAAAAACACAGACAGCAATATTAGGCTATAAGACATAATGCATGGTTCCAAAATACTGATTGGCTACTGTACACGTGTCTTTCTCGGCTATATTAGTTCACTTAAGGCATAACAGACTATGTCTGCTAGGATACTCATCAAGACGGGTATGTTGGCATCATTTTTGTGTGAATTTGTTCATTCAAGCACAAGACATTCAAGGTTTCAGATGAGTGCTCACACAAATCTTCTCACAAGGCGGGCGATTTCTCATTCGAGTCTTGCTCTTGAATGTTTAAATTGACAAGGCTTAAATGAGTTTAGTTTAACTTTAAACAGATATTAACCAAGCGGCAACCTCCCACGGTTTCTCTTGAAGCCAACACGGAAGTGACTTAAAGGGGACATATCATGCCTCTTTTTGCAAGATGTAAAATAAGGCCCAATCCCAATTCTATTTTATAACCCTTCCCTTCCCCTACACCTACCCGTTCCCCTTGCCCCTTGAAACAAAGTGGCAAGGCATAGGGGTGAAAATATTCCCCTAAGAAATGGGACACCACTACTATACCATTACACGTCATCACACTTCATCATACCCCGTTTCTTTTATTGGTGTCCTGTGACATTTATCCAGTATGAACAGAAATGAAGTGCGTAGGCTATATCTAACAGAAATCAGGCACGAGCACGTTTAACAAATGACTCACTCCCACCAGAGTTTTGCGCTGTATTTGGACTTAATAAAACGGCGCTCGTTTTCAGTTCAAAACAGGGTGGCCATTTCCATAACACCAAAAAGGAGGACACTTTGCAGCATTTAGTGAGGCAAGAATAATTGCATAGGACTCTGGTGTACTACAATACAATTTTGTCCATCATATCGATGGTACCATGATACAGTGATTATGAAATAGCCTACTCTATTCATTGCCAGACAAATTTGATCTACGATATATCTTGATGTAGACCTATGTGTAACAGAAGAGGCAAAAAAAGTGTTTGTTCACAGTATTTGTATTTATTCAAGACATTGTGATGCCTGTTTCAAAAACTGGCCACTAAGAGGAACCTGTCTTGCAAAGTGCACAGTGCCTGAAAACATAACATTTCTGGACTTCTTGAAATAAAAGAAATACATAAATAAACAAATAATAGGGACACAGTGTGCAAAATACATGAAAAGCATTTCTACTGCTTTTTGATATAAATTTGTGCTCTTTTGTCCATTCTGGATTAAATGCGACGTTTCGGCATGTTAACGTTATGATATGACGTAGCCAGCACGTAGACGTGGAGGCTTGTTTACGCTTTTAACCAGTGATATATCAGATATTTATTTGACACCGCTTTCAGCCAATCATTTGTCTGACCAGAGATCTTACGGCATTAGACGATATGCTGCTGCGTCCCAATAAAGATTCTAGCGGGGGGTTTTAGGCAGATTCAGCGCAACTCCAAAAAGGAGAACAAATGAGTGTCAGGCTTAAGGCTGCGCCGGATGCCGGACAGGGGGCTTACAATCCGGACTGTCCGGCCAAAAACCGGACATATGGCCACCCTAGTTCAAAAACATATGAGCCTTTAGGCCTGTTCACACCGGGACGATTTCCATGCGTGTTTATCGCAGACGTTTAACGCCTCGTGACTAAACAAAGGGCACCAATGTGAGTGTGCACACCGACGCGCAAAAATGGCAGACGTAAAAGCGGCATTTAAAAAAAAAAAGCCTTTGGTTAATTTTTTTTGATTTGACGCATTAAAAAACTGGCCGACCAATGAGATCAGCGCTTTTGTTCACGTGCCTGGAGCTGCTGAAGTTAAACAGTAAAACAAGTATTCTTAAAATGCATTCTAAAAATCAGAATAATTTTTAATAAATAATTATTCACAGTATTTTGAAGTGCCCACGATAACAATAGCGTGCATGGTCATTATTGTGATATATCGTATTACCGTATACCGGCACATGTCTAGCAGTGGCGGCTGGTCAATAGAGGGCACTGGGACGCCGCTCCCATCAAAATTCCAGAAATATACATGTATACAAAAATGAAATAAAAATAAAATAATTTACTCATACGATGTGCCGGCTGTTAGTAAGAACCTCAGCATTTAATAAAAACTGGCTTTGATCGGTTAACTATTTTATATGTTCTTCAAATATGTTTCATGCGGTTTCATGTGCGAGGGATGCCGGACAAATGGATGTCTATCTGAGTACAAAAATCTACGGGTAGCATGTGACCTGAAGTTGGTCTCTAATTGGTTTCTTAAAGATCCTCCTCCGGACGCAGGTCGCTGCGTCCCTGGCGAATCAAAATTGGATGCGTGTTATTTTATCCAATCTGATTGGTTCTCGTCACCTGTTTAAAATTGTTTTTTTTTAAATTACAAGTGGCTCAAAACAAGGCTGCAAGACTGGTTCTTGGTTGTTCTTCGAGAACTAGTGTTGCAGTGATGCATGAACGTCTTGATTGGCTGATGGTCAAGGATAGACTATCTGTTAATATGTTAGTATACCTTCATAGAATTATTAATACTCGGAATCCAAATTTTTTTTTATGATAATATAATTTACTATTCGGATATGCATTCACATTACACAAGAGGGGTGAATAGTCGTCAGATTTCTTTACCCCTACCTAAATCTGACTCTATGAAGAGGACCATTTTTTATAGGTCAATTGTGTTTTGGAACAATCTTCCAGTTGGGGTTCGTGAAATCAAGGGAAGAATTGGTTTTAAAAAAAGACTAAGACTGTATTTGGTTTCAATATCATAATATTGTCTGGCTTGGTTGAGTGAGGTTGTATTATGTGCTATGTTGTTTTTCATTATTTTATTTTACATATGATATATTTGGAGTAATTGTGATTGTAATTATTGGATTTTGTATGTATTGTTTGGACCCCAGGAAGACTAGCTGTCGTCTTGGCGTCAGCTAATGGGGATCCTTTTAATTAAACAAATAAACCTGTCATTCAACTTTCCGTTCTTGGCAACGAAAGTGCGTGAGCGACACGGTCACTCTGACTCCGCCAAAACATTATTAGGATGATCACTTTCGTAGAGATGTGATCTCCCCCCAAAAAATAATCATCACCAGTCGCCACTGATGTCTAGATGTAAATATTGACTGCGTTATGAAGAATGACCAGATATATATATATATATATATAATCTGTTAATTATATAAATATAATGTTTTTGTTTTTTGTTTTTTACTATTATTAATATGTTCACATCACTCAGATTCAGCTACGGAGAAACTGGCAGCCAGGCGACACACAAGTGATCGATCCCGAGTGGCAACATACACACATTCTAGCAGCACGGTTGTCGGTGGAGGGAAACTCCTCATACCCCTTTGTTCGAAGTGTGGTCCTGAAAAATCTTTGTTTGAAGGGCTATCTGGCCCTTCCCCTTACCCCTACCACTCCAGCCAAAAGAGAATCGAGACACCCCTACCCCTTCACGTGAACGCGCAAAACGAAGGGGCAGGGGAAAGGGAAGTGCTAAATGGGATTAGGCCTATGTCTCTGATGTCCCCAGAGTGTTTATATGAAGTTTAAGCTCAAAATACTCCATAGATCATGTTTTATAGCCTGTTCAATTTGCCACTTTTTGAGAAAAAACACACAGTTTTTGTGTATGTAGGAAGATCGCTCGTGCAAAAACAACCAGGGGTGCAAACTCATCAGGGGTGAAAAAAGGTGACAAAAACAAAAGAAAAAGTGGTTCAGGTCTATACGGCTAATTTTGCCCTTCATGACAACTGTACAGGGGGTGACTTTTTTTATAACGCATCCGTTTAAATAATACTGAGCCTTAAAGTTCTGCATAATTAAGGGCGTGGCCACTTGAGTGACAGGTGGATTGCCACTATGGTCGAGCTAGGCGGGTGTGTTTTCAGCAACCAGTCACCTCTGCTCCAGCCATGTCCCGCCTCTTTGCCCATTTTCAGTCATCCGGGAGTGATAAAATGGACAAGATGGAAATGGCCCACTTTAGGTTTCAAAAATACTCTTCAGAAACCTAAGGGTGACGTCACAGCACTACATCCATATTTTTTTTACAGTAAGGTCTCACCTGCACTCACACACTATTAATACCTGGGAGAGAGCGGTGTAAATGACTGGCCGTGTTCCAGCATAAGGCACTCGCATTGAACAAAACTTACAAAGAGTGACTGTTTTGTCCACGTTTTTTTGATGACTGCTGTTGTAATGTATTATTGGGGAGCCAGCATGTGTACACATCGACAGAAAAATACATTAGCGGAACTGTCTGTTCCACACGTTATTTTCAACAAACCATATTATAGATGCGTCATCATCAGATTTAAGATGAACCGCGGTGCAAGTGCGTGCCGAACCGTGGGTGCAGAACGGTACAGTTCGATTTGTTACAGAGAACCGGTACACCCCAATTGGATAGTTATGGTTTGCTATTGGTCAATCTCATGTGAATGACAGGTTGTCCGCCTACGCTAAAGTAAACACATCATCAGGGTATTCCAGAAAGCAGGTTATGTGACATACCAGGGTATGTTTAAGAATAAGTAAGCGGATAACCTCAACTTTCGGTTCCAAAAACGGAGGTAACTTTCAGGATATGCAAGTAACCATGGCAACTCACTCTCTGAACAAAACCTGTGTTAAATGTTAATTCAATTGAAATATATTTATTATTGTGTATATATATATATATATATACACACACTCACCTAAAGGATTATTAGGAACACCATACTAATACTGTGTTTGACCCCCTTTCGCCTTCAGAACTGCCTTAATTCTACGTGGCATTGATTCAACAAGGTGCTGAAAGCATTCTTTAGAAATGTTGGCCCGTATTGATAGGATAGCATCTTGCAGTTGATGGAGATTTGTGGGATGCACATCCAGGGCACGAAGCTCCCGTTCCACCACATCCCAAAGATGCTCTATTGGGTTGAGATCTGGTGACTGTGGGGGCCATTTTAGTACAGTGAACTCATTGTCATGTTCAAGAAACCAATTTGAAATGATTCGAGCTTTGTGCCATGGTGCATTATCCTGCTGGAAGTAGCCATCTGAGGATGGGTACATGGTGGTCATAAAGGGATGGACATGCTCAGAAACAATGCTCAGGTAGGTTGTGGCATTTAAACAATGACCAATTGGCACTAAGGGGCCTAAAGTGTGCCAAGAAATCATCCCCCACACCATTACACCACCACCACCAGCCTGCACAATGTAACAAGGCATGATGGATCCATGTTCTCATTCTGTTTACGCCAAATTCTGACTCTACCATCTGAATGTCTCAACAGAAATGAGACTCATCAGACCAGGCAACATTTTTCCAGTCTTCAACTGTCCAATTTTGGTGAGCTTGTGCAAATTGTAGCCTCTTTTTCCTATTTGTAGTGGAGATGAGTGGTACCCGGTGGGGTCTTCTGCTGTTGTAGCCCATCCGCCTCAAGGTTGTGCGTGTTGTGGCTTCACAAATGCTTTGCTGCATACCTCGGTTGTAACGAGTGGTTATTTCAGTCAAAGTTGCTCTTCTATCAGCTTGAATCAGTCGGCCCATTCTCCTCTGACCTCTAGCATCAACAAGGCATTTTCGCCCACAGGACTGCCGCATACTGGATGTTTTTCCCTTTTCACACCATTCTTTGTAAATCCTAGAAATGGTTGTGCGTGAAAATCCCAGTAACTGAGCAGATTGTGAAATACTCAGACCGGCCCGTCTGGCACCAACAACTATGCCACGCTCAAAATTGCTTAAATCACCTTTCTTTCCCATTCTGACATTCAGTTTGGAGTTCAGGAGATTGTCTTAACCAGGACCACACCCCTAAATGCATTGAAGCAACTGCCATGTGATTGGTTGATTAGATAATTGCATTAATGAGAAATTGAACAGATGTTCCTAATAATCCTTTAGGTGAGTGTATATATGTGTATATATATATATATATATATATATATATATTAGTGCTGGGAATTGAAAACATATATGTTTTCTGTAATTAACTGCGATTAATCACAAGTTTTTAATATTTTTGGAGTTTGTAATATTTTGATATTGTATTAATTTCAGTTCCTCTCCAAATTAATGTAGAAACAATTTAAAGACAGCATATTTTAAATATTTGTTGTAATGGCATCTTTTTATGAATGAAGGCCAGTATAACTGATAATGTCTCTATGAATCAGTGACATTACATTACAGTATATCTGAAAGCTCCCAATTTCAACATTTATTAGGCTTTTAAAAAAACAACTTTTAATTTAAGTGAACTTCAAACAATCTTTACATAAACCCATTATACAGTTTTTGCCGATTGCTTACACACGTTTTGCTAAATTTGGCTCATTGTGTCAATTCTACACACAAGCAAATAAGACACAACACTGGGAAATAAACCATTCACATCTATGTCAAATTGAAACTCTGCTATCAAAACCTAACAATCCTTCGTCAAAATGTCACTCTGATGACAAAATGATATCCACTTGCATCATATGAATACACTTTCAGATTAGCAGAAACACACTAGTCTACTTTAAATAAAAAACTCAATCTTTTGTTTTCAGTGTTTTTATTCAGTTCCACAGAGGGCATGTTTTCACAACCAAAAAATGAAATACTGTTTTCAAAATCATTGCATTAAGTATATTTTAGTTAAATAAAAAAAAACAATACACTACTGTAAAAACAAAAACACAATTGTGCGCAAGTGGGCTTATGGATCCTGCCGTCTGTTGGGGTCTGGCCACAGGATCTCATCAACATCACAAGCAATGTCTTCTTTCGCTAAGCATCGGGGAAAATATCCCCTTGTGTGCTGAATCCATCCCTGGATTGACCTCACATCAATGCCTGTTCCATTGCCTGCAGAAGAGGCATACGGGCATGTGGTTGGCGGTCATATACACGCCATCTCCAAGCGGAAAAAAATTCCTCTATAGGATTTAGAAATGGCGAGTAAGGGGGCAAGTACAGAACTTCAAACTGATCATGGTTGGTGAACCAGTTCTGGACCAGAGCAGCCCGATGGAAACTAACATTATCCCAGACAATAACAAACCTGGGCTGCTCTGGTCCATCCTGTACAACTGCATCATGAAGTGTATCTAGAAATGTGATTATGTGTTGCGCATTATAGGGACCCAGTTTGGCATGATGGTGCAGTAACCCTCGAAGACTTATGGCAGCACACAGTGTGATGTTTCCCCCGCGCTGCCCCGGGACGTGCAAAATTGCCCTTTGGCCAATTATATTACGTCCCCGTCGTCTGTTTTTGCTAAGGTTGAATCCAGCCTCGTCAATGTAAATACATTCATGCGGCTGTGCAGCTCCATCCATGTCCAAGATTCTCTGTAAAAAAAGAAAAAAATACATATTGTGGATGGCTTTACTCAAAGCACACACATACACTACACAGAACCGACCCATCCCACCACACAGGTACCCGTGTAGCTTTCTGAATGTATCTATATGGTACTAATCCAGTGGTACATATTCATCTGTTACTGGACTGCACCCATTCTTTATTGTAAATGTAAAGGACTGAAACACTTACCTGTACATATTCATGTCGAAGTTCTTTGACCCTGACACTGTTCCTCTCAAATGGGACTCTGTACAGTTGCTTCATGGTAATGTTGTGCTTTACCAAGATCCGTCTGATAGTTGTGATGCTTACTCGATTTATGTTGTTGTATACTTGCCTATCTGCAAGTATTTGTTGCTGTAGCTGGTGGAGACGGATTGCATTGTTTGCTTTGACTAGGTTCACTATGGCAAGTTCCTGCTGTTGGGTGAACAGGCGTTGGCGTCCACCCCCAGTAGGTCTTCTAGCCATTCTGTAGAAAAATGCAACCACAAATTGTTCTCGTCTGCTTCTTTTTTACAGTACTGTGTATACTGAACTTTACTGTATTTACCATACACAGTACTGAAACATCTCAACACGTTACTGTATCAAGGTATGTTTCACAAAACTACCACTTTTGTTGAAAAAGGAACATTAGCCACCCTGGAATACAATACATGTGATACAGTAATGTGATATGGTACAGTACTGTAAATACTCTATACAGTCTGAGTAGAGTAGAGAGTTGAAGACATACCTGTTTTCCAGCCGGAATGTCCTTATTATGGATGCAACTGTGAAGCGGCTTAGATTAGGATGGACTCTCTGCCCAGCTTCCCTCATAGTCAAGCCATGGTTTATGACATGGTCCACCAAAGTTGCCCTTATGTCATCCGAAATAATGGTCCTTGCGTGGCCTCTTTGACCACGTCCTCCTCTCTCTCTCTGTCCTCCTCTTCCTCTTCCTCTTCCTCTTCCTCTTCCTCTTCCTCTTCCTCTTCCTCTAGCTCTCCCTGCCTCCATGCTTGCAAAGTTCTCAAAATGGCTTAACTGGGGCCTTTTTGTAGCTGGCTGATTGGTGTTCAGTTTAGTAAGTAAGTGTTTTCAGGTGTGTGTCTATGCCTTTTCAATTAACCAATGTGTGTTGTATTTTGAATTGATGTGTTTTCCCAATGGTACCCTGAGATTTCATTTTTGAACTAAGTGTCTTATGTATGAAATAGTGTGTAGTGTCTAGGAGCAAGTGTGTTGCAGAAAGGTGCAAGTGTGTTACAGAATTGCAACTAAAGTGCAAAGCAGCGCTTTTGTTTAAGGTATGGTTACACTTTGTTTAAGGTATAGTAAAAACAACTTCAAGTTATGTTACTTTTGTTTAAGCATGTGTCTATAGTGTTCAAGCAACAGGCAAAAACTGTTTTATTTACCTGTGGCCTTCCCTGTTAGACATACAGAAATGTAATAGTTATCAAACACCTTTCTTAACTGCATAAATAATAAATGAAATATAGATTAATCATCATTAAAGCTAAAAAAAATTCTGTTTCACGTTGTTCTTTGATGAACATTAATGACAGACATCATCATGCTGCTGTCACTTTAAGATCGGCCGCTGCCGAACATGACGCGGATCTGAAGAGCTGTCACGTGCATCTAATTTTCTCACATCTAATTTAAGACTCCTAATATGAGAATACTCAACAAAACTGTTCTACTGCCAGTAGAACATTGCCCAAAGCATCACACTGCCTCTGCCGGCTTGCCTTCTTCCCATAGTGCATCCTGGTGCCATGTGTTCCCCAGGTAAGCGAAGCACATGCACCCAGCCATCCACGTGATGTTAAAGAAAATGTGATTCATCAGACCAGGCCACCTTCTTCCATTGCTCCGTGGACCAGTTCTGATGCTCACGTGCCCCTTTTGATCTTTTATTTAAAAATGTGCAAAAATCGAACATTTCATTGAAGTAAAAGAATTGAAAGTGGGGGGTAAATCACATTATGAAATAAATGCTTTTCTCCAAAACACATTGGCCATAATTATTGGCAGCCCTAAAAAATGTTATGAGTAAAATATCTCTCAAGTATATTCCCATTAATATTTAATTTTCTTAGCACACCAGGGTGACTATGAGCATGAAATTGTCCAGCTATGACTTCTTGTTTCACAGGAGTAGGCCTATAAATATGAGGAAACAGAAAGGCCAAATTAATTTAATCATTCATCAGAGTAAAACCAAAGAATATAGTTCTGATGTGCAGCAAAAGATTGTTGAGCTTCACAAAATAGAAAGTGGCTGTAAGAATATATTTAAAGCATTGAAAATCCCCATTTCCACCATCAAGGCATTGATTAAGAAGTTCCAATCAACTAAAGTTACGAATCTGCCTGGAAGAGGACGTGTGTCTATATTCTAATGCACGGTGGGGAGGAGAGTTTGAGTGGACAAAGACTCTCCAAGGATCACAGATGGAGAATTGCAGAGATTAGTTGAGTCTTGGGGTCTGAAAGCCTTAAAAAAAATCAAAACAACACCTATAAATCACCACAAGTTGTTTGGGAGGGTTTCAAGTAAAATCGTCCTCAGTGAATATGCTGGAGTTTGTTTTTGGATGAGTGAGGACCTCACTCATCCAAAAACAAACTCCAGCATATTCAGTTGTCAGACACGACTGGAACTTCAAAAGGGACCTGGTTCTGTGGTCAGATGAAACAAAAAAAAAAGAGCTTTTTGGCAGAAAACAGTTGGCTGCTTCATCTTCATCTTCATCACAAAATGCTCTGATCAAACACATACAGTAACCCTCCAATGTGATCCAGGACGTTTGTTTCTGATGCTGGGATCCTTCTGAAGTCTATATAAAGTTAGAGAAGTAAACGAGCTGTTTAAACTGGACGTGTCAAAGCGAACATTCTTTCACTCTTCCATTTGTTGTTAACAAACTCAAGTGCGCGGAATATGTCAGAAACTCAACACGCTCAACACGTTTCCTGTATCTAGTGTAGACAGCATCAGTGATTATAATGGGTTATATTTTATTTTGACACGGCGTGACACTCACATCCGCAGTGTATGCAAATGTCGTTAAGTGATTGCCAGTGGGCGGGGCCTATGGTGCATTGATGTTTAACTATCCGTCGATGTCATGCTCTGGTCTTATGCAAATGCATTTGACCATGTGACCTCACAGATGTGGCAATATCAAAACAAGCCATTTAGAGCTGGAGGACAATTTGAGCCTGCTAATTGCAGGATGTTTGCAGTATTTAGTACAAAGACCTTATGTCAAAAATCAAGGCAAATTTGATTTCTTTTTTCATGACCGTATTAAAACAACATCTTAATGGTATAAAGGAAAAGATAATCTTAGTAAAGCTTGGGTAGTGGGTTTTTGACTGTTAGGCTCTGGCATCATGCCATGTCTGTGTGCTTCTCATACTGAACTACAGCACTGAAGGGCCAAGAGCCATAAAGTTATAATTAAACTGCCCTGGGGCACATTTTGTGCAGTGTTATGAACCAAAAGCAATGACAATAGTGTCCCTACACCAGCCTAAAATAACTGTCTTACCTTCTGCATACCTGTCTGTCTTCTTTACTGTTTTTCTTAACAATAAAATGAAATAAAAAAAATTGTCATGGGTTATTTTATAAGTATAAAGGTGTAAAAAGTGTATAAATAAAAAAAGGGAAGAGGTGGGGGTAGCCTCAAGTAAAGGCTAACCGGATTTTTTTGGGAATGGGACACTGATTATAAACAAAAAATCTGGCATGAAAGCGTTTACTCGCAGTAAATCAAGAAGATTATGGACTTTCTCAATTTTTGTACTAGTTAGTTAGGTCTCACTGGCATTCTATCCTTACCATGACACCCTCTGAGAAGACTTAACTGCCGAAGTGTATTAGTGAGAACATAAATTATGCTTTTTATTTTACCTTTATTTTACCCAGTCCCATTGAGACGTATGTGTGATGTATGTATATGTTGACCAACGCATAGCTGTCAACAGAACTCAACTGCACACATGCTGGAAGAAGTAGAAGATGAAAATGAGTGTAAACGATCTTTGCCAGTGTTGTAAAAAGAATTAACATGATCATCATTTTTGATAGGAATAGTAAAGGTTAATGCATATACGAACAAGTTCCCCATTTAGTAAACAAATTCAACCCAAGCGCTCTTTGGTGACGTGGATGATTACGTTACTGTTGATCATCTGTCCATCATTGTATAAAGCCCGCCCTGACAATTTGATTGGTCCAAACAGCTCTGGTTCGAGCATAGTTGCTCTTAAACGGATCAAGTCCTGACCGAACTTCCCGACCTCAAATGTTGTGGGCGGGGCTAATTTCGGCTGGCATCCAGGCTAGGTCAAGGTAGCAGCCATACTACCTTGTAAAGCCAATAAAAACACAACATGTACAACACGTAGTGAAACATCAAAGCATTTTACAAAAACAATTCATGATCTCTCCCCGAGTTGAAAATCTTAAATTTTGTATCAGTATCTGAGGTGTTTGAAGACTATTTGCCACACAATCTACATTGTAAAGAATTGCTGTTAAAAAAACGGCAAGACTGGAATAAAAACAATGACAACAGTGTCAAAAATAACTGGCTTAACCTCTCTATACCTGCCTGTCTTCTTTACTTTTTTTCTTTACAATAAAATAAAATGTTTGAGAAAATGGCCTACAGCAATATAGGCCTACCATCAATTAACAGCACTCAAAGTCGACACTGAAAGGCTGTGTTCCAAATCACACCCTCTACCCTCATTCACTATTCCCTACATTAGTTTACTTATATAGTCCACTTGACATGAGTGAATGAAAAGAAGTCAGTGAATTCAGACACTGATGAACACCTGCTGTTAACAAGCAGGCCCAATAAAGGAAAGAGAAACAACAAGAACAGAAAAAAGATTAAATCACCTGACGTTAAAAGACATTAAGGGCCCTATTTTAACTATCTATGAGCACATGGTCTGATGCGCAAAAAGGATTGTACCTAGTCTCTTAATGAGTCATGGGTGTTTTTTGGGCGTAACTTGCAATAAACCGAGTCTCATCTGTGGGTGGAAAGATCATCACATTGCGCCGGGTGTATGATAGGGCCCTAAATCGCTCAAGATCTCAGCAGAGGATGATTAAACAACTCCACAAACAGCATTACCAGCTTCACTCATTACTAACCAGATTTACTTTTTTCTGTCATACGTCTACAGAAGTTCTTATTAAAAAGTAACAGAGGTTTAGATGTTGTTTTTCTTGTTTCATTTAACATTAACATTATAGTGATTAGTGTTTGCATTGTGCTCCTTGTTTTTTGAACGTTAGTTTTCTCTGGCTGCTGTAACTGTGTGTTTAAAATATATTTGTTATGGCACAAAAGCCATAAGAAAATGTGATCAGATGATGTTGGCTATTTATTAATGGTCACAATCATCATCTAATGGCCTGATTTACTGATTTCATTAAATATCTAATCTATAATTATATGGGTGATGTTTTATATTTTATATTTTGGTATCCCAGTGATTCTACAGCATGAGATCATCAGTGTTGTGACAACCAGATAAAATTAAGGATTTTGAAAACAGTTTGTGCTAATGAACATGAGCTTCTATATCAATCATATACACAGAGACATCAAAAATCGGCGTATGAATCTCAACAATGATGACAATCAAAAGTTTCATGTTGCAATGCATGCTGGGTACCAGCATAGTACAAAAATAGTTCATGACTCCCAGCATGTATTGCGGCATGAATAAATTATGCTTCTGAATTGCCTGGTTATTTTGTTTAATTCTTACTATATGCCTTTATTTGGCTGTTTTTGTGTTGACTTTTGGTAGAGTGGTTGCACAGACTAACGCATATTCTGACTAGTGTTTGGTAGCAAACTTTTGAAAACGGGTTTCAAAGTTCACGTTTTTGAAAATGACAAAAAATGTGAATCGCTGAAAACTGTGATGTCATGCACGTGTTTTACGTGTTTAGTCAATATAAGCTTTTTTTATTTCCACTCCATCAAGAACTACATTACCCTTTATCCTTTGCACGGACTCATCAGCACTCATTGTTTACACCTGTGTCTCATTTACTACATGACCTCTGCCTATATCTAGTCTGGTCACCCTGTCACCCTGTCACCCTGCAAAGTCTTGTATGTTGTTACATTGCATCTCTGAGTCCAGAGAGGACTCCAGCCCATGAGCTTGTGTTTTGACCTGTTGCCTGTACTTTGGATTACGTATCTGGATTGTCCCTCTAATAAAGCTGCATTTGGATCCTCAACCTTTTAAGTCTCGGAGCAGTTTGTAACAATAACATTTTGTCTCCATGAAAATTGAAAGGTTCCTTACATCAGACTCAAGGATGATATTTGTTTTCGAAGCCTTTGTGTTCAAAGGTTTTGATATTTTCCTAAAGGAATTGCAAAAAGGACATATCAGAAGGGAACATTCTAAAATTGGGATTACAGGGACTGTTTCTGGCGTTGTAGAGATGAAATTTACCCAAAGTAATAATATTAATAATAATAATAATATCCTTAAATGAAAATCGGAAAATATACCCTGATACACACCCTGACGAAGGCATGTAAAGCCATAGGGGTGGAGGGATGGAGTGCAGTCTGCCCACAAGTCCGTGGCAGAAGTGGTGTGACGACTGACCAAGGGGGAGCCGGCAAGATGAGGGAGTCCGGTGGAACTGCAAGTCCGAGGGTCTCTGGTGGAGCCAAAGGTGGGAGGAGCCAAGATGGAGCTGACAGGTCAACAGGCTGAGATGGAGAGTTCAAGGCCAGAGCCGCAGGGTCCTCAGGCAGAGACACTGCTGGTGGTGTGGCTCGACGTCATAGCAGGGCTTCCACAGAGACGGCACAGGGCTGTAGACACCCGGTAGCGGCGGGGCTGAATGACTGGCTGAGCTTTGAGGTGATGGCGGCAAAATAAATCTTGACAGACTTTTGGTAGATATAGAACAGTCCATGTAGGTCGATGAAAATAATTTCATGGTGCTGTCTAGTAACAACGATGAAGAAGGTACCGGGTGGTATATAGGTGAGATGGTGGTCCAGTGGGTTAAACCACTGAACTGATACACAGAAGGTTGCTGGTTCGATCCCAGCGGTCACCACCAGTGTGTCCTTGAGCAAGGCACTTTACTCCATGTTGCTCCAGGGGGATTGTCCCTGTAATAAGGTCCCTGTAAGTCGCTTTGGATAAAAGTGTCTGCCAAATGCATAAATGTAAATATAGGGTGGGAGTCGCTAGCTCCTCACTTAAGTTTATCAGCCAGTCTTCATTGTCCTTCTTCACTACTCCCTCATCCGCTGATGTCGTGGGCTCACACCCCTAGTCAGACTCACGATGGAGCTCCATTTCCGGGGCAAGGGTCAGCTCTGTGTTCTTCTCCTCTGGCTCTGACTGACACGACGTGGCAGTTGGTAGCTCTCCATCTGCGGGGGGCTCCCACTTCTCTCCAGTCCAATCCTGTGGTGTCTGAGAGGTCGATAGGGTGGTTGAAGGTTGCCCCGATCCGGAACAAGGTCTTCACGGTCTCGTCTTTGAGGGAGCTGGTGATGAGAAGTTTGGAACCACCAGGACTCTTCCTAGAGCTTACTGCACGGCCAAACTGAGCAATCAGGGGAAAAGGGCCTTAGTCAGGGAGGTGACCAAGAACCCAATGGTAACTCTAACAGAGCTCCAGCGTTTCTCTGTGGAGAGAGGAGAACCTTCCAGAAGAACAACCATCTCTGCAGCACTCCACCAATCAGGCCTGTACGGTAGAGTGGCCATATCTGGAGGAAACCAGACACCGCTCATCACCTGGCCAATACCATCCCTACAGTGAAGCATGTTGGTGGCAGCATCATGCTGTGGGGATGTTTTTCAGCGGCAGGAACTGGGAGACTAGTCAGGATCGAGGGAAAGATGAATGCAGCAATTTACAAAGACATCCTTGATACAAACCTGCTCCAGAGAGCTCTGGACCTCAGACTGTAAATCAATTTACTGGAAACCCTGCTGCCAGTAGATTACTGTAAAAACATAACAGTCAGATTTACTAAACGAAAATTAGGCTAGCGAAAGTTAATAGAAAAAAATTATGTAAAGTCAGTAACTGATAAGGAGAGTAAATATAAAAAAAAAATTATTTTTTTTTATTTGTGCTGAAGAGAGAGCCTGTGCTTCAGTCAAGGATCAACAGAGAAACACTGATGCTGCATGTTGCTTTGTTTAAAGGCAGTTACTGTGTGTAACTGTAATTTGAATTATTTTACTATTACACATTAAGTGTTTGCAGTTTTATATTAAGAATTATTCCTTTTCAGTGGACTAAAATTAAATAAGTTCACAGTAATATCACCGTATAAATAATAGTTTTTAAACTCAAACTATTTGAAGCAATCGGTTTTGAGTTCTTATTACGGTAACGTACTGTAAATAAGGAGAGCTGTAAGTTAATGGTAGAGGGTTGTAAATTAACAGTACATTACTGACAACCACATGTGCCAGTAGATTACCATTATTTTACAGCAAAATTTTTACAGTGAACACATATTAACACATGCAAGCACATGTTCTTTTGTGTGTCTACATCTCTTTTGCGATTTAAATATAAGCATTGAAATGTACAATATTGTAGGTCTTATAGGCCTATATTATTTAATTCTGTAAAAAGCGTGTAATTATTATAAATGTAATCATATATACTGTATCTAATAAACACAGAAAAGCTGAATGAAAAATGCTTATTAAAGTCTTAATAAACAAAATTCTACTACAGATGAAAGATGTATTATTCTTCATGGAACGTAAAGTGCAACGAATACATTAATAATACCCGAATGATTAAAAGTGGTCTTTAGATCAAGGGTTTTCAAATTTTTTATGATAAGGAGCCCATATACGTTGATAAATATAAAGACAGCTATATTAAATTATATTTATATTATAAATGAATATAAGTGTATATTAAATGAAATATTATTAATACTAAATCAACTAAATACAATAATTGTTTCCAAAATTAAATATTTGGCTTTTAACTTGTCATTTTATTAAATATTAAGCCTAACGTTCCTGAGAGTAATGCTTAGTTTGTTTTTATTTTAGAATTTAATATTTTAAAATATTTGAGAAAAAAAAAATATAGTTCCCTTTCAGTCGGTCACTACGACGTACGTCGGTATTACCGACGAATTGGGATCACTTTAGAGAGCCCCTATCAGCTTCGAGATTTAGAGAACAGGCCAATGGGCCATTGGCGTGCGAGATTTGCATCTCGCGCTCCGCCCCGCACCGCGGGTATAAACAGGAAGCGAGAGCATCGCACTGACGTCATTCACTTCGGAGCCGAACGGCGTTGATGAAGCAAGCCTGCTTTTCTACAAGAAAGCCTATCTGCAAGAGAGATGCTCCAGAGAACGAGAAGGACGCTCTGTGTTGGCGAAAAGGCACAATCAGTGCGACCGCATGTTCACCGCTGCTTCAGCATAACAAACTGCTGTTCTCACAGCAACTGTCGGTCTGGTGAGGGCGTTTGTTTCAGTGAGTGCACCACAGGACTGCACTTACCACCTGTGTGTTGCCGCGGTCTTCCCCTGGGTGCTTCAGCACTGTTTAAAGAGCGTTTCCTCACAAAAGAGCAACACGGGTGTGACACTGCGTCTTTTTCAAGACGTCATTCCACTCGTGCGTTTCTGGATGCGGTTGTTTCCTGTCCTGACGGCCACGATCCCTCTCGCATAAACATGTTGAGACTGTGTTCGTGGGTGATCCATGTTCTCTCAGGGGAACGGGATTACGTCGACGCGCTGGTCATCTCGCCTTCCGCGTGAGGGTTTGAGTGTTTGAGTGTTCAGCGCGCCGTGTGCCGTCTAGCTGCCGAGTGACAGCGCGGGTTGCCACGGCAGCTCAGCGCGCGTCACTCGGCGGCTACGCATGTTGAGACCGTGTTTGTGGGTGGTCTATGCTCTCTAATGAGAGCATAGCCACGTCGGCGCGCTGTTCGTCTTGCCTTTTTCATAAGGGCTTGAGTGTTCAGCGCGCTGTGTGCCGTCTCACGGCCACGCCCACTGTTTCACATGTCTGCTGGTAGCTTACAGATGGGATTGCTGGTCCTAAAAAATAAATTAATTAATTAAAAATTAAAAAAAAAAGGACCTAGCGTTTCGTTTGGGGCTCTAGCAGAGGACAGATGTCAATCGCTGCATCGGAGAGAGGGCTGTTATGTGTTGAAAATGAAGATGATGCTGAGATTCCCACTATAATAGTGGGCGCTCGTGCTGAATCCGATTCATGCTCGACAGCCATGCTTTCCCGGGTGGCTGAGGCATAGTGCAACGCATAAACCGCCTTGCCTGCCCCTTGCCTTTCCCGGATGTGCGTTGGAAGGCTTTTGCATTATGGAACTATTGGTGCCAAAATATGGAACACCAATAGGGCCATAATCTGAATAAAGTTTTCCTCTCTCTCACTACCCTCATCGGTGGGGTGGCAGTGCCACTGGCAGGCCACCTCCGCCCTGCTTAGGGCATGAGGGTAGTTCTCAGCCGAGGTTGAGCTGCGCACAGCGCTGGCCCTTGTCTAGACGATGTCCAGAAACACAATTGACCCGGATTTGGTTCGGGACTGTTCTTCCCCCGGAGGAGGGCCGGGTAAAAGACATTAGTAATTCTGTTCCGCCACTGGGGTTAAAAACAGCCAGTGGTACCCAAATATATATATATAAAAAAAAAAAAAAAAAAAAGAGAAGAACAGTTCCAATATCTCTGGGTCTCGGGAGTTCAGGAATGGTGCGTGTGACGCTACAAGCCTCGCCGCCCTCATTCCCCTCCCCACAAGAGGGCGAGAATCGCAGTGTGTGACGCTACAAGCCTCGCCACTCTCATTCCCCTCTTCTCAGCGGTGTGTGGACGACAGTGCGCGACGCTATGCCTCGCCGCTCTTGTTCCCCGCTGAGGAAGGAGGTGAGGCAGACCGTGTGCAACGCCACAAAGCCTTGCCACGCTCAGCCCCTCCTTCATTTGGAGAGCGCGCTGGGCGGTGTACAACGCTCCCATGCCTTGTCAGCCTCTGGTGCCTCTCCAAATCGCCAGCAGGGGGTGCCGGCTGTGGGAACGCACTCAAGCGGCCTTCCCACACTCGCGCACCCCCTCAGCGGATGCAGGTCGTGTGTCAGACCCAGACCCCTACACGGACCACTCCCATGTCGTCCTGGGGTCCCTGCATTCCGCCTCGCTGCCCTGCTGCGGGTACGTCTGTGGTACCGATGGCCCCGCTTGTTCGGTCTGGGGGCCTGGCTAGCGCTCCCCAGCCCGTCTCGCTGGGTCATCTGTACCATCAGACTCGGCTTGCGATTCAGTTCGCCCGGCGTCCGCCCAAGTTTGGGGGCGTTCACTTCGCGTCTATTGCGTGGGTGGATGCCCCCGTGCTTCAGGCGGAGATCGCTGTCCTACTGGCGAAGGACGCGATAAAGCCGGTCCCTCCAGCCGATATGAAGTCCGGGTTCTACAGCCCGTACTTCATTGTACCCAAGAAAGGCGGCGGGTTACGGCCAATCTTGGACCTGCCTTACTTGAACCGTTCCCTCCACAGGATGCCGTTCAGAATGTTAACGCAGAAACGCATCTTCAGGTGCGTCCGTCCCCAGGATTGGTTTGCAGCGATCGACCTGAAGGACGCGTACTTTCATGTCTCGATTCTCCCTCGACACAGGCAGTTTCTACACTTTGCTTTCGACGGACGGGCATGTCAGTACAAAGTCCTGCCCTTCGGGCTGTCCCTGTCGCCCCGTGACTTCACGAAAGTCGCGGAGGCGGCCATTGCTCCCATGAGAGAGCGTGGTGTTCGTCTTCTCAACTATCTCGACGACTGGCTGATTCTTGCCCAGTCGCGGGAACAGTTGTGCGAACACAGGGACATGGTGCTTCGGCACCTCAGCCGGTTGGGTCTTCGGGTCAACGGGGAGAAGAGCAAACTCTGTCCCGTACAGAGGATCTCTTTTCTCGGGATGGAGATCGACTCGGTCGCCATGACAGCGCGCCTCACAGAGGAGCGCGTCCAGTCGGTGTTGAGCTGCTTGAATACGTTCAAACGCAGTACAGCGGTTCCACTGAAATAATTTCAGAGGCTCCTGGGGCATATGGCAGCAGCAGCCGCAGTAACGCCGCTAGGGCTGCTCCATATGAGACCGCTTCAACACTGGCTACACGACCGAGTCCCGAGATGGGCGTGGCACAGTGGGTCCCTCCGTGTCCAAGTGACGCCGAGATGCCGCCAAACCTTCAGCCCGTGGTCGGACCCTTCATTTCTACGGGCAGGAGTGCCTCTAGAACAAGTGTCCAGGCATTCTGTTGTCTCCACGGATGCCTCCTCCACGGGCTGGGGTGCCACGTACAACGGGCTTGCAGTATCGGGTCTGTGGACGGGGCCCCAACTGCAATGGCATATCAATTGCCTGGAGTTGCTGGAGGTTCGTCTTGCTCTCAGCCACCTCAAAGGGTCGCTCAAAGACAAGCACGTTCTGATCCGGACGGACAGCACTGCGGCCGTTGCGTACATCATCAATCAGGGTGGTCTACGCTCCCGCCGCATGTCCCAACTCGCCCGCCATCTCCTTCTGTGGAGTCCGAAGCATCTGAGATCCCTTCGTGCCATCCACATTCCGGGCCCGCTCAATCGTGCGGCCGACGAGCTGTCATGGTTGCCCGTGCTACCCGGGGAGTGGAGACTCCACCCCCAGGTGGTCCAGCTGATTTGGAGTCGCTTGGGGCCGCACAGATCGATCTGTTTGCCGCCCCGACACGACCCACTGCCAGTGGTACTATTCCCTGCCCGGGGGAACCCTCGGCACGGATGCCCTGGCACACAGCTGGCCCCGGGGCCTACGCAAATATGCGTTCCCCCCCAGTGAGCCTTCTTGCACAGACACGGTGCAAGGTCAGGGAGGACGAGGAGCAGCTCCTCTTGGTAGCTCCGTACTGGCCCAACAGGACTTGGTTCCCGGAACTAGTGCTCCTCGCGACAGCACCTCCTTGGCCCATTCCTCTGAGGAAGGACCTCCTGACTCAGAGACGCGGCACCCTGTGGCACCCGCGTCCGGACCTCTGGAAACTCCATGTCTGGTCCCTGGACGGGATGCGGAGGTTCTAGGTGACCTACCACAAGCGGTAGTTGACACCATCACTTCCGCCAGAGCCCCCTCTACGAGACGGCTATATGCGCTGAAGTGGAACCTGTTCGTCGACTGGTGCTCTTCTCACCGAGAAGACCCCCGAAAGTGTTCGGTCAGATCTGTGCTCTCTTTTCTTCAAGACGGGTTGGAGCGAAAGCTGTCTCCCTCCACCCTCAAGGTGTATGTTGCCGCTATAGCGCAATCATGACCTGGTTAATGGTTAATTCATTAGGCAAGCACGATCTGATCGTCAGGTTCCTGGGGGGGCGAGGAGATTAAATCCGCCTCGTCCTCCCTTTATACCCTCTTGGGACTTGACTCTGGTGCTGACGCACTTCAGAGGGTGCCCTTTGAGCCTTTACAGTCAGCGGAGCTTAAGATCTTGTCTCTAAAGACAATACTCCTGATTGCATTGGCCTCAGTTAAGAGGGTAGGGGACCTGCAGGCATTTTCGGTCGATGAATCGTGCCTGGGATTCGGGCCAGGTGACTCTCAGGTAACCCTGAGACCCCGGCCTGGATATGTGCCAAGGTTCCCACTACTCCCTTCCGGGACCAAGTGGTGAGCCTGCAAGCGCTGCCTTCGGAGGAGGCAGACCCAGCCCTGGCTTTTCTCTGTCCAGTTCGCGCCCTGCGCGTCTATGTTGACAGAACGCAAAGCTTAGGACCTCAGAGCAGCTCTTCATCTGTTACGGAGGACAGCAGAAGGGAAAGGCTGTCTCCAAGCTGAGGATGGCCCACTGGATAGTGGACGCCATCGTCTTGGCTTATGAAGCCCAAGACGTGCCCTGCCCGCTCGGGTTAAGAGCCCACTCCACTAGGGGTGTTGCTTCTTCCTGGGCGCTGGCTCGTGGCGCCTCGCTGACAGATATTTGTAGAGCTGCGGGCTGGGCGACACCTACACGTTCGCTAGGTTTTATAGCCTACGTGTAGAACCGGTGGCTTCTCGTTTGCTCGCTTCCCATAGTCAGCAGCTGAAGTGCCCGTTCTAAGTGTCGGCTTGCTGCGCCATTCCCTTCTCCATGGAACGGATACGTGCGCTTATTTTCTCCAGTCGAGTTCCCCAGGATTGGCGAACCCTGTTGAGTCCTCCGCACCCCTCGGCAGTCGGATGTGGCGGAGCGTCTGACGCCAGGTCTGGCACTTGTATGCATTGGTGGAACTTGTGTCGGACTGGGGTCCGTATGTCGTGACCCCTACGGCGGTCCCATACGTGTATTCTCCACGGTACAGCTCCCTACGGTGAGCTCGTGTCTTTCCCTTGGCAGAGTTCCTCTGCCGTCTCAGTTCGGTGTCGCCCCCCGCCTGTATAGGCCGGGGCCACCTCTGGGACTTCCGTATGTTGTGCTGCCCACGGCCAGCCCATACGTGTTCTCTCCACATGGTAACTCCCTCCGGGCATGATGTGGCTCCCGCAGCGTCCTTCGGGCACGCTTTCCCAGCGTTATCCAATAAGTCTGCTGAATGGGTCTTGCGGAACAGCAGTATGACTCTCCCTGCGTGAATTTCCCCGCCCGCATCAGAACGGGGTCTGGGGGGCTCTCGCTGGGCGCTGGAAGTGGTAGTAACTGTGGCGTTTTCCATAGGGATCCCAATTCGTCGGTAATACCGACGTACGTCGTAGTGACCGACTGAAAGGGAACGTCTCGGTTACGTATGGTAACCCTCGTTCCCTGAAGGAGGGAACGGAGACGTACGTCCCGTCGCCACAGCTCCTTACCATCACTGCATGGCCGAGTCACTAGTTCGGCTCCTCAGTGAAAAACGTCAGTGCGATGCTCTCGCTTCCTGTTTATACCCGCGGTGCGGGGCGGAGCGCGAGATGCAAATCTCGCACGCCAATGGCCCATTGGCCTGTTCTCTAAATCTCGAAGCTGATAGGGGCTCTCTAAAGTGATCCCAATTCGTCGGTAATACCGACGTACGTCTCCGTTCCCTCCTTCAGGGAACGAGGGTTACCATACGTAACCGAGACGATTTCTGAACAGTTTTTAGAAAGCAAAATAAAATGATTAAATTTAGTGAAAATGTATGTATTTTTTATGTTAATCACACTTCATTAATATCTTAAGTGCTCACATTAACTTTGGCAGCCATAAAAATATATATTTTTCAAAAATAAATAAATTCATCTCTCAACATGATTTTATTTAAATACAATAAAAAAGAGGTGATTGGTGTTTCACCACTTTTGTCTGCCAAATTTGTGTTTGACATTTGTGTTGTCTGCCAAAAATAAAAACAAGTCACACCCTGAATAGTTAACACGGCTTTTAACCATCTGCCCAATGTAGTGGACACCATCAGAGGTTTCAAAGACAGACAAGTCCCTGTGGTGACATTAAACACAACACAAGGGTTTTAGGATGGATGGAGGTACTGATGGATGAATGAATGGATGGAAATATCCCTTTATTCCACCATGACTATGACAGAGTGATGAAGTCCTGACCCTCGAGGAAGCAGTTAACACCCATGTCTCCAGTCGCTATGGTGTCACAGCGGGACTGGGTAGCCATGGAAACGCAGAGGAAACATGCCTTCAGATTCCGCCTCGCATCAGCGGGCACCATTAATTACAGGGCCGGTGAGAGTCGTTACAAATATGTAAATACAGTAACCGTTGCTCTGTGCTGAATAATAATGTGTGTGTAGGAGACAGAGGAGAGAGAGAGACACCGGACAGCTTGGGAAAGATGTAGATTTAATGTCCGTCCCCTCAAGAGCCTGTACCTGTGAGTATCTCGTCTTCCTAATAGCTACAGGGGTCCCTTCGCCCCCTCCGTTCACTCTCTTTCGCACACACACACACACACATACATACATACACACACACCTGCTCTGATGATCAATATATAATGATTAATAGTGGGGGTTGTTTTGACCTGCCTCTAATTCATCTCTGACAGACAGTCAGTGTAATGAGAGTCTGGATATAGTAACCACCGCATGTCCGACCAGACACTCCCCCCTCTCCCCACGGCTCCCTTAACCAACTGCCCCACTTTCAAAACGGAGGTGTGCTGGTACATGTACACATGGAAACAAAAGAAAGAGAATGACATCACATTGATATAAACAGAAATAGAAAGAAAAATACAGAGGCAGAGAGAATGACCTAATTTCAAAGTCTGAAGTATTTCCCATTACGCTACAACACACCAGAAAAAAATTGGGATGATGTTTCTGTTATTTTCATGTGTCCATCATTTTGTGATCATTTGAGACCATTTTAAATATGTCCCAACTACATTTTAACTAAATCTTTTTTTTTTTTAAACCTATTGAAGCTAAAAAAACATTTTTTAAATGAAGTATCATGCTTACCAAGGCTGTGTTTGTTTTTTCAAAAATACAGTAATATTGTGAAACATTATTACAGTTAAAAACTACTGTTTTCTATTTTAATGTATTTTAAAATGTAATTTAATCCTGTGATGGCAAAGCTGAATTTTCAGCATTATTACTCCAGTCTTCAGTGCCACATGATAAGAAATCATTCTAATATGATGATTTGCTGCTCAAGTGTCACGGTGCTGTGGCTGTAGTAAAGCGCATGATGAATTGAGGAAAATTAATCTTTAATAAATCCAAAGCCAAAAGTTCAGGAGATTGTTGGAGAAATTAAATACACAACCACACATAACATATGTTTACAATATCAGACAATGGACTAAAGAAAACTCAGGGCTTGTATCCATGTGGAGTAATCAGGGAGAGTAGAAACAAGTGTGATGAACTAATTAACAATCAAGGACACTAACTAGGGAACTAAGGAAAGTGGGAAAACAGAAACTTTCACCAAGAAACTGCTTAAAAAATGTTTTCAAGATTCTTTGATGAATAGAAAGTCTGTTTATTATCATTTATGTAAAATATAAATATTTTGTAACATAATAAATTAATTTACTGTCACATATGATCAATTTAATGTGTCCTTGCTGAATATCCTAGTATTCATTTATTTTAAAAAATCCTGCTGACTCCAAACTTTTGAATGGTAGAGTATACCCACAGTCATATGCAAACCACACCTGACATGAATTATACGCAATTAAAACACTGGAGCCTCTGCTCAGCAAAAAAATAACACATTGGGCAGAACAAGTTCTATTTCACTGTTCCAGATCGTTAGACTGGGTAAACCCAGCCTGATCTGCCGGTGATTTGATTTCGCCCTGCAACTCAGTCTGGAAACCTGTACATTCATTTCTACTGCTTCTGTTACACTTTTGCGGGAACCAATCACAGACTGGCTTATCCACCTGGCGTGCTATTGGCGGGTTTAACACGATAACGGATAGAGAAGCGATGGGTCGTTGCCCGTTGATCACGCCTCTTGTGGTCTAATTGGTTGAAAGATTATCCAATTGCATACAGAGTCATTTGAATTATGCTCGTTTATCACGCCTCTTGTGGTCTGATTAGTTGAAGGACTATCCAATTGCGTACAGAGACATTTAATTCATGCACGTTTATGACACCTCTTGTGCAGTAGAAAATACATAGCAGACTCCCCAGACCAATGTTCAATCTTAAATTGAGCATGGTCTGGTGATAGCCAAACAACCAGATCGCCAGATGTTCAGTACATTGTGGAAGGAGTTGCATCTCGTGCATTACATAGTGAATCTCGTATTAATTCAGCCACATGTGACTTTGACTAATGACGTATAGGAAGCTATCAGTTCGAACCATTTGACTTCCCCAGCAATCAGACCAGTCCTCATGACATCCCCAGACCCACAGGCACCAGTTTACGACATCCGAGGCCAACAACTACCCTAATCTAGGGGGATTTTGTGTGTGACAAACATCCTGACACTCTCATCTATTCAGTTTGCATTGGCCGTAGTTGCGATCTGGTAAACCAGGGTGTCAGTAATTGTGTGCTGTTACTGTGACAACCACGTAACGCACCTATTATCGCAGTACCATATTCAGTTCTGCTAATTAGATTAGATTAGATTAGATTCAACTTTATTGTCATTACACAAGTACAAGTACAAGGCAACGAAATGCAGTTTAGGTCTAACCAGAAGTGCAATAGCAGCAAGTGCAGGATATATACAATGGTTGCGTAAGTGCTGGGCATAAAAATGTACTGAATATATATAAATATGTATAAGTAGAGAGATGGTTATTACTATAAACAGAACTGAATTTACAGATGAATATATACAGTGAATAAATATAAATATACAGATGGCTATTACTATAAACAGAATGTAAACAGAATGTACAGGTGAATATGTACTATGAATATAATATACAGATGGCTATTACTATAAACAGAATTTTACAGATAGAGGTATACAATAATATGTTAGGCTAATATGAGGAATATAGCAGTGGATTAAGGTAGTGCAATAAATTATGGACAGAGCTATCCGAAAGAAAGTGTAAAAGTGCAGTGGAAAGTGGTTGCATATTACAGTTAGAAGTACGGTGCAAAATGCAAATGTAAACATGGTTACTACAAATACAGTCGGCAGTGCAAATGAGCATATTCCAGTTAAGATATGGTGGTGCAAAATGCATAAGTAAACAGTTGTTACTGTAATAAACAGTCGGTAGTGCAAATAACAAAGTGAATGTAGGTGTGAGGTAGGAGAGTTTGCAGTTTATGAGGGAAGTGGATCAACGGGGGTTTGAGTTCAGTAAAGAGACAGCTCTGGGGAAAAAACTGTTCTTTAGTCTGCTGGTCCTGGTCCGGAGGATCCTGAAACGCCTGCCGGAGGGCAGGAGAGAAAACAGTCTGTGGGCTGGGTGAGAGGAGTCCTTGAGGATGCTGCGAGCTCGATGCAGACAGCGTTTCCTCTGGATGTGCTCGATGGCAGGTAGTGGAGTCCCTGTGATGCGCTGGGCAGTTTTCACCACCCGCTGCAGTGCCTTGCGCTCCGCAACAGAGCAGCTCCCATACCATACTGCCACACAGTTGGTCAGGATGCTTTCTATTGCGCAGCGGTAGAAGTTCACCAGGATAGCCGAGGAGAGCTGATTCTTCCTCAGTGTCCTCAGGAAGAAGAGGCGCTGGTGAGCCTTCTTGACCAGGCTGGAGGTGTTGGTCGTCCACGACATGTCCGCCGAGATGTGGATCCCCAGGAACTTGAAACTGGAGACACGCTCAACAGCCATTCCATTGATGTGGATGGTGTCGTGTGTGCCTCTTGACTCCTTCCTGAAGTCCACGATGAGCTCCTTCGTTTTGGTGGTGTTGAGGAGCAGGTTATTATCAGTGCACCATGTGGCCAGGTGCTGGATCTCCTCCCTGTAGGCAGTCTCATCGTTGTTGCTGATGAGACCAATCACCGTAGTGTCGTCCGCAAACTTGACGATGGAATTAGTTCCATACACAGGCTTGCAGTCAGAGGTGAAGAGGGAGTAGAGAAACGGACTTAGCACACAGCCCTGTGGTACACCAGTGTTGAGTGTGATGGACGTGGAGCAGGTGGATCCTGATCGAACATTCTGTGGTCTGTCAGTTAGGAAGTCCAAAATCCAGTTACACATTGAAGTGTTGATGCCCAGGTCTCCAAGTTTGGCAATTAACTTGGATGGGATGACAGTGTTGAATGCTGAGCTGAAGTCAACAAACAGCATGCGTGCATAAGTGTTTTTACTGTCCAGATGGGTGAGCACAGAGTGCAGTGCCATGGAAACTGCATCCTCTGTGCTCCTATTGCTGCGATAGGCAAACTGGTGTGAGTCCAATGTGGATGGTATAGAGTCTTTTAGGTGTTCCAGGACCAGCCGCTCAAAGCACTTCATAATGATGGGTGTGAGTGCTACAGGGCGGTAGTCATTAGGGCACCTCGGGCTGGAGTGTTTCGGCACTGGCACAATGGAAGTGCGTTTAAAGCATGATGGTACAGCTGCTTGGGCGAGAGACAGGTTGAAAATGTCTGTAAAAACCCCAGCGAGCTGCTCCGCACATGCCCTGAGAACACGACCAGGGATGTTGTCTGGTCCAGCAGCCTTGTGCGCACTGATCCGGCTCAGTGCCTTGCAGACATCTGTGGAGGAGAGTGTGATTGGTGGGTGGTCAGCTGAGGGTTTGAGCTTGGTGGCAGTTTCTCTGTTGTCTCTTTCAAAACGAGCATAAAAGTAATTTAGCTCGTTCAGGAAGTTGACATCAGTGGCTGCGGGGGTGGACCGGGTGGGTTTGTAATCACTGATGGCCTGAATGCCATGCCACATGCGTCGAGGGTCAGAGTTGGAAAAGTGTCCCTCTATCTTTAGCTCGTAGCAGTGCTTGGCCTTTTTGATGCCCCTCTTCAGGTTTGCTCTGGATGCGCTGTAGGCTTGTGCATCTCCTGATCTGAAGGCAGTGTTGCGTGACTTCAGCAGGAGTCGCACTTCCCTGTTCATCCAAGGCTTCTGATTTGGGTATGTGGTGATCTGTTTCTGGGTTGTAACACTGTCAATGGTGGTATTGATATGATCCAATACTGAGGAGGTGTAGGAGTTAATGTCCGTGTGAGCGCCACTGGTGGCTTGAGAAGCAAACATACTCCAGTCTGTGTTTAGAAACCTTTCCTGGAGTGTGGAGTCTGCCCCCGCAGGCCACACCTTGATTGTCTTCACTGATGGCTTCACACGGTTGATGAGGGGTGCATATTTGGGGCTGAGGAACAAAGAGATGTGGTCTGACTGTCCCAGGTGGGGGAGGGGTGTTGCAACGTAAGCTCCCGCCATGTTTGTGTAAACATGGTCTAAGGTTTTGTTTCCTCTGGTGTGGCAGGAAACATGCTGGTGAAACTTGGGTAGCACTGACTTTAAGTTTGAGTGATTAACCCATTGGTTGACCAGGGTTTATTTTCTTAGCATGTAGGTGCTATGACTGCTTCATGTTCCACATGTTCAGGTCCTATGTATGTTATGGATGCCCATACCCAATGCCCTGCCTGTCTAGGCACCAAACATCTCAGGGAGGCCTTAGTTAATCATTGCCCACAATGTAATTTAATGTCTTTTGAGGTTAGGCAACAAATATTGGCAAAATTTCGACCTGAAGTTCAAAAACTATTTTGCACCAGCCAGGTTCAAGGTTCAGACTGACAGTAAGTGTTCAGCTAGAAAAACTGAAGGGCCTCCAAGGAAGAAACGAAAAAGACCACCTCTATAACACTGTCCAACAAGGTGTCATTCATGCTCTGTTGGCGATGTCATACCTTCTCTACATGGTCTCACTCCAACTCGTCATATATTGTATATTGGTTATATTGGTGAGGATCCCTTTGGCGTCACTTTTTAACACACAGGGTACCCCTTTAGCGTCATTTTCTGACGTGCAGAGAAGTCCATTCAATTCAGTTGACGCAATTGGTCACGAGACATACGAGAGGCAATGTGATTTCACTATCAAAGGTGACGTAAAGTTTCTTCTTTTTGAATAAATTGTGCCTGCAGTCGGCTGTATCCTGTGTTTTATATCATATAATACACAAATGGGTAGGTTTAGGGATGGGGTTTGGTATAGCGTAAATAAAAAAATAAATACAATAAATGAATGGAGCATCATGCACCTCGAAAAATGGCGCTACAGGGGTACCCTGTGCATTGAAAAGTGACGGCGAAGGGTCCTGACCAAGCATCAATATGTGAAGAGTTGGGAGTGAGACCGGGTTGACCTTCTGCCACTAAAAAGGTAAATGAGGAAAAGAGGGGATCCGTATCTAAATACTCATTGGGAGGACCTTGGATTCATCAATTACTCATGACCAGGAGTGTTTTACACTTTTGGAGGAGATTTCATCTTTGGATTCTCAACACTCTCATAGTAATGAGGGCTGAGGCCTTCAAGGTCCTGAGTAGTGTTCTCACTGCAGGACACAACCAAGTGTTGGGCCCTTCAAACCTCTTGTGTTGTCTGGTTGCATGGCCGGAGGACTTCCAGATACTCTGTGTTTCTCGGCTCTGTCATCCAGGATCGGATCGAGTAGTTTGCAACAGCGTACATAGAGGCTTAATCTTACAGGCCGCTGCAGCAAGATACGCGACTTGGCTTGTTATTAAGAGGAGAGGTATCCCGCTCTCGGTTTAGGCCACCAACTCGCTCTATCACCTTAAGTAGTACTCAACATACTACTCTCTCTTTCCATTCAGTCTCTCTCTTTCTCCCCGGGCCTCCACTCGGTTCATTCAGGTGTCACTGGAACCTTCAACAAGAAGGCATGTCTTCTCACAGTGGCTTCATTGGTTATCCAGCTGGGCCTTTTGCATCTTCGTCCATTTCATTTAATTATTCTAGTAGCCCCCTGTTGGCCATCAATGCCTTGGTTCAGCCTCCTATTAACTCTAACAACTGTTCCACCTCAGCTACTGCCAGCTCAGAAGGATCTCTTTTCATTGATGGACAGGGAATTGTGGTATCCTTCCCCGGACAGGTTGAAACTGTGTGTCTAGCCCCTGTGGTTGAGAGGATGCTCTCTCAATGTTCAACAGGAGTAAGGAACTCTGTCATGAGTGTTCCTTTAACACATCACACTTATGCCAATAAATGGAAACAATTTGTTTAATGGTGCGCAGATCGGACTCTCAGCCAAATTGATTGCCCTATCAGCATAGTGTTAGGGCAAAACTGCAGTATCTGCAGTACTTATTGGACTTATTGGACGCATTCTCCAGCCACTCATAAAGTGTTTGTAGCAGCCTTGTCAGCCCATCAAGACTCTATGGGGCAGGTGTCAATTGGTGCAAATAGGCTAGTGGTCAAGGCCGGACTTACCATTGGGCTTGACTGAGCTCAAGCCCATGGGCCCCGCCCAATAGGGGGCCCCGCCCTTTTACGTTTGATTTTTTCAATAATATGTCAGTCATTTAATTTTTAATTTAAAGTTTGTTGATTGGTCTGGTATTGTTACCTGGCCCTGCACTGCAATGAAAATTTTAATTTAATTAGCTAAATTAAATGTCAGTCATCTTGAGGTTTCCTGATTGGTTATTGGTAGTTACGTAGTGCCTCGATTACTCTGCCGTTGAAAAAACCTGTCTGCATTAGACAGTGATGTAATGGCGGACAAACGGTATCAGAGTGGCGCGTTTAAAAGAAAATTAAAGAATGAAAGACAGCAACGCAAAAAGGAAGTTCTCAGTAAAATGAAAAGGATTACTGGATTTTTTACACCCATGACACCACAACTTGATGTGCAAGCGGAGAATCCAGAGGACAACATTCCGAACCCGCTGGAAGAAACGGTTGGAGACGATTTGAATTCACGAGCAGGGCAGCCCATCAATGAATCATCATCTCTTCAGTCAGAAACAGCGACCGAACAATGTCCAACTACAGATTCTTTATCCACTGATCCTGCTCGCTGGGGTAAAATTTATGAAAACGTGCGTGCATGATCACTTTGAACTTTTTTAATCATTATTTATATATTGGAAAAAACTTTTTCAAGCTTCAATCAGTGGTCATATAAATAAATTAGCAAGTGTTTTTTTTTATTTTTTACACATGTAACACTGTATACTGTACCAGTCACCTTTTGAAATTAGCTTTGCACTTCAAATAACGATTGGATCGATTATATTGTTACGCCACCAGATGGCGACAACTTACTTTTAAAAAACATTTGTCATTGAATCGTTCATTCAGGAGATTCGTTCAAAGATGCTGATTCATCTATGAAACAATTGTATTTGATTGAGGAATTGAATCATTCATTCAAACCCAAGTTTTTTAAAATAAATAATTCAGATTAATTAAACATTTTTATAGACTTTAACAATTAACATAAATTATGTTTTGTTTAGTTGTTTGTTCAGAATAATGATCTCTATTTTTATTCTCAGTTTATCCAGAATTGTGTTGCTCTAATACATAGCTTGTGTATAATTTTGTTCTATTTAAAGTAATGTTTAGAAGGTAGGGCCCGAAAGTGACTCAAGCCCAGGGGCCCCCATCACCCTAAGTCCTGCCCTGCTAGTGGTGGCTTTTCTTAAAGCAGCTATGTGGCTGACGCCACCAGCAAAGGTAGTGTAATCAAGTTACACATTGGCCAAACCCAACTTTCGAGCCCAAGGTATTGTCAGCATAGTTCACAAATCAACATATTCAGCTGGCAGCATTTAAGAAGGAGGACAAGGCTTTCTAAGCATGTCCAGTTCGGGCATTGAGGAAGTATGTTCTAAAGACTCATGGCATACCACAGACCAGATATTCATCTGGGGCCCGGCAGTAGAGGTGCACCTTTGTCAAAACAAAGGCTTTCTCACTGGGTTGTGGACCCTATTACTGAGGCACATCAGTCAACAGACAGTAAAATGCCTGCATCTGTTAGGTGTAATTCGACTCGGACTGTGGCCACTTCTTGGGCAGCATTGCTTAGCATGCCCCTCTCGGGGATATGTGTGGCAGCCACATGGGCATCACCTTGCATGTTCACAGCATTTTATAGGCTTAATGTGGCTCCTGATCCTTTGATTAGCTCCACTGTGTTGCCAGATAACATTTAAGCTTCTTATCTTATCCTTGTGATTTGGCTGAATTCATCTTACACCATGTATTGACCATCTCTGGCGGTCTAGAACTGTTAAATAGAACCTGGTTACTTATATAACCATGGTTCTATGAATAGTGGAAGACCGCCAGAGTCTCTAGTCACTTGGATTGAGAATGTTACGTGTGATTCAATTAATACAAGATTCTCGATGTGATGCGCGAGACGTGACTCCTTTCACCATGTATGCAAGTAACCAGTGTTTCATGTTGTTTAGACAACATTTACTTTCAAAATATCGTCTTTTGCATTCGACAGAAGAAGAAAAAAGTCATAAAGGATTGGAAAAACATGAGGATGAGTAAATAATGACACAAGGTACACTGAAATTGACTCTGCTTATGTTTAATGAACGAAATCCAATATATGTGTTTATATGTCACAATGATTCTCAACAAACAACAAAATTCTCCAAAACCTGCCAATTCACAAGGGAATTACAAACGTAGAAAAAAACAGAGACTTGAAACTGACAGGAAAGACTTTTATGTCCCATTAGCTTTCATCTCTCCCTCCTCCGGTTTCTTTCTTTCTTTGCTCTGTCTCAAAATTGCTCTGCTGATAGGTTGACCTTTACGTGCCTCTTGAGTTTGAATAGATTTGACTTGAATTCTATGAGCTGCCATCACGGTAATGTTCAAACAGACACTGAGGCAGATATGCATTCAGAAAGCTGAACCAGGGATGTTGGGAACAAGTGTGTGAGGATCCATAAAACACGGACACAGGAAGAAGTGTGTGTATGGCACATAAATCTGTGCCTCGTCCCTCGGTATTTGAGCCCTGACTGCCGTCTCTGCACTGAGACCGACTTTAGCCTTTCTTTAGAACAATGAGATGGAGACACAGTCTGTCGTGTCAGCTCACAGACTCATAACCGAGACGTTTCCAATCTGCTCTGCTTCTTTGGGAAGTAAACTTCTTCAAAGGAAGCAGGTCTCTCTCTGAGCATATATGTCTGTGTATGATGATCAACTCATCAGTAAAACTAGGGCAAGTTTCTGATTTTCTGCAAACTAAATTATTATGCTATTCAGCTACACAAACAAATGAATGAGGCAAGAGTGAGAGGAAAAGGTCCAGTGTGGTCTCCTGTTCTGGGAATTACTTCATTAAAATGCAGACGAATATGATGCAGTCACTATTGCACTGGTCAAAGTATTTTTTTATTTGATCTTTATCACTATCGTCATTATCATCTAAGTCAGGGGTTTTCAAACATTTTGATGCCAGAAAAAAACAAATATGTCAGTCCCCTTGTGAGGAGCCCCTTCTTAAAAAATATAGCTATATTTTCATGAAAGACTCATCTATGCTGTGTAAAAAAAAAGTATTAAAATTAAATAATTAACTTTTATACTGTCATTCCACTAAAGCCATTTTTAGTGCAGTTACAAGAAAGACATTTTTTGAGTTGCATTTTATATCAATTCAAATGTATTTTATAGCATTTTTCAAAATAATAAATTGTAATAATTGCCTCACAGACACGGCATCCTCAATAAACCCGTCTCCGGGGTGATGACTCTGATCTTTCGAATATTCCGATCTAATATGACCCCTGACCTGTAAAGTTGCCAGAATAATAATCATACACTGTTTGTTAATTGGCCAGAGGAGAACTGGCACACCGACTGAGCCTGGTTTCTCCCAAGGTTTATTTTTCTCCATTATGCCACCTGATGGAGTTTTGGTTCCTTGCCACTGTCGCCTTTGGCATGGCTTGCTCAGTTGGGGGCACTAAATTTTCAACTAAATAGCCAAATTAATCTAATTAGTAAATAAATTAACTATATAAACTAAATTACTGATCTGCCAACATTGTCACTGTATGATATTTGAAATGAGATAGATGAACATATTGTTTTTTACAGAACATATTGTGCTATATAATAATATAGTATATAGTATAATTAATAATAACTATTTAATAATAATAATATATTATATTTCATTAATAATAATAATAATAATAATAATAATAATATTGTTATTGCACTAAAGGCAAAATAGATTATTAAATATTATCTGGAAAATATTTTGTTTGTATTCACTTACATTCACTTGCATTCATCTTTTTTCTAATCACTTTTAGAGTACAGTTAAATTTAATTGTATACATACTAATGATTATATATATATATATATATATATATATATATATATATATATATATATATATATATATATATATATATATATATATATATATATATATATATATATATATAGTATTAATTAAATTTGTTTAAATATTGTTCCAATGCATTTCTAAAAATTTTGAAAATTATTATTATTATTATTATTATTATTATTATTATTATTATTATTATTGTAAAATTTCTCAGCTTGATGAGCAAGGTGTATTATTATTTTTTTAATAAGTGATAAGACTTGATAATACCTGAGCTGTATCTAGGGTCCAAATCTAGCTGTGTACATCAAGTCATTACTGAGTCATCAAGTCTTTTCTTAGTCATTGCTGAAACAAAAGAAAAACACTAAACCATGATTGCGTGGATATAAAATCCTCAGTCATTGCTGCTGGTCGACATTCAGGCATATCACACTGCATCTGTCTCTCTGCTTCTGTCTCGCTCTTTTCCTGAGATCCAGCAGAAAGTCTGCAGCCCATGTGAGGCTTACTGTCACCCACACTGCTCTGTCTCTCTATCTTGCGCTCTCACTCTCTCTCACACACACCAGTACATAGCCGACTATAATAGGGATCTTTGTCAGACAAGTCCGATCTTGAGTCCCTGTGTAGGAGACATGTCATGAACTGAGACTTCTGGTGGAGAAGCTGAACAGATAGTCTCCGTGTTTTTATTTCCTCCATATAGGCGCTCCCTCTCTCTCTCCCCTCTCTCACATCGTGGCGTGCCCTGTCCCTGAGAGCGGGAATAATGAGTGTCATTACAAAGAGCAGACAGGCAAGATGTCCACAAGGATTTTACCAACCAGCCCGCACTCAGTCAATTATTCAACCCTGCTCTACTGAGAGCGGCAGAGAGAGCACTGTGCTACTTACACCGCATCTAAGTAGGCCAAAGAGACGGGGGGAAAAGTACAACTGCTCACGCACGAAAGGCCAAAACACTTCTGACAGAATTATGGCTTACATATGAAACTTTTTTCGTCTTGGAATGACAGTACCGGACAGAAAGTTTCCTACATGCACATGGTTGAGAATCACTGCCATAGACTACACTGTAAAAAATGTAAGGGCTCTCCAATTCAAAATGTTCAAGTGACTGATCACATCTAAATTTTTCAATTGGCCAAATTGAATTTCTGTTAATTGAATTTTATCCATTGTGACAACAATGTGTTAACATGGGCTCAATTAGAAATAATATGTTGAGCCAATGGAAAATTTTAATTTACCAACACTGTAAAAAAAATTCTAGTGACTGGTCACATCTAAATTTTGATTGAATTTCTGTGAATTGATACCATTTAATTTACAGAAATTCAACTTTTGATGAAAATTTTGATGTGACCAGTCACTAGAACATTTTAAATTGGAGAAATGTTTTACAGTGAAACTGTGAGGTTGGTCCAATTAAATATTTTAAATTGTAGTAACAATTGTTTATTTCTCACTTTCCCAAAAGACAAAAATGACTAGAAACATAAATATATTAAGCAAAATACAGAACACAGACAACAGGGTTGACATTTTATCACATTACTTTATTAACAAGTCAATTCCAATACAAGATATTTGGTGAAAATACCTTATTTTCAATAAGGACAAACTCTGCATAACAGGATGTCTTAATGTGGTGAAGAAAAGGCCGCACTGCATAGGCTAAAAACCTGCAAATAAAAATAAAACATTAATGACAAAGTTCTCCTGCATCACATCTGGCAAATGACAGAACAGAAGTTACTTCATTATAGAATTAGGATGAAACGAATGAATGGACGAATAAGAAAATCACGAGCTTGACGTGTTTGCAATTAAAAGGCAAGAACTTAAGCCCTGAAAGAGGCCGACTCCAAACGCAATCGAACCGTGTTCAACGGTCGCATGCCGCACATATCACATAAATGACTTCATTTACTTATTACCTATTATTTTAGACATATAAGACATGAGGAAAATAAAACTATTTGCTACCATTAGATAATTATGTGGTAAACGAGAACACATTCATGAAACCAATGAATGCATGAACTTGTGATTCTACAAAATGTCTTTTAAACTTCATACCGGGTCATGAAGCAAAACTCTGGAGAATAATGTCAGTGCTCAATACTCACCAACGTCTTGTGACGATGAATATCTCTATCAGTGTTGCCAACTATTTTCCACGGAAAGTAGTTAAAGCCTGCCCAAAAAAGTCGTTAAATGTCAATTAGCATATCAATTAACATATCCGTGAAGTCACCGCGTCGTCCTTGCGTTCTGCCTGCCTAATGTGCTTTCTCTCTTAATCCGTGCTCACATACTGTATTTTAAAATAATACAATACAGCCAAATGTCCAATAAATATGTTTTCATTTCTATATATTTTTTTCATACAGTAGAACGAGTATGATATAGTTAATGACAATGTCTGACAGATGTTTGAAACTGGATGAACTAAAGCTCTGTGATAATGAGTAATATAAGTGAGTAATATAAGTGATAAGCACAAGAGAAGAATGGAAATCAAAACGGGTCAAACTAAATTCTTTAAATATAAAACAAAGGAAGCAGATAAGTGATTGGTCCGTGGCAACCCTGTGTGCTCATGTGTAGCTCACTCATTCACGTCTGTCAGCTGCTGTGTGTTTTCAACGGCACGTGCTGATCCTCTCAGCCACAGCCACTCACTGAAGGGAGGTGTGACGGCAGGGAGAAAGCAAGACCTCGCGCTCGCAGAACAGTACTGGCGACATTTGTAAAATAAAGTAGCTGACGTTTGTCCAAAAAGTCGCTAGATTTGTCGCTAGTCGCTTTTTTTAAAAAAAGTCGCTAAAGGGGTCTGAAAAGTCACTAAATATAGCGACAAAGTCGCTAAGTTGGCAACACTGATCTCTATTCTCTTGGGAATGTTTGTTTCGGTCTTCAGCACCTGCTGATTCGGCTCCACTCGTGCTCCCGCGCATCCGCGTTTGAAATCTCGCCACACAAACGGTTTTCTTCAGGCGCCTTTTGCGCATGCGTATACAGTTTTCGGACGTAGGACTTGTTCATCCAACATGGATTTTTCACTTCGACTTCATAAATTGACTGAGCACAATTAAATATGTTCGGTGAATATACAAATTTAATTTTGAGTGAATACCTTAAGCTATGATTAGTACAATGCATATTTTTGCATGGGGATAATTATTTGGAAGTAATTTATTGGGCCAATATGTAATGATCAATTTTCAAAATTTTTCCCCAAAATTATTTTTTACAGTGTACCAACAACATTCATAAATGAACGAACCTCTCACAAAAGCTGCTAATGCCGCCCAGCTTAGACCAAGGGCCAGATTTACTAACAGCTTGCACCAGCGCAAACCCTCTTTTGGCGTTAAAATAGACACGCAGTGCAAAATTAGTGCTGAAAAGGCATGGATCCAGTTATTTTTGTGGCCTTATTGCACATGCATTTGTAGGAGTTTCGCTTTCAGGCACAAAATTTATGGGAGAAGAGTATTTAAATTAATTGTGCAAAGGTGATTTACTAAGATTTGTGCTCATCAATTTACTGGTGTTTGCACCATTATTTACCACCCAAAAAAAGGTCTTTAAACATCTTAAACCAGACACTAACTGATAGATTGCGTTGGTCATTATGGAAATGAGCCGGCTGTATCTGTGTTCTTTAAAGGGGGGGTATAATGCTATTTCTTGCATTCTGAGTTTTTTACACTGTTAAAGACTTGGATTTCCAGGCTAAACATGGCCAAAGTTTCAAAAAATAAGTTGGACGTTTGATGGAGTATTTCTGTCCCAAAAATACTCCTTCCGGTTTCTCGCAAGTATGGGTCTATGTGACGTCAACAAGGACGGAATTTCCTTGTACAGGCACTTCTCCTGGAAGGGTGCACGTGCACACACACGTCAACCAGAGCGAGAAAGCAAAAGCACGCCCATCAACGTGCTTTGCTCGGCCTTAGGGAAGTCGTCAGCTGCGTTGCACAGATCACAGGACTTCACAAAATCAATAATGTCACCAAAGAAGTGTGTTTTTTGTTGTCCGGTCAAGACAACCCTGTTCAGCTTCCCAAACAACCCAGCGTTAAGGGGACAGTGGATGGAGTTTGTTTTTCCGGAGCAGCAACGGATTTGTGCATGTGTTTTTGTTTGTTTCCTGCATTTCGGTGATGATTATTTTATAAACAAGGCCCAGTTCAACTCCAAATCTTCAGATCGTCTAATGCTGAAAGATGGAGCGGCCCAACGATAAAGGTTCACGGTCATGCGTTGGAACCGCAGGCGGTGAGTAAAACTGCTTCAAATGTCTGTGTGTTGCTGGCTAAGTGCACATCAAGTAAACAACATGAATGTATATTTAATTTATCAATGGAGCATGCGATGTATGGTGTGTGATTAAATATATTTGATTAGCTGACCACTATAGGTGTTTGTTTATTGTAAAACCACTCCAAGCAACAATGCACAAAGAGTGGGAAAATATGTTGAACTAAATGAATTATTTAATATTAAACCTTTGTTCACACAAAGTGCGTGTGGCGTGCAGCTGGCGCTCATTATCAATCGCCACCGGCCCGCTCTCACGGTCCCTCGCCTCGCTGCTTGCCACAGTGCGCTTCTTCGTTCAAATGCGCTACTATTCCACAGTACATACCACATAGAGATGTCCTGCTGTAGTCGTTGTTGCTGCTGCTCCTCTTGAATTTCAGCCTCTGGATCTGATTCTGGATCATATACTGTATGTATGCCTGAATCTGATTGATAGCCATCGTTTATTTAGGACAACATTTTTACCACGATTTCACAGCTTTCAGACGCTCTCAACGCAATAGCTGTGCGGGCTTGTGACTCTGTAGCTCTTTTTTCAGGGCAATGGAGCAGTTGCATTTACAGCATGCACTATAAAACTGAATCAAATTCTACCTGATCTGACTCTTAAAGGGGTCATGAATTGAGAAAAATGTTCTTTTGACATATATTGAGGTCATTGTGCTATACAAATATACTGTAAGTTTCAGAACTCAAAACTTCCCTGTTAGTCCAAAAACAGCTTTTATTGAAACCAAGCTCCCAAAACAACTTGTTTTTTTCTCAGTATGCCGTAATAGTGCGACGAAAGACCTTGCAAAAAAAAAAAATCAACACCTACTTCTACATCATTGCCTCTTTAGCACGGCCACCGATTCACGCATGTCATGTAATACGAGAGAGATGCAAACACAGGATCAACACCAACACTCAAGCAATAAAACAATAGAGATGCCTCTGAGGATTTTTTTGCAGTGACAGTTTGAGGAAAAACACAGTCTTTGCACTGCCATCCTTGTGATCCTAACATTAAGAAAGTGTAGATAAACTTTATTTTTAATTAAGTTCCAGATCACATCATTTTACTGCAGATTCATGTTTAAACTGTTTTTTACCATGTGTCACTATTCCTTTTTCTGTTACAGATCGTTTGATATGTACTCACTTGACAAACAATGAATTTAAGAACAACAAAGGATGGATTTAATGTTGTTTGCATTGTCTATGTGGTGTTTTTAATATTCTTTCAGACCATGTGCAAATTCATAAGTCAACACCATAGCAGAGTATTTTCTCCTTAAATGTCCAGTGAACCAAAGACTGCCTCAAAAACGCTGGTGTTTCTTACATCACAAATTACCTTGTAACCAATCACATCAACGTGCGGACGGGCTTTAGCATATCATTACTATACTGAGAAGCAGGGGAGTCTCAAGAGAAGCCAGGTTATCAAGGTATATTTTTCTGTTGATATGAAAAATCATGTCCATTTAGTAATATAGTGGGTGAATTATGTATATAATGTATATTATGATGTTATGATGAACTATATGCCTTTCTCCACTGACGTTCAATGATGTTCAAAGCGTTTCTAAGGATGCTGATTTTTAGAAAGCAGACTGAATGGGAACATGGTTTGTTTAACATTAGCAACACATTATTAGCTTTTTAACAACATAATCAAGCGTTTACTACAGTAACAAGGAAAAGTTGACTGAGTGGATCTTTGAGCTTGTGTGAGTGAGTGGAGGTGGGGCTAATTTGCATATTCATGGCTCTGTGTATACTAAATGAAGCGAGGGTGTAGAGCATTCAAGCTATTTTAAGGCATGAAGACATTTTTTTCACAGGGAAAAGGTTAAACGTCACTTTGGTGATCAAAGATGGGTTTTTAGGGGATAAAATTATTGACTACATGGGGACTTAGTCTTGACTCAGAGGTGTCAATTCATGTGTGAAAATGATTCTTCATGCTCCCTCCCAACCATTCTTTCACAATTTGAGCCTGATGAATCTTGTCATTGTCATTCTGGAATGTGGCCATGATGTGTCTTCCTACATGGCTGTTTAAGAAATGAAAAGCTACACACTCCATCAATTAGGGTTAGAAGAACTGTTGCCAGACATATAACATGCTAGAAACATAATAATCACTGCAATAAATATTTACTTACTTTCAGATCAAACATCAAGTGAAGACCCTTGACCTGCTAGCAAGTGACTGTGTAGTAGCCTGACAAGCCAGACCCACATCAAGATGTTGGGTCTGGGAACACACCATTGGCAGGGCTCAATCCGAGGGGCGGCATAAACGGTTGTCTTTCAAATTCCCCAATAGGATTGCGCTACAACCAACCAGAGCAACGAAGAAGGTGAAGCTGAGCTAGTTGATAGATTAAACTTTCGCCGTATCCGGTCGGCAAAACTCTGAACACATCTTCCTTTCTTAAGAATGACTTCAGTGTCGTTCTTTGTTCTTTTCTCAAAAAAAAAGCTTAACTCCATGCCTTCCAGAGTCGCGGCCAAAGCTGATTCGAAAGACCACTGTTTGCCAGCTTCTTTGTTTACAAGTAGCATGCGGAATCGCCACAACTCTGCCATCACAACTCAGAGCCCGCCCACCAACTCTATACACAACGCGATTGGCCTGACTAGAGTTTGGTTTTTCCAGCTCGCAAGCCAATGGAGAGTTGCTCGACTACCCTGGCTGCAAATTAGATTTGCTGCCGCTAGGGTGCGTCTAGATTTCTAGGCTAACTGTGTAGGGAACCAGCAGCACAACCATTCTGTTCACCAGCACACTAGTAGTTACAGCATCCCATGTCTATCTAAAACACACAACGTACAGCATGCTGATCTCTTCAGTAGGGAAAGTCTGTTCAGCATTAAAAATTAAACTCACTCCACTACACTACAGTCTAACTGAAACCTGACTGAACTGGATAGCTGATAAGTACACAACACTCCTGAAGCCTTAGCTTGATACAGACACACTTCCACCGAGCTGTTGTCCCTTATCACAGCTGGCCTACAAGACAATTTCCTTTGTGTGCATCCTGAGTGTCAGTGATGCACACTGGAATAGAAGTCTAAATAAAATGAGAGACAGTAAGTTCATTTATATGAGACATGCTTTATAGCATTTGTGAAATTATCTTCTAGGCGATTTCAGTACCTTCTGATGAGTCTGTCTCATTACGTGCCAACTCAGTGACATTATGAAAACACGCCGTCATGATGAAACCACCTGTCAGAAGCTAATGAGTTTTTTTCTTTCTTTTCTGAACAGAGACAATTCGGCATGTAAAAAGAGAAAAAGTAAGAAGGAAGTAATATAGAAGGACTTTAAGCAGGGGTGTTTTTGTACAGTACAAATCGGGGGCTTTATTAAAGGGTACATAACACACACAGTTTCTGCCAATCTCATGTTAGTACCTATAGAGTAGTACTGCATACTTCATATCTCAGAAGAGTCTTTAGTTTTATCATATTTATAAAGACAGATACACTGTACTGATTCTTTCCGAAAACAGCCGAACTTGTGGAGGCGTGCAGTGGGCAGAGCTTAAGAGTCACACGCACACACACACACACACACGATACATCATGGCATTATCCCTGGATAACTTTCGATTCACTATAAGTTCATGTTGTTGACATTATATGCACTTACGCGCCGATTGCCAACAAAACACAGACATTTGATGCAGGGAACAAACACACTTGAACAACTCTGTTGCTGGAAAAACAAACTGCATTCCATAACGCTGGGTTATTTGGGAAGCTGGACAAGATTACCACAACCAAAAACACACTTCTTTAGTGACATTGTCGATTTTGTGGTCTAAAAACAAAATGACAGCGCTGTTGACGGCTTCCATTACCCGAACAAAGCTCGTTGATGAGGGCGTGCTCTTGCTCTCACTCTGGTTGATGTGCCCACACACTCATCCAGGAGAAGTGCCCATACAAGGAATTCCGCCCTTTATGATGTCATACAGGGCCATATTCGAAAAAAACTCCAAAATTTTTTTGAATCCTGAAGGAGTGTATTTGGCACTGAAATACTCATAATCATACATCCAACTCATTTTTTTGGCCATGTTCAGCATGAGAATCCAACTCTTTAACAGTGTAACATCCATTCAACATCCATTTGGCTCAAAAATCTGAGGACACTCGATCTGAATGGGCACTTCTGTATCAGAGAGAAAGAACATGAAAAAGAGCACGAATAAATGGGGTTCTGTAGAAACTGCAGCACTGACCAAAGCAATCTGTGGGAGTTATTAAGCCACTGTTATTAAAAGTTGAGGAGTCCCGGTAAGAACCTCACAATGAGACTCAACATGACATAAAGGATTGGGCCTCGACTGCACTGTGGTCATGGATTAACACTGGGTGGGAAAGAGAGAGAGACAGAAAGAACGAGAGAGAGCCTGAATAGGGAGTCGGAAAGAAAAAGCAGGGATGGTAAGATAGGGAAGGATAAAAAAAGAGAAAACGAAAGAGGATAAATCCCGGAACTGATGCATCTAGCTGTGGGTTCTGTGAGGACGTCAGATAAGTCCAGTTGTGGGGTTTCACACTAATTCCTAATACAGCAGGCCACTGAAGCAAGGACAATCCAATGAGATAAATGCTGAATATAGAGTGTGCACTAAATCCCATTTGCGCTATTCAAACTAGCAGCCTTATCGAGGAGCCGTGACATCCATTCCCCTAACCACTGCTTCCTGTAATTCCCAACTTTGGAGTTGCTGAGATTTATATGCAGTTATATGTATGTAGATATGCTGAGGGAATTATATGTGGTCTTATTATAGAATATAAATATTATACACACAGGGTTCAAAATTAACACGGCAAGCGCCAATTGCAAGTAAAATCGGTTTTGGTGCGTAAATAAAAGAGTTCTCACTACTTGGCTATTTGAACTTTATTAAGAATTTCAACACAATACATGCTTTAAATCGAATTTTAAGAATGATAGTCTCACCCTCACCCTGAATAAAATCAAATACATTATTTGTGGCATTACAATGTATGTGATACTGTGAGTGAGCTGCACTGTTAAATATAAATATGATGTAATTAAATTATACAAAATACAGTTTAATGATCTGTAGTGAATATTTCTGTTTGGTAAATTATCTTAATTCTCCCGCCACTGACTGATGTTGTAAATGTACAGTAACTTTGGACCTTGTACACAAACACACACACACACACACACATGTGAGAAAGCTCTGTGTAAACATATCAATAACATACAATTGTATTCTCACCCTGGGGTTAAGAGAATGGTTTACCTGTCAGGGGCTGAGAGGTCACTGCTCTGGTTGTGTGTAATGAAAGGTCAAAGGTGAAACATAAAGATTCAGAAATGTTTGCCTGCTGGAACCAAGTGGGTCATGACTTTTGCCGTTTCTCTAAACACCCCTTCTTCCCGCAAAACAAAGATTGCTCTCCTGGACAAAATAAGGTCATACCAGTTAAACCGTCTACTGTGTTGTTGAAAAGCATTTTGACTCAGTATATGTTACAATAATATGCACTTTTCCCACTTTTTGAGCAATGAATTTTCATGATACCCCCCCAAAATACACACACACACACTATGACCTTTTTAGTTGTACGGAGACCGAAAGGGACATGGTGATGGTGGAAAACAATATGATATGGAAGGAAAATATGTCAATGTTTTTGCGTTCTCTCGAAAATGTTTTGCATTCCCTCAAGAAACTTTTGAAATATATTTTTTCCATCACTATGTCCCTTTAGGGACTTGAAGTTCTGTGGCTTTAATATGAATATGTTAGCCTTAAGATGATCAATAATCTAGTATGCTGCAAAACAATGACATAATTAGTATTTTGAAGATACACTATATTGCCAAAAGTATTGGGACACCCCTCCAAATCATTGAATTCAAGTGTTCCAATTACTTCCATGGCCACAGGTGTATAAAATCAAGAACCTAGGCATGCAGACGCTTCTACAAACATTTGTGAAAGAATGGGTCATTCTCAGGAACTCAGAATTCAGTGAATTGAATGGTACCGTGATAGGTTGCCACCTGTGTAATAAGTCTTTCGTGAAATGTCCTCACTTCTAAATATTCCACGGTCAACTGTTAGTGGTATTATAATAAAGTTGAAGCAATTGGGAACAACAGGAAGTCAGCCATGAAGTGGTAGGCCACGTAAAATCGTTGTAGTTGGCGTAGAATTCGCCACTTTGTGGGAACAGTTTGGGGATAGCCCCTTCCTGTTCCAACATGACTGCGCACCAGTGCACAAAGCAAGGTCCATAAAGACATGGATGAGCGAGTTTGGTGTGGAGGAACTTGACTGGCCTGCACAAGTCCTGACCTCAACCCGATAGAACACCTTTGGGATACATTAGAGCAGAGACTGCGAGCCAGGCCTTCCAAAGCCTTCCCAGAAGGGTTCTCATTAAGCTGAAGCATCCCACACTATACACTACAAAAAATAATTCTACAGCTACGTCTAAATAAGTCACTTCACACTTTTATTATTTTTTGTGTGGTATAGTGCAATATATAGGATAGTAAATGAATCAGAAAGTGTCAATATGCTTTCCATTGGAGCGATTGATATTTATACATTTTTGAAAATATCCTGATATTATGTACATATGTCCGTGGGAATCCTGAATATCACAGCTGGAAATTCATAGGTTGGGTATGATATAAGATCCATTTCTGGGAGAAAAATGTGACTCTTGATGCTATAATTTGTTGTGTAAGGTCAATTTGACCATGTAACAGGAATGCTACACCTTAAAATAACAGCACATAAGGGTTAGGATGGTTAACCGGTACAAGCTGTGATTTTGAACATGTTTAACCTCAACATGAAGCTTAACCAAAATGATATTCCAGTCGAACCATGATGATGACCAATATGTCTTTCAGGTCCCAAGCTTCTAATCTAGAAGACGATAGAGCACACAATAACTATTTAGCTGGAATATTTCAGGAGACTTCAGCAGAGAACCTTTTCGTATTTCTAGCATAAAAATATCTGGACTGTCTGTCTAAATGAAATGCAGAATTTCATTGGAATATCCATTTAATGGTAAATAAAAAACTATGGCGTCTGGATTCACCAACATATTCTTCAAGGCTCCTCTTATCTGTTCTTCTCCAGAGTGAATGGTGAAATATGAGGAAAAGAGCAGTGCAGAATTACCCAGCATCCTCCAGTTCAATCAACCTGACCAGAATAAAGAAAAACACATGAGCTGCTCTCACAAACACATTCACTGCATTGAATAACACTTACCTCATCTGGAAAGAACAGTTAATAAACCAATAGAGCAGAGAGAGAGAGAGAAAGAGAATATTGGAAACACGAGGTCTCTTAACAAAAGAAATCCTTCAGAATATCAGCAAAGAGAGAGAGAGACAGAACGGGAAGGCTGAAGCCCTGTTTATTGATCAGATAAAAGCAGAGACACAAAGAGGAGAATGACTACTACAGTAGATCATCTCCAATGTGGTTTTGACTGACCTAAACAACAGCAGACCACTGCAGAGGAGTGAATAAAACCACAAATGAACCAGCCAAACAAGAGCACTTAACAGCAGCCACAGCTTCAAAATGAAAGAGGGATAACTGATTTTCTTCCTAGTCTTTTGTTAACCTAGCCTCTTAGCGAGCACACAAGAATCTAGGGCTCCATGATTGTAATCCTGCCTTCTTTTCAAGATCCTAAATATCAGCCATTTTGGACACAAGTGTGGTAATGCTTTTATCTGCACCAGTAACACGCCTGTAAAAAGCCTGCTCCCATCACAGAGTAAAAAAGTTATTATGAGGTAAATTATCAAATAAAAGGAAATAAAGTAAAACATTGTGAGATATAAAATATATAAAGTTGATTACAAGAAGTAAAGTTGCATTTACAAAATATATAGTATCATTATGAAATATAAAGTCACAATTACTAGAAAACTCATAATTGCGTTTAAGTCATATTTTGAGATATAAGTTATGAGATATAAGTTATGAGATATAAAGTTATAATTGTGTGAAATAATGTCTCATTAACGAGAAATACAGTTACAACCATGAGATATAGCCACATTGCGATGTAAAGTCGCAATTACTATAAACAAAATCACAATGCAATTGTGTGAAATAATGTCACAATTATGGGAAACGTTGTATAGTAATTGCGAGATATGGTCACATTATAAGATATAAAGTCGCTATTACTTTACGCATGTCTTTTACTTGTGACATATCACACAATTGCATTCACACAACTTTACATATCATGTGACTTCATATCTCAAAATGGGACTTTGGATTAGTGTTTTATATCATTGTGAAAGTGACACAAAGTTGCATGTTGGATAAATACATCTATATTCTGTGACTTTTTTTCTTATTCTGCAGGTAAAAGCTTCCACCGCAGAGTAAATCAATTTTTAAAATAAAAGGTAATTGCAAGTTTTTTGTAATTGTGATTTTGTTTCTAGTAATTGCAGTAATCTAGCAATTTGTAATGTGACTATATATACTATATTGACAAAAATATTGGGACACCCCTCCAAATCATTGAATTCAGGTGTTCCAATCAAACGTATAAAATATATGTATATATGTATAAAACTAATGGGTTGCCACCCGTGCAATAAGTCCATTCATGAAATTTCCTCACTACTAAATATTCCACGTCAACTGTTAGTGGTATTATAACAAAGTGGAAGCAATTGGGAACAACAGCACCTCAGCCACGAAGTGGTAGGCCATGTAAAATCACAGAGCGGGGTCAGCGCATGCTGAGGCGCACAATGCGCAGAAGTCGCCAACTTTCTGCAGTGTCAATAGCTACAGACCTACAAACTTTGTGGGCCTTCAGATTAGCTCAAGAACAGTGCGTAGAGAGCTTTATGTAATGGGCCACAAAGTGCAATGCAATGGCCCCTTCCTGTTCCAACATGACTGCGCACCAGTGCACAAAGCAAGATCCATAAAGACATGGATGAGCAAGTTTGGTGTGGAGGAACTTGACTGGACTGCACAAAGTCCTAACTTCAACCCGAAAGAACGCCTTTGGGATGAATTCGAGCGGAGACTGTGAGCCAGGCCTTCTCTTCCAACATCAGTTCCTGACCTCACAAATACACCCCTAGAAGAAATATTCCCAAAGACACACCCCTAAACCTTGTGGAAAGCCTTCCCAGAAGAGTTGAAGCTGTTAAAGCTGCACTCTAAAAAAAAAAGTTCTATATGGCACCAAAAATGGTTCTTTGCCGTAATCATAGAGGAACCACTTTTGGTGCTATATAGCACCATATCTTAACATGTTCTGCATATGGTAGCGGTGCTATATAGCACCATAGTTAGCGATATAGTTAGTGACCTTAGTCAAAGAACCGGTGAAGAACCTCTGAAGAACCACTGAAGCACCAACATTGGTGCTAATAGCACTTAAAAAGGTTCCTCTATGATTACGAGCGAAGAACCATTTTTGGTGCCATATAGAACCTTTTTTTTTAGAGTGTGCAAAGGGTGGGCCAACTCCATATTAAATCCTACGGAGTAAGAATGGGATGTCATTTAAGTTCATGTCCATGTAAAGTTCACTTCGCAAGATAAAAAGTCGCAATTACTAGAAGCAAAATCACAATTGCGAAACACAAAGTTTAATTTTGAGACATGACATTGCAAGTCACATGCCTCAATTACTAGATATACAGTTGCAATTGTAGGATAATAAAGTCACCATTAGAGATAGTCACATTTACAAGAAACAAAATCACAATTGTGAGTTGTTGCAATTGAACTATCGGTAAGCCCCTCCCTCGAATGCAGTTGAGCCAATGGCAGTTAAGTATCAGTTGGACGGGGACCGGAACTCGGACATCTTTAGGTTTCAGTGCCATAGTGAAACATTGGAAAATCCGAAGCTGTCATCGGTTTGATAGTGTTTATGCTACAAAAATGGCAAACCGATACGGTACGAGGTACCGTAACACTGATTCCAGGTATCCTGAGAGGATTTTCTGGTTGTCAAACTCTCATTAAGTTACGATTAAAGTTAAAGAGTCCCTGCTAACGTACAAACTGAAATAACTAACTGTTCTCATGACGTGTAACAGTGTAGGTCAAAAACACAAACAATTGGTTTACATTTAAGTGCCTTTCCATATTAAACTGGTTAAATGTAAATTAATTGAATCTTACCCTAAGGTACATGAACAGTGTTGATCCTGGATGTTGTCATCTGTGACCGTAACATGAGGCTTCTCACGCTTGCATTGTGATCTGTAAACCCTCGCTTCCAAATTAATCTCCCACCATATTTATTTTAAAATCTTTTATATATCCCTCCATGGCATATTTAAGTCCCACTTGAATGCTCCTCGACGTGGTCCTTCTGTGTCACAGACTTTATTGTGATTATCTTCTAATTTGTTTTTGTATACATTTTTGATATTTCTGTGAGTTTAGATATGTTTAAGGTCTGTATTATTTGTCTTATTAAGGAGGGACTGCTATTTTGATGGATATTATAGTCTACGGAGCAATGCAGGTAGTGAAAGGTCTGTATATGTTTGTTTAGTGTTTTTGTGTAATTTGCTGTGTATGTTAATGATAATGCAACGGATAGAGAGAGTTTGTGAATGAGACGTTAATGCGCACTTCTTATTCTTTGTTTGTTACAGTGATTTTTTTGGGAGTGAAAAAGGACGCAGTATACTTCATAAACCATCAGTAAAATTTGGCCATCAGTCGGGACAGGGTCCGTTACATTCTGTGTCCAAAAACAACTTGGGATAAGGTTTTCAAACTGACAGCTGTCATGGTAAGACAGTTAGCAACTCCGTTTGTTTGTCCGAGTTAGCAACAGTAACTAAGGGGTCGGGGCTTACCGATTGGTCAATTAGACAAAAGGCACAGAATGTGGATGTATTTATCCAACATGCAACTATGTATCACTTTCACAAAGATATAAAACACTAATCCATACTTGCTGCTTATAAAGTACTTCAATATTATTGACACAATAGAAGTTTCCATCTTCTCATTAAGAAGGGGTTTCAACAGGAGGAATGGATTTTTAGGCCCATTTGCATTTCTGTTTGGATTTGCCAATAGTGAGGTTTTATGTACTTGTTAAACCTGCTGAAATCCATCTTAAAATAGCATGCATTTCCATGCTGGTTTAGGCTTGTTAGTGCTGATCTAGCTATTGGAGCAGCAACTGACCAGCACATTTTCAACTATAATGATTTTCTGATGAAAAACAAGGAGGTATTTATGTTTACAGTTAGTTAAAAAGCCTAATGGGATCAGGTAAAATATGCTAGGTAACATATATGTTAAATGTCTGAAATTTCCTTTACCTCCATCTCAGCATCCCCAGATAGATCAGCACCGCCCCCCTTTCCCCCACCCCCATGCAGCGCTGTAATGGTATATCCCACTGGCGACACTCTAAGGTCAGTCCAGGTTTCTGACCCCTGTTCCTCTTTGACTCACGGTAATGAAAAACAATTGTCCCTCCATGATGGGCCCTGGATGAGCCTGAGGCAGACAATCAGGCTGAATCAATGTGTCGAGGAGCATACTCATTACACCCCTTCACTCCCAAACACACAGACACAGCAGTTTCATAGGACAGGGGCAAATAATTTGGAAACAGGGTGGTCTAGAATAAGGTTATTTGGAGGAAACAAGTTAGGGGAGAAAAGCTGGTGGAGAATGATTCTGGATGAGATCTGTGACCTGTCAAATAGACAGGTCTTATATGGATGGCATGTGGATCTGGGCATATTGTAGATAGTAAACATAAAAAAAGATTATATGTGTCTGTGTGTATAACCAGACTGATAAAGTAGTTGTGCCAGCACAGCAGGAAGTGACCTAGAAAAACTTTGGATGAATTCTACAGTATCAGATTGTACTAGAAGAAGCAAATGAGAGAGAGAGAGAGAGAGAGAGAGAGAGAGAGAGAGAGAGAGAGAGAGAGAGAGAGAGAGAGAGAGAGAGAGAGAGAGAGAGAGAGAGAGAGAGAGAGAGAGAGAGAGAGAGAGAGAGAGAGAGAGAGAGAGAGAGAGAGAGAGAGAGAGAGAGAGAGAGAGAGAGAGAGAGAGAGAGAGAGAGAGACTGATCTGATGACCTCGGGGTGCTGACTAGGACATCATTCAGCTCAAGCACCCTACTGTGAACCTCCACAGAGCCAGCAATCTGAGTCAGCTTCTCTATGACACGCGCTCCGACGCCGCACACTGCTTTATGTCTCTCCCTGCATCTCTACAGCCCATCTTAAGCCTGAACGTTCACAAAATCTGCTTTTAGGTACTGTGGCTCTTCTTTATTAAAGGGACCGTTCACCCTCCCATACGAAAAATAAGTTTATTCAAGTGTTCTATTGGTATACTTCTTTTAGACAGAAAATAAGAAAGTATACTTTCAGTCTACTTTTCATATACTCCTCAGAAATATACTTTATATTAGGCTAATTCTCAGAAATTTACTTAAAATTGCATTTAAGTATACTTGACTCAAAGTCTAAGTATATACTAGCCTATACTTGTACTCAATCTTTTGATCGAGATATATATAGTATAATTATGTATTCAAAGTATACTTGGCTTGTAATTGTGTTTAATCTTTTGATTGAGAAGCCTATTAAATATACTTTTTTTTACATTGTTTTACATACAGTCTTATTAAATTTACATTGTTTGAAAATATTGATTTGAATATTGATATAAAACATTTATGTTCCTAATTCTGCGTATCTGATTCTTTGTGTAGGCTAGTCCACTGGTAGTCCAAAGGAATTTACTTAAAATCTACTCTTTCCCCATCATCATTGACTGAATTTTCCAGCTGTCCATGTTTTCACTGTTATATGGGTGGGGGGCGCTATGACACATCTTATAGTACAGAATCTCCAGATTAAAATACAGAAGAAGAAGAAGCTGAAACAAGTGACAAAAGATTGCTCACGCAAATGTAAAATAACGTGACCATCAAACATTTAACAGCATGTAAATCCATACTATGGAATGATATTCCAGACAATATTCAAAAGGAATTGCAAATTGTATTTGCAATTGCATTTTCAATTTGTGCATGCATACAGGGTAACATAATGGAAACACAAATGCGTGATTTGCAATTGCGTTTGGATTTATTTCTGTGTATGTAACATGTCTGCCAAATATCAAATGGTGTGCACATGACGTCATCTGAGGTTTTTTGTAGTTTACACGACGATACCGGTATTCAAAAACTTGCACCTTGAATCACGTTTTCAAAAGTTAGTGTTTTCAGGCCACCGTTGTCATGTAAATAAATGGCCAAAATGCACAAAAAGTTTTCAGTTTTTAGTTGAAAACGTGTAAAGAAAGATACAGTTCACCTAAAAATTGTAATTCTGTCATCGTTTACTCCTCATGTCATTCCAAACCTGTATGACTTTTTCTTCTACCAGTGGGGTCCAAAACAACATTGGACACCAATGACTTTCATAGTAAGGACACATTTTCAAAAAATCTTTGATTTCCACAGAAGGAAGAAAATAATTGAAATTACATGATGGTGAGTATCACATAATATTTATGTGAACTCCCTGCAGTCGAGGGGGATAGTTTTTACACAAAATTATTGAATGGCTTTAAAAGACTTTTACTATGTATTGCAGAAGTCGTATAGACCATATTTATACTGCTTTTTTGTCAGTTCATCAATTTTTAGCTTAACAGCACCAGTCCCAATTCACTTTCACTATATGGAAATTGTGTCCATGATGTTCTTGTCTTTCGAAAGACATGACAGTAAGAAAAACAATTACAGATTTTTTATTTTTACATTTTGTGAACTAACCCATTAAAACTTTCCCTACATGAACATGTACACATAAACATCACAGGGATCTGCAGTCATAACTCTTGAAGACAAATTCTCGACCACTTTCTGAGGTTTTACTGACATTTCTGAGATGAGGAGTGGGTGGAGGACAGTGAGAGAGAAAGCGAGAGCTCCTAACAGCACTTATCATTGCTTTGTCCTTCACATCACAAACACATTGTGCATAATGGAAACTATGGCAACGGGACCAGGTACTGCAACACGGGGTGGCGGGGGACAGCACGCATATCTGCTGCATATGACTGCGTCCATGCACATCACTGGGTTGCCTGCAAAATGCATGTCAGACACAGATAAGATGTAAGATGGACCATGCTATCACATTAAGAATGAAAGGGAATCGCGCTAAATCTGACTGCAGTAGCCTACAAACAGATCTTTCATACAAATGCCATCTTTGAATGGCAATGGTAAAATCTGAGCTTTATGGAATGTAAAGATAAGAGAATGTAATGATTTCCTTATACTCTTTTTCAAATTTAACCCAAACATAACAGCTTCTGGCAATGTTTCTTAGTTACGATCAGCTCATTTCTTGATTGTTTAGCACAAGGAATGAAAGGGTATCCTTGTGAAAAAGAAGTGCTTGATTATATTGAATGTACACTTGTAGTGTACTTCAAATCTTAAAAGTCACATACTAAGTAAAATTCTTAAAAGTTAAAAAAAAGTAAAAGTCTTAAAAGTAACATACTAAAGAACATGTAAAGTACTTGATTATAATTTTAATATTATTATTTAATACCACATTTAAAGTCAATATATTTTAAATGTACTAAATTGTTTAAAAATGTGTAATTACAAATATATTTAATTACATGACATACAAGTTTCAAAAGAAACTACATATATTAAGTATATTTTGTTTTAAAATGAATGATTATCAGTACATTCAGCAGTACCATATTTCAAAGACAATAGAAATTATGAAACTATATATCAAAATATTAAGTCAAAAATATATCAAAATATAATATTAAAATATTAAGTGGGTCGCTCTTAAGTTCAAATAATTGTGTTTAATGTAAATTCAAACAATACATTTTCGTTTATTTGTAAATAAGATTTTTAGACAATAAATGTCTAAAAACATTACATTAATATTACACTTAAGTATTTTCTGTTAAAGCATATTATTTCGATAATAAGTACTCTTAAATGTAAAATTCTGTCATTTACTTTTTCATGTCATTCCAAACCATATAAAAAAAATTTCTTCTGAGGAACAGAAAAGGTGAAATTTAGACGAATATTCTAGTTACTCTTTTCAATATAAACGTGATTGGAAACTGTATTATACAAGTAGTTTTCAACACAACTTGAAAAGTTTTGAAAAGTTACAGTGTAAAAAAATATTATGATTTTTAAGGGTAAAAAAGTTTCCGTAATATACAGTGAATAACTGTAATAGATCTAACCTTACATTTAACCCTCTCGAGTTGGCGGTCGCGCCGGCGCGATTGGCTCTCTTTTTTTCTTATCAGTGCAATTTTGCAGGAAAATACTATAAAATTTTAAGTTTTCGTTCCCAGAATTCCCTGCGTGACACTTCACATTTGATGGATTTTAGTTGGAATGTTTAGTTTCCCCTTCGATGGAACTCGCACTGCGTTGTCGTGACGACATTTTGGGGAACTCCCCAGCTTAGCGCATCTGTAGAATGAATGAAATCTATTCCAATCCTGATTGGTTCTGCGTCATGACATAGTAGATGACGGCATAAATGATGGCATACCCGGAAGCTACAAAGAGATGGCGGCACACACACACGTGTTCAATGAGGCCAGGCTCGCGAGCCCCAGGGTACTGGGCCCGCCGCAGATTGTGGGGCTCACAAATGGACCTCTCAGCAGGATGCAGGACTGCTGCAACATCTTCCCGGTCCTCGTCTGAGGGTTCAGATGTTCTTCCGCCCCGCGTGGAAGCCCGCCAAGCGGCTTCTTCCCGTGGGGTGGAGGACCCGATGCTTCAGCTATCAGGCTCTGAGGAGTCAAATGCTTTAAGCATCGAGGCAGGTGATGTGGAGCTTGATCCGCCACTTCACTCAACTGCTCAAGAGGAGCTGGTGGAGGTTTTGACCCGCGCTGTGGCCAAAATTAGAATTGATTGGCCACAAGAACAACAAGAAATCCAGCCGGCAAGTAAGCTGGATGAACACTTTTATAAGCGCAGATCTAAACCTTTATAAGCGCAGGCTCTCCAACCCCCTTGCTCGATTTTGCTAATGTGCTGGGGGCGGCTGAGCGTGGTTATTATGGGACAATGCCTCGGGTGGAGGAAGCTTTTGCGAGCTATCTTTCTCCTGACCCTTAAGGTGGCCTTTCTCCATGCTATAACCTCTCTGCGGAGAGTGGGGGATCTCCAGGCCTTGGTGATTATGCCAACTTACCTGGAGTTTGCCCCCGGCGGAGTTAAAGCCATCCTACATTCAAGACCGGGCTATGTGCCCAAGGTGCCATCTAATGTGGCACGGTCAGTGGTTCTTCAGGCCTTCCATCCTCCACCTCACGTGACGGTGGAAGAAGGGAGACTTCAGCTGCTCTGCCCTGTCAGAGCCCTAAGAGTTTACTTGGAGAAGTCTTCACAGGGGAGAAAGTCAGACCAGTTGTTGGTGTGCTTTGGCTCACCCAAGAAAGGGCTGCCTGCATCTAAGCAGACAATCAGCAATTGGATTGTCCAGGCTATAGCCACGGCTTATCAGGTGCGCAATTTGCCTTCACCTATGGCCGTGAGGGCTCATGCCACCAGGGGCATGGCCTCCTCAGTGGCCCTTCTTTCTCCTTTCTGGTGAGATTTGCGAGGCGGCTGGGTGAGCTACCCCGCACACCTTCATAAGATTTTATAGTCTATAACTCCCTGTGACGTCTGGCGCCAGAGTGCTCACGTCCTTAGTGTGCCTGGGGCTCCCAGCTTCACACTAGGGCGGGCGTGATTACGGTGTGGCATAGTGGGTATTCGTTCCCCAAAGTGTCGTCACGACGACGCAGTGCGAGTCTCGAGTTATGACTGTAACCCTTGTTCCCCGAGAAGGGAACGAGACACTGCGTCTCGCCGCCACACCTATCATGGGCTTGCTTCATTGCAAAAGCAATGTGTGTGCTGGCGTCTCCCTTTGTAGCTTCCGGGTCTGCCGTCATCTACTACGTCATGACGCAGCACCAATCAGGATTGGTATAGATTTCATTCATGCTTCAGACACGCTACACTGGGGGCGTACCCCAAAGTGTTGTCACGACGACGCAGTGTCTCGTTCCCTTCTTTGGGAATAAGGGTTACAGTCGTAACCCGAAATGTTTTTTCTTGTGAGTTATGTACATCAGGGTTTTGTTACATCTAATGTTGTTAAATTCATGTTTTTAATTATTTTTACAGTGTTAGTATTTGTGTAAATGACACTATGCATCTTCTATATATTAGTATTTACCTTCTCAGCTTGTGGAAAAGCTGCTTGTTATGAGCTTTGATAAATCATGTGACTTTCTCATCACGACCTGTTTTTGGTGATTCAGTGTATTACAAAGGTACAAAACAGATATTAGTAATTTAATAGGTTGGTAAATTAACATTCTGTCAGTTAATGTAATACGTTTTTTTACTGTAAATGTAAGTTAAATCTGTAAAACCTAAAATGTTGCTACCATATTTTTTACTGTAAATTTGGTGTAGTTCACCAAAAATAAAATTCAGTTATCATTTACTCACTTTAATGTCATACAGTGTTTACAGGGCTTTTTTCCATATAAGTGAATGAGAATGGGTACTATCAGGCACAAAAGACACAAAAAGCACCATAAAGGTACAATGAAGTGGTGGTCTTGATGTAATATTTCACACTTGGTGTGTAAACCAATAGAATATAATTAATTTCTCTTCTCTGATGACAATGAGAATCTGTCACTCATATGACATCACAGCAATAGCAAAGCACAACCATCCAATCAATTCTCCATGGACAAAATCAAGTCCCGCCTTACATATATATATTTTTTTGTCCGATAAGCCTTTTTACTCGGATACATGTCACAACAGGGATGAAGAGACTATTGCAACTTATGTTTCATGCCATGGGTTTGAAACGACATAAGGGAGAGTAAAAGATCACAGACTTGGATGATAAATGCCTTTAAATGCCATTACCGAGGTGGACCACAAGACCAAAATCCAAACAGTTAAACAAGAGACAACCAATCAACTCATTAAACCTGCCATAAGCCACAAACAGGCCCTGAGACAGCAGTTTCCTCCCTCATCACTCGCATATGGATTTCTGATGGCTCTGGGAACTAATTGATCCACTAGCTTACCTAGCTATGTGCTATTTTAGGGCCTAATGATACCAATAAACAGCTGATTTCTGATTGATCTGGGAAAAAAAAGGTCAATAATTTGCTAAACGAACTGTTTTCTAAATTCCAGGGTGATGAGGAGGAATCATGCACATTGCTGAGTGTGTGTATGGCTGGCCCAGTTCTTTGTGCTGTGTGTATGCGTGTATATGTGTGTGTGTGTGTGTGTGTGTAGCATGTGGTAATTAGACACAGAGCAGGGATTTCTGAAGCAGTCAAGCAGCGGGAGAAAAGTCTCCTGCTCTCATTGTGGATTAATGAGCAAAGCTTTACGCTGCAATTAAAGATGAAACGAATGCAGAGATGTACATTTCCTCTCCTGTGGTCAGAGCCAAGGAGAAATCACATAACAGACACATACAGATCGGCTTTGCTCTGAACTGAAGTGAAAAAGTTGTGAAAAATAACCAAATTTTAGCAGACAGACATGACATTGCTGACATCTGTACGGTAAAGATTTGACATTACCGCTCGCTGTGGTTGTTCTACAAGGCGTTGAATTGTAATGTCACCATTAGAATATGTGTTCGGAAACAACAAAAGTGCGAGCGTTCGGAAGGTTAATGTGAAATTATTCAAATGTATTCATATGTAAACCCCTCATCCCGGTGCCATTGACGGTAAGGAGTTTGGTGCCCCTTGAGCCTCCCAAATGCAGTCACACTTTATCGGCCTTTATTTCTTCAGTTCAGGGACGTTTTCAAGTGTGGAACAGAAAAAAGGAGGGAGAAATAAGCAAAGTGAGCAAATGAAAGCAGGAGGTGATTACTGAGCCTTGAATGGAGGCATGACTGGAGAATGATTATTATTCGATAGAGAGAGAGAGCAGACAGCACTTTGATGAAGTGAGTGGGTATAAAATCCATACACAGAGCGTGTTTCAGAAAGAAACTGCCCCATAGAGAGGGAGATAAAAAAGATCCAGGACGAGGCTCAGCTCACACTATGTTTCTCACATCTGAAGACCTCAAGAAATGGTCTGACAAACACAATTATATTTCCTGTTGTATTTCCTATTGCAGTGTGACATAACAATAGTTTAAACCTGATTTTAACAGCTTTTAGCTTAAATGTGCAGTCATATTAAAAGGTTCATTGTCTATTGTCACACAGTAGTCACTTTCAAACCAAGCAGTGTTCTGTTGGTCAACGAGGAGAATCTGTGAAAAAATCGTAACACGTTGCATAGGAAAATCTTCACCCTTGTGCGAAATTCCAGATCTTGTCGATTCCTACTGAAATAACTGGATTTCGCCCACAAAAATTCGCCAAACAATGGTAAATGTGACCTACCATTAAACCATGATTCGCTACTTCCTATTGCTACTTCGCTACTTTTATATACACATAGCAGATGATGATGTCATCATGTTGGTTCATTAACTGGAAGAGAAAGACTGTAGATTGCAAATTAGTATATATTTTGTCAACCTTTAGTAGAACACTATAGCATTCAATAGCCTCAATGCTAACAGACATGGGCTAAAAATAAGCTTTTGATTTCACTGGGTTCTTAAATATGCCTTATAAGAGATGTAATAAGAGAAAAACATAATTTTGTTTTGAGAAATCAACAATGTTAAAAACACAAAGTGAGTTTTTGATTGTGAGGGAAAGATAACCTTGTTCAGCTTCACAAATAACCCAGCGTTAAGGAAACAGAGGATGCAGTTTGTTTTTCTGGAGCCGCAACAGAGTTGTGCAAGTGTGTTTGTTTGTTCCTGGTCATGAGTCGAGACCGCAGGCGGTGAGTGAAACGTCTGCGTTTTCTTGGCAATCGGTGCATATAATATAAACAACACAAACGTATAGTGAATCGAAAGTTATCCAGGTATAAAGCCATGATGTATTGTGTGTGTTTTTGTGCTTGCTCCGCCCATCGCACGCCTCCACGATCTCAGCTGTTTTCGGAAAGAATCGGTACGGCATATCTGTCTTTTATAAATCTAATAAAACTAAAGACTCTTTGGAGATATATGAAGGATGCAACACTACTCTATAGGCACTGAATATTAACATGAATATGGTTACGTATCCTTTAATATCTTGTCAACTTTTAGGTTTACATTTGCAATTAACAGACATGGACTATAAGACATTTTCATTTCACTTGGTCATAAGTCATATTAGAGAAATATGGACTAAAAGAGAGATTTAGATTTCACTGGGTCTTAAATGTCATATAAGAGAAAGCAAAACATGATGTCATCATTTTGGTCCATTTACCTGGAAAAGAAAGACCCAGAAAGAGTAAATAGTGAACTAGTGAAGTACACTAGCATTTTAATAGCTTCAAGGCTAACAGACATCAACTAAAAAACAGATTTTGAAGTTCAGGGGGGTATAAATATGTAATATAAGATAAATAACAATGAATCAAAAGATGATGCCGCCATTTGGCCCATTTACCTGGAAAAAGCTAACAGAAATTGACTTTTGACATATTTTGATTTCACTTCAAAACAAAATAAAGCATATTTTGCCTACTTTTTATAGCTTGCTAATAGACATGGATAAACGTTAGAGTTTGATTTTATGGGGTCTCTAACATGCAGTATAATTTGTTTATTTTTTTATCTGAGCTGGAGCTTTCGTTGCTCTGGCTCTGCTGCCTGTTCTCAGTATGTTGGCTGCAGGAGAAATGAGGTGTTCTGGGCTGTAAACATGCACCAGTGACCTGTGTCTGTCTGTGATGGTCAGTGTTTGTGTGTGTTCTCAGATGCCCTTCATAACATTGCCCTGTAGGGCCAGTACACTCTGAAGTTTGCTGCACCGCATCACCGCTCTGCTGAACACAGATGGAAAGTAACACAAACAGAATAAGAAAGAAAATAGTCTGTCCGGTGGTGTTCCACTCCATCTTTGACTTCTCCTGCCTTATCTCTGGCTTAACAACATCACTCCAGTTTTAAAGGCATAGTCTTTGGAATAAAATGTATATTTATAACCGTTGATACCGTTACTTTTCAATCTGATACAGCCGTATAACATTAAATATCCTTCTTAACATTATAAAGTCCTAAAATCTTAATTTCAGACTTCCAAAACATGAATTTTAATAAATTCAACTTTTAACTTAAATACATTAATTTGTGTAAACTATTTTGTATTGACCTCAAGCACTGCTCTGTCTGTCTGAGACAGATGAACAACTATTTGTTAAAGTTTTTTTTTTTCTCATTTTGAAGCTTATGATACACAGTAATTGTCATATTAAGTAATAAAATCATTTTTTATAAGGATATACACTTTTATGAGGTCATCTTGATACAACATGGTTACTGAATATATAAATATGTCAAGATCAAACCAGCCTTTCTTCATTTTAAAACACAGAAAGCTCTTCCTGTGGCCATGCGAAGAAAAGCCTATTTTTTTTTGCATATTAGGAACAGATTTTCCACTTTGCATCATGAAAAACCTCACAGATACATTGTATTTAAAGAAAATGGTTAACACTGGCATAGCGTCATTAATCTCTGAACAATGGCTAAACACACTTACATTTCTTGCTCTTATCTGTAATAGTATGGGGAATGTGAATGTGCTCATTTGAGATAGTAGATATCATAAAAAAAATAGATAATGCCTGTGAGCAGTGCAGTTTTGGAGTCTGATAAGACATATTATAGACGGACATTTATAATATGCAGCAAAAATGGAACATTCATATTTGAAGATTCTTGTCTCAAAGAATATGATGTCAGCAATATATACAGCCGGAGGTCAAAATAGAGCCCCCTGGTGGTTAAACTCACAATATTACACAGTCAATCTAGGGCCGTTCCAACACCTGGTATTAAAGGTGCACTATGTAAAAAAAATTCAGTAAAATATCCAAAAACCACTAGGCCAGTGCTATATATTTTGTTCAGTTGAGTACTTACAACATCCCAAATGTTTCCAACTATTTGTAAATCGTGAGAAATTGCTATTTTAACCAAGGAACCGGGACGTGTGAGGAAGTTGCCTGTCAATTGCGTCATATCTGCGTTACCCTCGGTTTCCGGTTTTATTTTGCAGAAACGCTTTACTCTTACTGCAGTGTGCAACAAGTGTCATAGCAGCCGCCGAGCGAGTGCACAGAGTAACGTCATAACATAATTTTCAACAAACTCAGATGTATCTGATATGATAAGAGCTGCGTTACCTCATACTAATGACCGGAAAAGCGGAAGTGGCGATGTGGCATAATAAAAGTCCCGCCGGCGACTATGCCATAATAACAGTCCCGCTGCTCGCGAGGCGTGTGTTCCGCTCTTCTTATTAACAATCGCTCCTGCGGCCTTGCTCAGCTCCACAACACTCGGTCTTGCTCTGCTTCGTACTACAGTAGCGTTAATAATCGCATCCATGAACATGATTTCTGCTCGAGTCCTATCCCGATTCTTTTCCACTGGCTGTGAGGTGAAGACCACATTCTGTCAGTCACAAGATTCTGTGCTCAAACATGGCGTCATCAAACTATGCCTTTGTTTTGAATAGGCGACCTCTAGTGGACGAAAAAGTTACATCGTGCAGCTTTAATATGCGTTCTGGTCGATCAGATCACAAGTAGATCAGGGAGACACATTCCCATTTAAACCTGTTTTTTTTTGTCTCTTTTGTCCACTTTCAACCACTTCTGTCCTAATTTCTTTGAGGGAAGGGTCTATGGGCAGGTAAATGTATGGCCTTTTTCAGATCTTTCAATCTAATAGACAAAATAAACTTGCCCAATTTACATATGAACGCAACCGGAGACAGAAAAACATGTGGAGAGCAGCAGCTTTTGTTTCTGCTCTGATATCGTCAAGACCACGTTGAACGTTGCGAGTTTGTATCAAGAACCAATCAAGAATGGAGAGAGAACATTGTGTTTGGTACGTTTTTTGTCTTCAAACCAAACTTTTGTCTTCAGCCGACAGTTGAAATCCCGTCTGGCTAGCGCTTCCCATAATGTTAAGCATTAGGTCAGTAGGTGAAGAATAGGCTTTTTTTGCCATTTTGTGGTTGCAATCTGGTCCAAAGCATTTTTAATTACCTCTGGAAGTGGTCAAAAGTGGACAAGCTTAAAATGTTTTAGACCCCGTTTACACCTGTATTTTGCATCGTCCCCTTATGATCCAATCGACCAAAATGCATCTTAATTCCAGGTGTAAACAGAGTCTAGTTTTCCTGGTCAGTGTTTGATTTGATTTATGCTTGACTTAGTCTAGTGACACTCGCACAGAGAACAAAACACCTTCAGAGAGTGCATCTCAGTAGTCAGAGTCAGTCAAATATTACACAGAGCAATACAAAAGAAGGTAAAGGCAGCACATTTCCCTACAGTTAACTTCCTGTGTTTGTTTTAGGGGGTTTAAACACTCATCCTGCGTCCTGTTGAGCTTGCATCTAATTTGAACATCGGCTGCGGGATTAGGTCACAAAACCATGGCAACAGTTGCCGAATTTAAACAGGCACACTTTCTAACCACACCTTCAAAGGGCTCCTCCATCAAGGGAGATTTATTTTTACTAAGTGGGTCAGAAGAATCCTGCCCCAAAGGCCATGGTGAGACATTTGCTTATACAGGTAACAAAAACAGATGCCGTTGCACCAAAACCAGCTGAGCAGACGCTCTGTGTATTGTTTTACCATCGAAGAACACAGTTTAGCACATTCGTTCAAAGTCAAAGAGACATTAACAGGATAAAGTGTGCTAAAAGCAAGAGATAATTACTGCCAAAACAGCAGCAAAACTACAGATGTGTCCTACTTAAAAACAGAAAGGAGCATGCTTAAGCATGAATTGAGCCTGGAGGGAGGCACAGTTGTAGATAATTGTCAACCACATGGATTGAGTTGTGGATAGCAGTTTTGGACTGTGTTTTTGATCAAAACATTCTTTTTCCACAGATGGAGGATTGAACTTTCAGATCAACAGCAGTTGTGTGGGAGTGCTACTGCAGTGGTATCCCAACATTTTGGAAAATGGTGGAATCAGGTTTTAAGGACAAGATTCTAGGTTTCAAGCTGCCCAAAGTTGGTTTAGAATGGTTGACTAAACTACCAGCTAGACGGGACCAGGCTAAAGTAGTAGACCTAGGGTAAAAGGTCCTGCTGGAGAAATCCTGTCACCCTGACTTAAGTTGGTCAAGCTGTTTTATGTATAGGTAGCCGGTTTGTTGTAAACCTGGTTTATCAGTCGTCCATGTTGGTTGCAAAGCTCATAATTGCTTGTCCAGGATGGTCAATCAACTAGCTGAGGTATTACTAGACCTTCTTGGTCAAGGGTCCTGCTGGAAAAACCTACGGTGGTCAAGCTTTTTTATGGAAAATGGTAGCTGGCTTGTTGGTGATTGAGAATCTCTTAACACCTTTACCAAGATGGTCTACTGGGTGAATTAAAAGCACAGAGTGCAGCATCACATTTGTCTCACAGACAGAAACATGCTGCACTTAACAGGTACATCACTCTATAAAATCAGGTTTTAAGGACAAGATTCTAGGTTTCTAGCTGCCCAAAGTTGGTTTAGATGGTTGACTAGCTAAACTACCAGCCAGACGGGACCAGGCTAAAGTAGTAGGGTCAAATGTTCTGCTGGAGAAATCCTGTCACCCTGACTTAAGTTGGTCATGCTGTTTTATGTATAGGTAGCTGGTTTGTTGTAAGCCAATCTGAGGATCCTTCTAGAAAAGCCAAGTCAGCCCAGCTTAAGTGGCAGTTAGTTTATCAATCGTACATGTTGGTTGGGAAGCTCATAATTGCATGTCCAGGATGGTCAATCAACTAGCTGAGGTATATTACAAGACCTTCTTGGTCAATGGTCCTGCTGGAAAAACCTACGGTGGTCAAGCTTTTTTTATGGAACATGGTAGCTGGCTTGTTTGTGATTGAGAATCTCTTAACACCTTTACCAAGATGGTCTACTGGGTGAGGTACTACACCATCTTGGTCATGGGTCGTTCAGGAACAGCCAGATTAGACCATTTTAAGGGGGTAGACAGGTTATGGTGGTTGAGATGCTCATAATTGCTTGAATGAGATTGTGTACCAACTGGCTGCTTGTGGGTTCAGCTGGAAAAATACACCAAATAAACCAGCTTAATGTGTTCAGGATTCTGCAAAAGCTAATTTGTTTTGGTCCACAGTGGTCTTGTCAAAGCTTTAGTCAGCTTGACTAGAATGGTCTACCAACCTGCTGTAGACCAGTTTAAGGAGGTCAAGCTGTTTGTGGAATATTAAAGTTTGTTGGTGGTCAAGAATCTTAAAATGGACCACGATGGTCTACCAATACAACCACATCTCTACTAGCTTGATGTCCAGCTGATCAACCACCCAAACCAGCATTGGTGGGCTAGAAACCAAATTCAATGTTCTAAAAACCAACTACTGGATTAAGGTTTTAGCTAAAATTCCCAATAGGGTTAAGTTACCTAAACAAAGTTAAGCACATTTTGGGATACCACACTCGGTCCATGGAGTATGACATGCACACAAACTCTATAAGTGGCATCAGTGGATGAACTATAATCAGCTCAAAAGTTGATCAAATGTAGACACAGAGCCATAACATCAACACCAACATGGCACCTCTCAGGGAGAGGTCTTCCTCAGTCTGTATGGAAATAGCTAGTGGGTGGGTGAGAAGACAAATATAGACATCTGCTCAAAAATCCACCCAGAAAGAGCAAATGCATCACTCTTTTCTTCGATATGGTGCTTTTCTCCTCCCTCATTTCCCCTTGTTAAAGGCTCAGAGTGCAGCATCACATTTGTCTGACAGACAGAAACATGTTGCACTTTACAGGTACATCACTCTATAAAAAGTAGCCTCTAGGGAAGGAAGCGCCAGCAGCAGATTGGCTGGCTTTATGTCTGCTTGCTTAGATGTTTTATGTTCTGCCTTTGAATGCAAGCTGTAAAATCAGATAAAGATGACGGAATATGATTAAAGCAAACAAACACAGAGAAATTTACTAAGAATGGATGTCCCCTGCTGATAATGGTGTTGTTTTGCACATTATTCACTGAAGGAATCATGCAAATCAGGCAGCAATGCAACGTACCCCAAAATCAATGCTGAACGCAATTTGTACACAATTGTTTTAGGCTGCTGTTGTATGTAATGCAGTCTTTCTAAAGCCTTGCCAGCAGCAAAAACATTTCATATATGATATTTGAAAATAAATGTGGTAATTTAACAAAGATAAATGACTGTAAATAACACAGAATTGAAAAAAGAAACATTACCACTGGAATACAATGAGATGCTCTCCTGGATCAAAAAACCTCTTCAAAAGTGGATGCCGGTGGTATTTCATGTGGGAAGTAGCCCTCCATAATCCACTGCAAACTCTTATTCAGATTTGGGCCATTCATTTCCTGATAATTATTTAACCAAATATCATTCACTTTGAAACACTTTGTAAGGTGCTGAAAAATGTACCATTGCTAAGGGAAAATCATTAATCTTGATTGTAATTTCAGTCACATATTCTTTACATTCATAGCCTTCAAACACAGTGTATTTAAAAAATAAAACCAACACTGGCCAAGAACACAAGTGTTGGGCTCATTTGGCGTCAGCTGCCCATTGGCAAATCCATTAAATAATGTAGTGTTCACAGCTCCATGCAGCTTCAAAATCAGTGGCATTAGCTGCTATACAGCAGAGTTATATCACAGCCTAGAATCTATAGGGGGCATTAAAGCAGAGGCAGATGTTTGATGAATAATGTACTGTACACCATAATGCATTCAACTTCACAGGGGTCTTATGCTAATAACATCATTAAAACCAATTAAAAGCCCATTTACAATTGCTCCATTATTAACATGAACGCACTGCCGTGGATACTTGAATTGAGGGCATAAACTCAAGCATCACACACACAATGTACATACACCCATTCCAACTCCATACAGCTGGAGGTTGACGTAGGTATTAAATGTCTATTAAAGTGACTAATGTAATGGATCCAAAAATAAAAACTGTCTGGTTCTATCGACAATCCTCTCAGGCCTTGTTCAGAGCTACTGGACTAGAAAAAGAGAAGTGAAAAGGAAAGCTTGAATTTGTCCCTGTCAGTCACATTTCATCAAGTCTCATTTACTGAGCAGAGTTTGTGGCAGAGTGGATGTGGCCAGCACTACCCCCAGTTGAGGCTGAGACCCCTGAGCCGGGACAGAAGGGATTTGAGGGAGTGGCAACATGACTCCAGCTTTCTCTTTCTCATTCTGTTCCTCTTTTTCCATCATCTCTTGTTTTTCAATTTTGTCTAGAAGCAACTGAACGCTCTTGTAGAAAACAACACGGGGGTCAACTTCGGGGAGGGTGGGACAGTCACAGCGTGCACGGAGCTCCAGAGCCTATAACAACACAGAGAATGACAGATTAATGCAGATGGATTTGACCTACAAACCAGACGGACGGACAGATGGATGGAAATAGTGATTAGATGGATTGAAATAGTGATATGATGGATTGATGATATGATAGATTGATGGAAATAGTGATATGGATGGATGGATGGAAATAACGATAATGATGGATGGATGGAAATAGTGATTAAACAGATGGATTGAAATAGTGATTGGATGGATGGAAATAGTTATATGATGGATGGATGGAAATAGTGATATTATGGATGATTGGAAATAGTGATATGAGGGAGGGATGGATGGATGGATGGAAATAGTGATTGGATGGATGGAAATAGTGATATAATAGATGGATGATATGATAAGATTGATGGAAATAGTGATATGATGGATGGATGCAAATAACAATAATGATGGATGGATGGATGGAAATAGTGATTGAACAGATGGATTGAAATAGTGATTGGATGGATGGAAATAGTGATATGGATGGAAATAATGATATGATATGATATGATGGATGGATGGATGGATGGATGGATGGATGGAAATAGTGATATGAGGGAGGGATGATATGATAAATTGATGGAAATAGTGATATGGATGGATGGATGGATGGATGGATGGATGAATTGAATTAGTGATTGGATGGATGAAAATAGTGATTGGACGGGTGGATTGAAATAGTGATTGGATGGATGGAAATAGTGATATGATGGATGGATGATATGATAAATTGATGGAAATAGTGATATGGATGGATGGATGGATGAATTGAATTAGTGATTGGATGGATGAAAATAGTGATTGGACGGGTGGATTGAAATAGTGATTGGATGGATGGAAATAGTGATATGATGGATGGATGGAAATAGTGATTGGATGGATGAAAATAGTGATTGGACGGGTGGATTGAAATAGTGATTGGATGGATTGAAATAGTGATTGGATGGATGGAAATAGTGATATGATGGATGGATAGATGGATGGAAAAAGTGATTGGATGGATGGAAGGAATGATATGATGGATGGATGGAAATAGTGATTTGATGGATGGATGGAAATAGTGATATGATGGATGGATGGAATTAGTGATATGATGGATGGATGGAAATAGTGATTTGATGGATGGATGGAAATAGTGATATGATGGATGGATGATATGATAAATTGATGGAAATAGTGATATGGATGGATGGATGGATGAATTGAATTAGTGATTGGATGGATGAAAATAGTGATTGGACGGGTGGATTGAAATAGTGATTGGATGGATGGAAATAGTGATATGATGGATGGATGGAAATAGTGATTGGATGGATGAAAATAGTGATTGGACGGGTGGATTGAAATAGTGATTGGATGGATTGAAATAGTGATTGGATGGATGGAAATAGTGATATGATGGATGGATAGATGGATGGAAAAAGTGATTGGATGGATGGAAGGAATGATATGATGGATGGATGGAAATAGTGATTGGATGGATGAAAATAGTGATTGGATGGATGGATGGAAATAGTGATATGAAATCTGGATGGATGGATGGATGGATTGGAATAGTTGTTTGAAAAAATTGATGAAATCAAATAACTATTCCAATCCATCCATCAATCCAAATTTGAAGAAGTGGATTGATGGAATGATGAAAATTGTGATATAAATGGATGGTTTGAAGTAGTTATTGGATGGATGGATGGATGGATGGATGGATGGATGAACATTGACAAGGATCTCCAACATCAGTGATCGGGAACCTACATGTCTCACGAGCCACACCTGGCTCTTGACAAAAATCATGTGACTCGCCAGGTCTCTCACCCTTTACCAACAAATTATTGTTATAAAAAAAATTAGACACATCAAAAGAGATCCGCTCTCTGCAGAAAAAAACTGCCAATTACAATTCCCTTGTACAGCCTCCCAAAGTTCATGAAAAGTTTATGATAATAATATTCAAGTTGTACTTTCGCTTTTGCAGCAGAGACCCTTGTGATAAATAAATGTGCCGTATTTATGATAATCCAGTTGACGAAAATAAATAATAAAAGTGTGATATACACAAAGAGGATTTTTAACTCAACCTCAGAGTGAAAGCCCTGCATAGTGCAAATTATTTATTGTTTGCTGCTTATTTGTTTTAAGATATGGACCTAATAATTACTACTTTTTTTCTTTTTTTACTGTGGCTCTTTTGGAAAAATGCATTAACCAAAAATGAAAAAATAAAAATAAAAATGTCTCTTTGGTCAAAAAAGGTTCCCTACCCTGTCCTACATTAAAGACATCATTTACAAAGACTGATCTGTCAAAAACACAGCCCCGACTGCATTATGTTTGTGACCCCTGAACTATTACCTCTGACCTCCATTAGGGGTGATGGGGAAACAGCCCTCATAACACTAGATCAATAGTGCCTCTTGAAACAAGAACAACCAGCACAAAGGACACTTAACATAAAGAATTTTCTAGTTAAATTATTATTCTGAACCATCTGCCCTGGGGAGAACATTTCAGCCTGATCTGCTAAATACACACTCAATCCAGGAAGACGGGCAGTTTTAAGCAGCACTGCAATGTTTGAGAACCAGGCCATTAGGGAAACTCTACAAAACAAATGACACTTGATGAAAGAGTGGCTGGAATAAAGCTTGAGAACAATTACCCGAGAGGGACACATCAGTTGCATACTTACGACCAAAGTGACACAGAACACTTTTAAAAAGCAGATGCATGCTTTAAAAGCAACAAGTACTGACTATTTTACAGATTAAAAACAAAGTTTACATTTCGCAATTCTGACTTGCAATTGCGAGTTATAAAGTCATAACTGCTAACTGTTAGCCTAGAAATCTAGAAGCACCCTAGTGGCAGCAAATCTAATTTGCAGCCAGGGTCGTCTAGCAACTCTCCGTAGACTTACGAGCTTGAAAAACCAAATTCTAGTCAGGCCAATCACAGCGTGTATAGAGTCGGTGGGCGGGCTTAACATAATGACGGCAGAGTTGTGATGGTCACGTGTGAAATCCGTGCTAACAAAGATCGTTACGGCACTGAAGTCATTCTTAAAAAAGGAAGATGTGTTCTGAGTTTTGCCGACCGGATATGGCAAAAGTTTAATCCATCAACTAGCTCTGCTGGTGGGAAAACGCATGGGATTCAGCCACAACCCGCTTGTGATTGTTGTCACCACTGATAGCGCTCTGGTTGGTTGTAGCGCTATCCTATTGCGTGCAGAGGGCATTTGAAAGACAACCGTTTATCCCGCCGCTCGGAATGAGCCCTGCCAATGGTGTGTTCCCAGATCCAGCTTCTTGATGTGGGTCTTGGCTTGTCAGGCTAGCTAACTGTGTGATATAAACTCTTTTTCTTGCAATTGTAAGTTTATATCTTGTTAATTCTGACTTCTTTCACAGAATTGTGAGATATAAACTTACAATTGCGAGTAATAAAGTCCAATTCTGAGGGGAAAAAAAAAAAAATTCTCAGAGAAATGTGAGTTTATATCCTGCAATTCTGACTTTATAACTCGCAATTGCAACTTTATATCACACAATTCTAAGAAAAAAATGTCATAATTGTGAGATAAAAATTCGCAATTACCTTTTACATTTTTTATTCTGTGGCAGAAACAAGCTTCCGTAAGTTAACTTGGTTTTAAGTCACTAAAGAAATTTCTGAATATTTTCATTATCAAAGATTTCTATTTTTTATTTCTATTTCTTTGTTTATAAAGGAATTTTGCTTCAAAACAATGCAATAAATTATAAATGTTTATATATATTAAATATGTATGATAAATATATTAAAATAATATATCAAGTACATTTTTATATATAAATTTAAGGCATAATGACAGGCATAACATTATGACCGAATATTGTGTTGGTCCTCGTTTTGCCGCCAAATCAGCCCTGACCCGTCGAGTCATGGACTCCACTAGACCCCTGAAGGTGTGCTTGTGTTATCTGGCACCAAGATGTTAGCAGCAGATCCTTTAAGTCCTATAAGTTACGAGGTGGGGTCTCCATGGATCAGACTTGTTTGTTCAGCACATCCCACAGATGCTCGACTGTGAAGTGACATGTGTGGCCAAGTATGGTGACCCATACATTTAACCCATCAAATTGCACACACACAGTAGTGAACACACACACCGTGAACACACACCCGGAGCAGTGGGCAGCCATATTGCTGCGGTGCCCGGGGAGCAGTTGGGGGTTCGGTGCCTTGCTCAAGGGTCTCACCTCAGTCGTGGTACTGAGGGTGGAGGAGGGTGCTGGTTATTCACTCCCCCCGCCGGACCTGAGACTCGAACCTGCAACCTTCCGGTTACAAGTCCGACTCTCTTACCATTAGGCTACGACTGTGGCCCACGTCACCTGTAATTGGTGTATATAACATGCTTAACACACACACACACACACACACACACACACACACACACACACACACACACACACACACGTGTATACTATTTTTTATAAATTGAATACAAATCCAAATGAACAAAAATCCAATATTTGAGTCTGTCATCTTTCTAAACTTGTCCCAGCATAAAACACAGCAATATCATACACGTCAACCTGCCTATGGAAATCTGAACAAGTCAGACTAGTTACTCTCAAACAGTCACTCTTATATAAAGTCTTCAAAATTCACTTGTCTTCTTGGCACCAGAAGACAAACAGACAGACACACACACACACACTCCACTATGGTAATTCTCATTAGCGAGTACACAGAGGACGAATCTCCATTGGCTCAGGTTAAAGAGGGTGAGAATAGAGAGAGATGGAGGGCGTTTTAAAATAACTTCCCGAAGGAGTAATAGCTTCCACTCAACAACAGAAACACACACGCATTACAGTTGATGGACAATTAGTGTCCTGGCCATCTGTTTCTTCAGTGTTTGGAGTGTGCGAGTAAGCAGGCAGGACTGTTAAGAGTTCAAGCTCAAGGTTAAGTAAGGCCCCTGCATGGCACTAAAATTCACACATTCACACGCATCCTTCCGCCGCAGCTGGTGTGTGACGGGGGGTGAACATGTTCCTGTAGATGACTGTCCAACCTGCTCTAAAGTTTACTCTATAAACAGTATGTTAACCTGAGCTCTTTGTTTAAAGCAAGTGGTTAAGGGTTGGCATCATCCATTTAACCCCTGCTAGTAAAAGCTGTAACTACACCATCTGCTTTTCTCTGTTGACCGCCGTAGCTGTGAATTCTGAGGGGATTTTTTTGCAAGCAACATATTGCAAATTGCAAATATTTCATCATTATAAAGCAGGTGTTATGGTGTTTTTTTTGAAGACTCTTAAAAGTGTGAAAGTGATTTATAATTTTCCATCTGGTGCCTAACATCACAAGATACTTAATTTATTTCACCATTTCCATTCAAAAAGTGAAACTTGTATGTTATATTTATTCATTACTCACAGACTGATATTTTTAAATGTGTATTTCTTTTAATTTTGATGATTATAACAGACAACTAAGGAAAATCCCAAATTCAGTATCTCAGAAAATTAGAATATTACTTAAGACCAATGCAAAGAAAGGATTTTTAGAAATCTTGGCCAACTGAAAAGTATGAACATGAAAAGTATGAGCATGTACAGCACTCAATACTTAGTTGGGGCTCCTTTTGCCTGATTTACTGCAGCGATGCGGCGTGGCATGGAGTCGTTCAGTCTGTGGCACTGCTCAGGTGTTATGAGAGCCCAGGATGCTCTGATAGTGGCCTTCAGCTCTTCTGCATTGTTGGGTCTGGCATATTGCATCTTCCTCTTCACAATATCCAATATATTTTCTATGGGGTTAAGGTCGGGCGAGTTTGCTGGCCAATTAAGAACAGGGATACCATGGTCCTTAAACCAGGTACTGGTTGCTTTGGCACTGTGTGCAGGTGCCAAGTCCTGTTAGAAAATGTAATCTGCATCTCCATAAAGTTGGTCAGCAGCAGGAAGCATGAAGTGCTCTAAAACTTCCTGGTATACGGCTACGTTGACCTTGGACCTCAGAAAACACAGTGGACCAATACCAGCAGATGACATGGCACCCCAAACCATCACTGACTGTGGAAACTTTACACTGGACCTCAAGCAACATGGATTGTGTGCCTCTCCTCTCTTCCTCCAGACTCTGGGACCCTGATTTCCAAAGAAAATGCAAAATTTACTTTCATCAGAGGACATAACTTTGGACCACTTTTTGTCCTTTTTGTCGCTTCTGACGCGGTCTGTTGTTCAAGAGTGGCTTGACACAAGGAATGCGACAGCTGAAACCCATGTCTTGCATACGTCTGTGCGTAGTGGTTCTTGAAGCACTGATTCCAGCTGCAGTCCACTCTTTGTGAATCTCCCACACATTTTTGAACGGGTTTTGTATCACAATCCTCTCCAGGGTGCGGTTATCCCTATTGCTTGTACACTTTTTTCTACCACATCTTTTCCTTCCCTTCGCCTCTCTATTAATGTGCTTGGACACAGAGCTCTGTGAAGAGCTTCTTTTGCTATTACCTTTTGTGTCTGGCCCTCCTTGTGCAAGGTGTCAATTGTCGTCTTTTGGACAACTGTGTAGCCTCCAGAACTAGACTGAGAGACCATTAAAGGCCTTTGCAGGTGTTTTGAGTTAATTAGCTGATTAGAGTGTTGCACCAGGTGTCTTCAATATTGAACCTTTTCACAATATTCTAATTTTCTGAGATACTGAATTTGGGATTTTCCTTAGTTGTCTGTTATAATCATCAAAATTAAAAGAAATACACATTTAAAAATAGCAGTCTGTGAGTAATGAATTAATATAATATACAAGTTGCACTTTGAATGGAATTAGTGAAATAAATCAACTTTTTGATGATATTCTAATTATATGACCAGCACCTGTATATTGCAGATTTTTAATATGCATTTTTAATTAGTTATTTCTGCTTTTTCGTGCAAAAATAACAAAATTATCATTATACATGATATATAAGAAGCATTTTAGAATGATTTCTGAAGGATCATGTGACTGAAGACGGGAGTAATGATGCTGAAAATTTTGCATCACAGGAATAAAATACATTTTAAAACGTATTCAAACAGAAAACAGTTATTTTAAATTTCATATCACTATTTTAATTGTAATAACCAAATTGCTAAATTGTAATAACCAAATTACAATTAATGTTTTTACGATGGATGGATGGATGGATGGATGGATGGATTGTTTGTAGACAACCTACATGAACCACTGAGCCACTGCCACCACAAGATATATAGAAATACTGATATTAAATCTGCATGGATGGATGGAAATAGTGATATGAAATCTGGATGGATGGATGGATGGATTGGTTGGTTGGTAGACAACCTACATGAACCACTGAGCCACTGCCGCCCCAAGATATATAGAAATAGTGATATGAAATTTGGATGGATGGATGGATGGATGGATGGATGGAAAGAAATAGTGATATGAAATTTGGATGGATGGCAAACATTTTACATTTTTAATCAAACCACTCAACACACTGCCTGACTCTTATCTGTTTTTTTTTCCCTCGATTTGCGCATTAATTAAAAACAATCTAACACTATTGGTGCTGAAATTCTGATTGGGTGCGCTCAGCCCACCCTGACTATACCTAGATGCCGCCTTGGATCAGGTGACACCTGGACAAACACTTACACAATACAGTTTTGCATTAGTATGATTATTTGACTGCCACCATGAATGCTGCCATTTTCATGAGAGGAAATTGCAGTTGTTCAGAATCAAGCATAAGATCTTGATGGAATTCAATTTACTCTCCAACAAATCACTGTCATGCATTGCACTATATATCTTGATGTACCGCATAACAGCTCACATGATTTATTTAGCCTCAATCACTTATGAAGGCTCTATTCTGTAGCTGCTGGTACTGATCTAAGGGTTCCACCATTTGAATGTTGAGTTTTCTGACGTCCCTGCCATCCCTTGATCCTCCAGGCCTTTGGGTTTCATTTTCCCCTCCAGCAGAAGAACATTAATCTGTTCACTTCCACAATGAACATGGTCTAAGGCATCTGTGTAGAAAGTAGAGTTTGCTCCAGAGCAAAGGGGTCTCCAGACATCTCGTTAGTTTTGGTGGAGTCTGGATTTCAGACACATCTGCGAGCCCTACGGTGGGTGTTTCTGATGGGTACTCTTTAAATCAAGAGAATATGGTACCCAGAACATACTGCTCAATTTAAATACAGAAAACAGCTCTCCGCTTGTGCGTTAGTAGTACTGAAAACACCAGTCATATGAACAATCTTATCACATAACTAACCAATAGTGTCTGTTGTTTTCTCAGAGCTTTCCATTGCTATTTCCTTGATTCCATTAAAGCTGAAGGGTGGTCATGCAGCTCAAGTGCTGCTGTCATACATACCAAACACTTGCGACACTGTGAAATTAATGTTCAGTCTTTAAATCATTTCTTTTTGTCATTAAAAAATAGGTACACACTTCAGTTTATGGTCCAATTCTCACTATTAACAAACTATAAACTACACATCAAACTTTTAATTACTGCTTATTAATAGTTAGTAAGGTAGTTACCTTTAGGTATTGGGTAGGATAAAGGGATGTAGAATATGGTCATATAGAATAAGGCACTAATATGTGCTTTATAAGAACTAATAAAGAGCCAATATCCTAGTAATATGCATGCTAATAAATAACTGTTAATAGTGAGAATTGGACCCTAAAATAAAGTGTAGAAATGCAAAACTGAAGTATTTTCATTAGTGGTCTCAGGCTTTTTTACACTATACTACACAACACAATCAAATGCTGTTCAGTAAGGAGTAATAGGAGTGCCACTTAAATTAAATTAAGAAACTACTTTTCTAGTTGACAAATAAATATTAATAGTTTAAATTGTTTATTTTATTCATGTTTAAAATATTAAATATAGCAACAATAACAATATATTGGTAACTCAATTTTAAATGAATTCATTGCATTTTGTAATCCATTTGCCAACTGCTTTTCTTTAGCAATTGGTCAGTTGTGTAAAAATGCCATTGGACAGTTCACATAAAACTGATCATTTTTTTCGATTTATCAATAAAAAAGGCAATCGGATAAAGATAACTAATCTGTCAGTGCTTTATAAACTTCCCTTTAAATTATGCATTTAAAAATTATCAATTTATTGTTACATTAAAAAAAATCTATTAAATAATACATATTTAAAATAAACATTTGTCCATTTGAAAATAATTTATATATTTACATTTAGATTTTTATCAATACACTGATAATGTATCCTTTTTTGTGGTACTTTTAAGGCCTGTATACCCCGGACGAATATCGCCAGCGTGTTTCAGTGCATATTGAGTGTTCACACCCAAGCGAATTTCACTGGCAATGCGCAGAGTGAACGTGCAAATTCAGTAGATGGCGCTCCCGGTACACAAGCTGGTGCTGCGGCACTTTACGCTTCTGACACTCTCGTCACGCAGAAGAAGAAGAGAGACAGTATTTGTGTCCTTGCAAAAAACATTCACACACTTTTTGCTAACTGGCAAGCAGCATTAGCAGTTCATCTTCTTTGTCTACTAACTTGTGCTTGAGCGCCACCAAGTCGTGTTTTACTGTAACTTCAGCAGCTACAGGCACGTGAAGTTAACGCGCCAGTTTTCAACGCGCCACGTCAAAACAAAAAACAAACCCAAGGAGTTTTTTTTTTAAACTACACTTTTACGTCTGCCGTTTTGTGCGTCAGTGCGCACACTCACGTTAAAGCTACACTGTGTGATATTTTCCCCCATCTAGCGGTGAAAAGGTATATGACCATGAAGTAAATATTAGGTTCTGTTCCTCCCAATTCCGATTTCGTTTTAACTCCTACGGTGGCCGTTTTAGTCCAAGATTAACATGGCTTCCAGTTCAATCCAGACATGGTGCCATCGAGTGTTAAAACGCGAAAGGCGAAGCTTGAATTTACGGGTATGTCCCTCTTTGGATAATGTACTTTCAAGATGGAGGGGCAACATGGCGACCCCCATTCGAACCCCTTACCCGTATGTATTTTCAATGGCATATTATAAACTTACGAGAATACTTTATAACTTGAAATAAGTAAATATACATTAATGAGCACTTATATTTTTGAAAGAACTAAGTGTTTTTAGCTAAGAATAAACTAAAAAAGTTACACAGTGTAGCTTTAAACATCGGCGATAAACACGCACGAAAATCGTCCCGGTGTGAACAGGCCTTTAGACCTCCACAGTCCAAATGTTTGCCACTTTTTTTCGAGAGAACTGGAACTTACAAAGAAGAACAGGAAAATGGGATTGAGAATGCAACTGGGAAATGATGCAGGGGTGCCAAGCATGGTTGAGAATAAGTATGCTAGGCCATGGCTTAAATGGTTCTTTCTTTTTAGATAATTTCTTCACCTGTGCCATACATTTAATGCTGATTTAGTACATGTTACGGTTTAGCATTTGTGTGGAAAGGTTTCACTCATGTAACCATATATAATAAAGTCTAATGATGCATGTGTTTGCTTTTGTGTACTTTACCTCAGGAACAAGGCGGTCCAACTGCCTGACACGGTTTTGGTGGGAAGGGTGGGTAGACAGCCATTCGGGTATGGTGGGTTGGCCACTCAATTGATCATAGATCTCCATCTGCTGCCAAAACACTGTGGCCGCCCTCACATCAGCACACGCCTGTCAGAAACGCACACAAATCTCAATATATACACAGATTAAAGAGATGCTTTTCAGGCACGTAAAAACCCCGTCATCATTAAAGGAAACCAACAGGGAGATAACATGCACACAACCCGACGGGCGCTTGGAGCTCTGGACAACGTCATTAGCTGGAGCTAAAGCCGAGAGCAGGCTGGCTCTTGGACAGCATGAATCATGACTAGTCGAGCTAGCCGCGCAACCTTACCGCAGCAACGTGCCAGTGTCCTTCACCAAGCCAGCTGTGGCAGGCCGGATCTGAGCCCATTTACGAGCAGCAGTAGTCCCGTTATTACTACTATACGAGATAGAAGGGAATTGACTGTTTCTCCATAATGATGCCAAGCATGGGATCAGGAGACATGCTGACAGGAAGAGCACTACACCGTGAATCAGACCATTGCCACATGCAGAGAAACGCTTCCATGAAGAAGTTTGTAGAGAAACAGTGCCATCTAGAGGTCATGTAGGATACTGCTGCTATAAATGAATGATATGAAGCAGGTTCCCCACCACTGAATTTTTTTTAATTTATCAAGTTTTCAAGTCATCATAAGTTATTCATTTTTATTCAGAGTGACGTAGAGGTGAAGTATTTAATTCCTAAGTATGTCTTCAAAAGTGACTTTATTTGCAATTTTAGTCAAGCATGTAATACTGTATATAAGGTCCTGTTTACACCTGGTATTAAAATGCGGACCACAAGTAGATGAGGAAGACATACCCATTTACACCTGGTGTGTCTTTTGTCCACTTTCAACAACGTTTGTCCTGATTTCTTCAAGGGGAGGGTCTATGGGCGGGGCGGGTACAAGTATGTGTTTTTTAAGGTCTTTCGATCTGATGGACAAAATAAGCTTGCACAATTTACATATAAATGCGCCCGGAGATCCAAACCTTTCATTTAGTCTCTGATAGCCGCAAGACCACGCCGAACACTGAGTGCTTGTTAGAATTGTGCTTGGTATGTTTTTCGTCTTAAAACCAATCTTGAGTTGTCAAAGTTTAAATCCCATCTTGCTAGTACGCTTCCCATAATGTTTACGTGTAAGGTCCATAGGCGGACTTTGGCAGCTGTTCGAACGCATTCGACCACACGGCAGCTAAACTATGAAAGCAATCCTGTCAAATGTGTTTTTGACTACCTCTGGAAGTAGTTGAAAGTGGACAAGCTCAAAACGTTTTAAATCCCGTTTACGCCAATTTAGCGTAATCGGATTAGCGAAAACGCTTCTTAAAGGGATAGTTCACCCAAAAACTAAATTTTTATGTTTATCTGCTCACCCCCAGGGCATCCAAGATGTAGGTGTCTTTGTTTCTTCAGTAGAACACAAATGAAGATTTTTAACTCCAACCGTTGCAGTATGATAGTCATATAATGCATGCCAATGGGGATATTTTAGAGTATGAGAGTAAAAACACACAGACATACAAATCCTTATTAAAACATGCGGCTCGTGGTGACACATTGATGTATTAAGACACGAAACGATCGGTTTCTGCGAGAAACCGAATAGTATTTATGTAATTTTTTTTACCTCTTATCAGACAAATGTCATCTAGTATTCCCAGCTCCATAACTTCCAGCGAATAAAATCAAAATACTAGCGCGATCAAAGATATATACATGTAGATACCTCATTCGACCGATCCGCGCGCGCAGGCACTAATGAGGAATCTATGTATATATCTATGATCGCGCCGGTATTTTGCATGTATTTTGACCTTATTCGCCGGAAGTGATGGCGCGGGGACGGCTGATGCAGAGCCATAGAAAAAAATGAAATACATTTTTAAATATGGATATTTTTCTTACACAAATGCATCGATTCGCTTTAGAAGGCCTTTATTAACACCCCGGAGCCGCGTGGAGCACGTTATTTGACAGACAGATGCATTTTTTTATGGACTTCAAAAACAGAGCAACTACTTCTGCTATTATAATGCTTGGATTAGCCTGGACTTTTGTAATATAACTCAGATTTTATTAGTCTGAAAGAAGAATGTCATATACACCTCGGATGACATGAGGGTGAGTAAATCATGGGCCAATTTTCATTTTTGGGTGAACTATCATTTTAATACCAGGTGTAAACTAAGAAAACAAATTTTTTTTTTTTTACACATTTCTACATTCTGACTTACATGCAATCTAATTTACATGATCTACATGAAACAAAACCTAATCCCAAAGCATAGACATAACAGTGTTGTTATTGTTAATTAAAACAAATGACTAAAAATAGTTTTCGGTAATTAAAATAAAGCTGAAATAAAATAAACTATAAATATTAGATGGAAAAGCTAAACTTAATTAATTCATTTAAGTTGAAGTACTGAAGTTGTTAAACTGAAATAATAAAAAATATATAGAAAAACTAAAATTAAGCTAATTTAAAAAAAAAGTTATTTAAAAATATTAAGATACTATAAAAGTATATAAAGAATACTGAGCTATAAACTGAAACCTGAACATAAACATATAAGCTGCTTATACTGTGAAACTTTTATTGCATTTTATCAATATGCGATCCCTCAGAATTGAACCCAAAAGCTTTGTGTTGCTACAAGAATACTGTCTATTGAATCTGATAATATCTGCAGTACCTTGGCAGCCAGCTGCATGCCAACCTGGTCCGCCTCTGCCTCCAGCTTACGACTGAAGGGCCGGTCAAATAAGAACTACAACACATACAGAGAAAATGACAGAGAATATGCAGTTAAATGAGCAATTCTGACAGCGCACACAGGAGTTATATTCGGTAAACAGAGGAAAATGGACAGAATAAGGTGAACCATATTTGGAGAACCAAATGACTAGGAGATAAAAAAGCCCAACCATTAAAATGTAATCTATTTTAAATGTAAGGGGCAAAGATGATGAAAAACAAGGAAAGAAAGGGATGAGAATTCACCCATAAAAAGGAGAATAAGAGAGTATCTTAGAAGAAAAACACCATAAAAAACTAAAATGCAATTAAATTGAAAGTGGGCCTTTGTTTCATGCCGTACAGTGATTCAGAAAATGCTAATTCAATATCCATTTAGAAGACAAATATATGTAGCTGAATTTTAACTAACCTCAAATTGAAGTCCTTAGAAACCCAAATAAGATCTCCTCTGAGATATTGTTATTGTTTTATAATGGTGGTGAGAGAGTACTTGAGAAGGTTACATAGAGCTTGAGTGGAGGAGTATAATTCTTGTTTAAAGGGTTTTTTAGGGATTTTAGAATCAATATTTAAGAAGTGTTTGCATCATTAATGGACAAACCCGACCTAAACGGAATCCCATCAAAGCTCAATTGTGAACAAGCTAAATTTAATAAAAATACAAAATGATAAATATGAAATAGTAATTCAGCAAGGACACAGTAAATTGATCAAAAAAGTGACAGTAAAATCACTACAAAAAATATATATATATTTCAAATGAATGCTGGTATTTGAACTTGGTATCCATTAAAGAATCATAAAATTTATAACAACTGACATTTTACTGTATTTTTGATCAATAAATAGAGCCTTGGTAAGCATACTGTAAGCATACTTATACACTATATGTAAAAAAAGTATTGGGACACACCTCTTAATTGTTAAATTAAAGTGTTTCAATCAGACCTATAGAGTGTAGGATATCACTTTGTAGCCCTGGAAAGTCGTGAATGGTGCTGTGATAGGATGCCACCTTCGCAATAAGACAGTTTGTGAAATTTCATCCCTGCTAGATTTTCCACGATCAGCTGTAAGTGGTATTATTGGCTCCATAGCTAAAGAGTTACAAACTTCCACTGGTGTTAATATCAAGAAAAAACTGTGTGGCGGGAGCTTCATGGAATGGGTTTCCATGGCCGAGCAGCTGCATGCAAGCCTCACATCACCAAGTACAATGCCAAGAATAAGATGGAGTGGTGTAAAGCATTTTGGATGCTATGCTTCCAACTTTGTGGGAATAGTTTGGAGAAAGACTTTTTCTATTCCAGCATGACTGTGCCGTAGTGCACAAAGCAAGGTCCATAAAGACTCAAAAAAATTTGTTTGGTGTAAAATAATTTTATTGGCCCACACGGAACCCTGACCTCAACCCCATCGAACACCTTTGGGATGAACTGGAACAGAGACTGCAAGCCAGGCCTTCTTGTCCAACATCATTGCCTTACCTCACAAATGCTCTACTGGATGAATGGGCAAAAAAATCCCACAGAAATGATCCAAAATCTTGTGGAAAACCTTCCCAGAAGAGTGGAAGCTATTATAGCTGCAAAGGGGAGATCAACTCCATATGAATGTGTATATGTATTTAAAATGCAATGTCATTAAAGTCACTGTTGGTGTAATGATTAGGTGCCCCAATACTTTTGTCCATATATTGTATACATATATCATAAAAATAAGAGTTAACAAAAAATAATATAATATAATATAGTTCTTTTCAAGGGCCAGAACCAGCTTTTCTTCAGCGAAACGTGGAATGAAGGCAGATTAGGAATGAAAAAGGAAACAGAGAGATCGCAAGGTCAACTGTCACCTGCACTAGTTTGCCCTGAATCCACTGGCCCAGCAGAGCTAAACTGTCCCGAGGACAGATGGCCCAGATCGCCGTTAGCAGGACAACAGACAGCAGGTCCACCACGTGAGATAAACTGGCCTGCTCTGCCTGAGAAAGAGAAAGAAATTCATTACGGGCTTTTCTGTCTTTGTTGATTTTGTTGTTTATCTACAATGCTAATTTGTTTGTATTTGGTGTTAAGAACCATTTTTACTCTTGCTTAGCAACCCATTCTCTGACAGCATGCCCAATTAGGAACAATGTAGAAAAACAAAGAAAAAGAAACAAGCAATTTAACAAGAGAGACGAGAGACATAATGAATCACACTGAATCGTAATTACAATACACATTCTACTGAAAGAAGGACAATAGATATGCCAAAACACATGTCCACGAGTGGTCAGGTACATGCTGCAAAGCAGATTTGTTGGGTAATTATGCCATCTTCAGGGTCATAAAGTTATATAGCTATTCTTAACCTGTTACAATGGTTTACTTTAATTCAAATGTATCGTTTTCATTTTATTCACCCTCAAACACATTTGTTTGTGTTTTTTATTATTCTTTTAAACATAACAGGATAATTTTATTACATTTCTATGATGCTCTTTTACATACAATTTTTAATGACTATCAAACTTGAAGGGATAGTTCACCCAAAAATGAAAATTTGTTCCAAACCCCTAAGACCTTCGTTCATCTTCGGAACACAAATTAAGATATTTTTTAGTTAATCCGAGAGCTCTCAGGCCCCTCCACAGACAGCAATTTAATTACCACTTTCAAGGTCCAGAAAGGTAGTAAAAACATTGTTAAAATAGTTCATGTGACTCCAGTGGTTCAACCTTAATTTTATGAAGCGACAAGAATACTTTTTGTGTTTAAAAAACAAACAAAAATAACTTTATTCAACAATTTCTTTCTAGCCTGTGTCAGGCTCCTACGCAGTTTCCGTTGCGCTTTCGAGTTCTACGGCAGCCGATGCTGTTCATGTGAGCACCATGACACGTGTGTGAGATGCACTGTATTTACAATGTAAACTGCGCAGGAGACAGGCTAGAACGAAATTGTTGAATAAAGTCGTAATTCTTTTTTGTTTTTGCGCACAAAAAGTATTCTAATCGCTTAATAAAATAAAGGTTGAACCACTGGAGTCACATGGACTAATTTAACCTTTCTGGACCTTAAAAGTGTTAATTAAATTGCTGTCTATGGAGAGGGTCAGTAAGATTTTTTTGGGGTCAGTAAGATTTTTTTAAATGTTTTTGAAAGCATCTTATGCTCACTAAGATTGCATTTATTTGATAAAAAAAATACAGTAAAACTGTAATATTCTATATTGTGAAATATTATTGCAGTTTAACATAATCATTTAACCCATTTAAAAATGTAACTCATTTCAGCATCATTACTCAGTCTTAAGTGTCACATGACCCTTCAGAAATCATTCTAATATGCTAATATTTCTTATCATCAATGTTGAAAATGGCGGTGCTGCTTTTTTTGTGGAAACAGTGATACATTCAAGTATTCTTTGCTGAATAGAAAGAATATGAAATAAATCGTGTGTCAATTATACAATTGTTTTTCTTCTCAGCTGTAGCTACGATGTCAGAATAAAATCATTTTTGATTAAAGTATGCATGCAGGTTTGTAGTATATGCAACAAGTCAGAGGGAGTCTTATAAAGACTTAAAATAACGTGATCTTGGCTTAAAAGGGAGTTTAGTGTGACAGAAAAATGTACTGAATCTAGTTTTTCATAGCCATATCATGTTAGACCTCATATGAGCGCTAAACTCCTTCACCCTAACCAGACCCACAAGCATGCAGTGATGCAACAGCTCTGAAACTAAAACATCTCTTTAAACCGAACCCTTAACAGCGCTTAGTGCCTCTGAGACAGGACGTCTACTTCTCTTCATTTAAACCAAGTGAAGAGATGAAAGTAAAACATGACACGCGCAAAAGAGAGATAAAGCTAGCACTTGAATCTAATGAAGGGTGTTTTACTTTCAGAAAAAAGCTGAGAGACACAGCAAAGGAAGTACAAATTTAATGTGATCCAAACTATAAAGGCCAGAGGCAGTCCGAGGGCCCTACAACCATCTGACAATGGGTGCAAATAGCAGACCATGTAATACTCATATACATTTAAATTGAAATCAAAATGACCCTAAGAGAGAGATTACTTGCTCTTGGTTACTTTACTTTTAGCATAGTTAATTACGATTCTGATAAAAATGATCAATGTCCAATTCGGTGTTTCTGTTCAGGGGTCTGACAGTGTGGGCAGGACTTACTGCATGACCAATCAGAGCGTGAGCCATCTCATGTCCCAATATAAATACCAGCTGATGAATGTCTGCTACAGCCTTCAGCATTCCTGTGAAGACGAAGATCTCTCCATTCTGAAACACATGCGCGCACACACACAATCATTCCAGCTGTGAAATCAGAATAATTTTCTCCTCTACTAATCAGTCTCAAGATTTCCAGTGAATTAAGAACATCCTCTCTCTCTTTGCTAAAGTGCTAAACTGTACGAAAAAAAACGTTCATTAGGATAGCTCAGAGAAAGATATAAATATAACATAAGAGAGAATATCCAAAACAGTTTGGGTCATTTACAGTTATACATAGTTATATATATATAAAATAAATATATTTTAGTGCTGTCAAATCACATCCAAAACAAAAAATGTATGTTTACATAATATATGTGTGTGTACTGTGTATGATTATTACACATACATGTATATATTTGAGAATTGTTATTTTTATATTTATATATAAAATATTTATATATAATATAAATGATATAAATATATATGCAATATATACACACGTATTCAAATATACATAATAATTATACACAGTACACACACATATTATGTAAACACAAACTTTTATTTTGGATGTGATTACTCGATTTGACAGCATTCATATTTTTGTATATCTTTGGCAAAGACTGTCCAAAACAATGAAATAGGGATATATACACACTACTGTTCAAAAGTTTGGGTCAGTAGGATTTTGAAATTAAAGTCTCGTAAAGTCTCTTATTTGATCAACAATAGAGTAAAAAAAAAGTTTTTTTTAAAATGTACCATCAAAATTTACAATTTTATACTGTATTTATACTGTTTTATACTTAAAATGGAAGTTATGCCGGTATTCAGTGTCACATGATCTTTCAGAAATCAGTCTAATATGCTGATTTGCTGATCAAGCCACATTTCAAGAAACATTATTAGTATCAATGATCAAAAGAGTTTTGTTTTTAGAATTTTTTGGTGGACACTGTGATTTTTATATAAGGATTATAAAGATTCTTTGATGAATAAAAAAACATTTATTTGAGATGGAAAACTTTTTATCAATATAATGCATCCTTGCTGCGTGAAAGCATTAATTTATTTTTTAAAAATTGTACTGACCAAAAACAATTACTGATAATGTATATTGATACTAACTCCATGGAATACTTTTTCTCACAAATTCAGCATCAATATTTCATATTTCAATATTTTCAATTATTTTATTTAATTGTGTATTTATATCATGTCTGACATATGTGAAATTAAGAGGTCATGTAAACTACAAACTATGAGAAGGACGTTTTTCTGCGCAGTCAGAGTTACTTCTGAAGAAAAAGTTGGAAAGTGGAAAAAAATGTAAATTATAAAAACAAAAAAAACAATGACCCCTATCAGATACTGTATGACTCACTGGCAAAACAAATGCGTTGATGGGAGAGCCGTCCACCACATGGACAGTCCAGGTGACATTGGACATCTCAGCAATGTCCTTGTTCCTCTGGGCCAGAGTCTGAACCAGTAGCTCCACCGCCTGGTGCCTGGGGTCCGATGGAGCAATCAGAGAATCCTTAAACTCCTCCATATACTGAGAGACAGAATAAAGGAGAAAGAGCCTAAAAAATTAAATGGAATTAAATTAAATGGCTTGTGATATTCTAATGGCTCGTTTCCACTGAGCAGTGCGGTACGGTTCAGTACAGTACAGTACAGTCATAGGCGTCGATTTAGGGGGGGACGGGGGGGACACGTACCCACCAGATTTCATCATGAGTCCTTTTGTACCCACCAATGTTTTGTTTTTGTTTTTTAAACCTCGAGTTCAATTTTACGGTGAAGCATTGCTGCCACACACATATTTTTTCCACTCAATTGTGTCGTAATAACGAGATCTTATGTCGTTTTAACGACATCTTTTGTCGTAAAAACGTTTGAAAAGCAGAAGCAAGCTCCGTAAAATAGGCTCTTCCGCCGCCTGTATCAGTGGCAGTGCCCATAGCACGAAATTGTTGTAATGTATTGATGTAGCCTACAGTTCTTAACAGCCATGGGTAGCAGTGCCATGGGCTGCTCATGATTAGCGTAATGACGGACCCCGGTGCAGCCACAAATATCAGAACTATCTATAGGCCTACTGTAATTAAGACATTCAAGAAATGTATTAAAAAGAAAGACGCTTTCAGCCTTACTCAAAGTAGAGCCCTACATTTCTGCCCGAGCCCGACGGGCCCCGACTTTTTACGCCCCTTCAGGACAATTTTCCAGTCATAGAGACGCGGGACGGCTTCTGGCCTTTTTAGGCTATAGGACGGCGCAATGCAACAAGCATCGCCACAAATGAGTAAAGCAAGCCAACACGCAAACTGCCACAAGTGAAACTGAAAATAAGCTAAGTCTTAGATGCTTAAAAGCACAATCATCTTCATTAAAACTAATGAGACTAAAGGCTCTTACCAGTGTTCAGGTCGCTCGTTCTCATAATGCGGTCTTTGATGTTGAAATGAGCTGATTAATAAAATGCTCATAGCTGTTGCTTTCGCATATAGCACGGGAATTGAAGATCGGATTTATATTCATCGCAGAGAGGTGTAGCCTAAGGTAAGACAACCTGCATGTTTTTTTAATTATTTGTTTAGATTGTGTATGCCGTTTCATTTGCGCGTGCCGTTGCGATCTGCCTGCCTCATCTTGTCAAAAATGCCTTTTTACTGTGATGGTGGTGATAGAGGCTAAACGTTTAAACGACGCTTTAAGTGTTTATATGGATTTTATAAGCAAGACAAGTCAAGTGTTGATTTGAGAGGCTAAAGTGTTGGGCTAACTCACTGTCGGCCGCTTGGTCGTCACTTTAAAAAGCAAAAACTTTAGTTTAACAACAAAAAAATGCTTCAAACATTTTTCTAAATTAACTTAATAAAGAAACAAAACGAAATATAACTACTTTGACATTAAAAACAAAACTGAACTATTTTAATGGCTGCAACTAATGTGTAATAGGGAGGATAAAAAAAAAAAAACACAGGCTCCAGTGGGACTCTGATAACGAAGTGGTAAAAAAAATTGCAAAAATGAAAGATATTAAAGAATTCGCAGGGCGCTTTCGTCGGCATGAGTAGGATAGGCTACAAGACCGCAATATGTCTGTCAGCTGACATTTTTATTTATTTACATTAGTAAGCTACAGGACATAGTCTTTCAAAACATGACCTGCGCTAAAGAGAAAAAAAAATAATGCATCATGTACCCAGCACTTCTGAAAATGCCCTTCTGATGCGTCTCTGTCCCCAGCACATTTCAAACCAGACTGACGCCCATGAGTACAGTATAGTATGATTTGGGACCGTAAACCCTGATCAGTCTTGTGTTTCCACAGCCAACAGTATTATGCTTATGATAGGCGTGGTGTAGCGTTCGGCGTCATTCTCGAGCAAAGAAGAAAGTGACACAATAAACAACAATGGATGACGTACAGCTCTTGATGCAGATCTTGTTCTTGCTTCTCGCCATGTGGCTGTTGTCACAAGAATGAGACAAGCTTTGTTTGAGCCAAGGCTGCAAGGAAAGACAGTCGAAAAAGCATGCGCAAGTGACAATTCACTGTCAACCAATGAATCTAGCTCCACCCTTTAGTACTGGACTACTGTGCTAGGTACACCAACGGAAGCGTGCCAAAAAAGTGGAACCGTTCCGCTCAGTGGAAACGAGCCATGAGTTTCATTTTCATAATATCCCATAGCACAATAAAAATCCAACATTTTTGGATAACTCCAGACATTTGCATACACTATTATAAGACTTACATATTGCTCTGGAAGTATTATTGTTGATCATAAATGTATAGTAACTGCACTGAATACAAAATGTAAACTGACTACACAAGCTGTGTGACTTGACCAGGCATACCGCTTCCGCAGTGGACTGAGCCAGTTCCATGAAAGCCTCCTTGCTGAACAACAGCAGTCGGGTCCTGCCCGTAATTGGAGATTCATCCAGGTGGGTGAGAAAAAGGAGAGAGATGATGAACAGCAGTCCCGACCCAGCTCCCAACAAGTACCAGCGTCGATGCCACGTCCATTCACGAAACATTTGCTTTTTATTGGGCGGCAGGGCCATCCACCATTTTCTGATGCTCCTAGAGCCCGAAAGACACACATTAAATCTGAATCAGAGTTCTTATCAT